>CM062625.1:48247075-48613530 GCA_025617555.3 Puccinia polysora | reverse complement strand
GGTTGAGGTAGATTAGGCAATTTGGTTGGTCCGCGTTCAACTAGAAGAGATAGAAAGTGGTGAAGCTCCTTGTTGGCTCCAATTTCAAAGGAATTTCCGAGTGAAGCTATGAGATTGTCAACAAAGGAAGGTTGACCCACTATCGCCAGATTGTCCACATGAGTGGTCAGGGCACCCACAAGCTTACCCTTACGCAAATGAAAGTAGAGTGTTGGATTGTATTTGGAGTTTGATAGGCCTTGTTGGGTGAGCGTTTCATGAAGGCAAAGGTTCCATTGGCAAGGAGATTGCTTCAATCCATAGATTGAACGGTTGAGTTTGCAACCCAGTCAGGGTGTTGGTGATCAACAAATCCGGGAGGCTTTTCCATCAGGACTCAATGATCGAGACGGCCGTTAAGGAAGGCTGTCTTGAATTTGACTTTCCTACTTTCCAGTCGTTTGAGGCCAGCAGACTAAGGATCATGCGGAGAGTTTCAAGGCCTAGGGTGGGAGAGAAGACCTCTTCATAGTCAATACCATGGGTTTGGGAGTAGCCCATGGCGATGAGGCAAGCCTTCAGTTTCTGGATGGTATGATCAGGGGCGCTTCTTAACCTTGAAGACCCATTTAGATTTGATGATCTTACGTTTTTCAGGACAAGGCACTAGTCGCCAGGTTTGCATACCAAGAAGAGATGCGAACTCGTCATCCGCTGCCTTCAGCCACTTGTGCTTGTTGGGTGATTTGAGAAGTTGATGCCAAGTTTTTGGAGTGTCGACATCTGCAGGTGCATCAGCACTTTTGGACCAGTGGCCGTATTGGTCAGGGGCTTGACGAGAGCGAGTGGAACGTCTAGGGATAGGGGTGGAGGAAGGGGAGGGAGGGAAATAGGTACAACTGCATCAGGCACTGGATTGGGGCTTTCTGGTAGGACAGGAGTTGGTTTGGTGATGGAATGGGGGATGGCGCTGTAGAGACTCCAAGGGATAATGGGATTATTTAGCAAATTGCTTGCTGGCAGTCCACTAGAAGGGGAATTTAGTTTACTACTTATCTTGAAGAGATAGAGGTAACCTAAGATGGTTTTGAATTTCCTGCCCTTCTGAACTATAATAAGTCTGCACAATAATTTTTTTTATTAATGGCTGGTTTTCTTTGAGACTTAAAATAGGTCTCTTATCAGAACTAGATTAATTATTAATAGAGATTTTTAGGAATTGCAAGACTATTCCAGGTTGGATTGGATTATTGGCAAGCTTCCACCAATTAATAATCAAGAATTTTCGACTTTTCTGACTATTTTTTCCAATTTCCAATCAAAGGACTGAGGGTTGACTAAAAGGTGTTTAAACAGTTGGAGGACCCAAGAATGGGCTTGCCCACAGGGAGCTGGGCGGAAAAAAAGCTTGGTTAGTTGTTCTGTTGTGCTCTTCCTCTTTTATGAATTTACTAATCAAAAATAAGGGGTTTTCCCCCTCAAAAAAAATAGGTGCTGAATAACAGGCCTTTTCTCAAGAAACCTACTTCAAGAACAGCTGGATTTGGTTCAAATGGTCAATGATAATTTCGTGATTGATCCTTTATTTCCTTTTCACTTGATTCTGGTTCACTTATAACTGGGTACTAGGCAAGTAACTGGTCAGGCAGAGGCCATAATTCACACCCCGGGCAGAAGCCATGCTAGACAACTTGGATAGGGCAAAAGAGGCCCCCTTAAATAGACGAATACTTCCTCAGGGGATCCTCAGGGTTCCCCTGAGTGCGGTTCTGAGCCTCTCTCTGTACTGTTGAAGCACAGGAGGGTACAGTTACATGAGGGAATAATGCTAGTGAGAAAACATGTGAAACAAGCCAAGAGATAGCTGTATTTTTCAGTATAAATTTTGATAGACAGGCAAAAGTATGAGGAACAGTCTAAGATTGGTGAGTTATGGACGCTTCTGGGAGCTTATCTTGTATAAAAAATGATGCAGAAGTTCCCTGCAGCTTGAGTGAATTTTGCTGGTTGGGAAAAGCATGAAACATGCTTGGCAGCTGCAAGCCCTCTTTGGTAACTGATGTTGTATAACTTATATTGTTTAATTGGTGGAACACTGCTTTGTTGGGTGTTTCTCAGGACGCTTCTGAGGCCTTATCATGTATAAAATGTTGCAGGAACTGACTGCATGCTTTTTCAATGGAATTAGCTGTAGAGATATGAGGTATTTTGTTTTACCACATCCTCCCTTGGGTGACTTGAGAGTGTGGCTTGCAGGTGTTTTATGGTTGATATGGTGGCAAACTGAGTATCAGAGTGCTTCAGAGGATGGTTCAGAGGCCTTATCTGGTGGTGGAAGTTCCAGAAAGGTCATGTGTACTGAGGTTTTATTGCTGGTTGGTGTGAATTGAGATGTACTTGGCTGCATGAGCCCCTACTTCTGTTGGTGCATGTATGAGTGTTGTATGGTTGGATTGGTGGCAAACTGAGTGTCAGAGTGCTTCAGAGGACGGTTCAGAGGCCTTATATGGTGGTGAAAGTTCCAGAAAGGTCATGTGTACTGAGGTGTTATTGCTGGTTGGTGAGAATTGAGACATACTTGGCTGCATGAGCCCCTACTTCTGTTGTTGCATGTATGAGTGTTGTATGGTTGGATTGGTGGCAAACTGAGTGTCAGAGTGCTTCAGAAGACGGTTCAGAGGCCCTAAATTGTACTGAATGATCCAGGAAGGTAGTTTAACTTGGTGTCATAGTACTGGTTGTAGTGTAACATTGGTACTGGTATGGTTTAAGTCCTGCTGGTATGGGTCTGTTGTTCTGTTGTGTGGTTATTTTAATCATAATCTTTTGCCATTATATATTCAATGAATATTACATTTAGTACTCCTTGTGACATCATCCAGCCTTTGCAAGGTGTTGGGTTGTTTGTGACAGGTGTTTGATATGGTTGAAGGGGGTATCTAGTGATGTATTTGGGCTTTGAGGTTGGTTTTAGTTGAGGGTGTAGTTTATGAGAGGTTTGGAATTAATTTTTGAGGCTAATTTGATAAAAAGTACAATAAAAATTGAGTCTGATGGCTATAGGACAGGTTTGGTTTACCACAGCGCCTGGCGTGGCACGGAGGATGGACTTGGTAGAGAGATGGGGGAGGGAGACTGTCTGGAAGTAGCGTCTGAAGAGCCACTTTTGGTGGATGGAGATCAATATCTGTTTGCTGGAGCGTGTATAGAGGCAGCAAGGCGCCAATCAACACCCCCCCTTAGAGGGATGTCAATCATCGGGGGAAGCGATTTGGAGGAAATAGGAATATTGACTTGAGGCTGAGAGCGTGATGATGATGGTGGTGGGGGCCAGGGAAGTTCAACACTAAGGGGAGATGAAGAGACCGTGAGTTTTGATGAGTAGGGAAAAAGCTGATTGTCAAAGATTACATCACGAGTCTTTACAACGGTTTGTTTTTCTAAGTCCCAAGATCTAACACCGTTACCATCTGATAGAGTGGATAGGAACATTGCTTCTCTTGCCTTAAATTCCAATTTCTTGCAATCTGCCACCGGGAATTTGTACCAGACATGACATCCGAATGGATGAACTTTGGAGAGAGGGGTCAAAGGTCGGCCAAGAATGGAGAGAGGAGTTTTGAAACCAGCAGGGGTGTAAAAAGGAAAAGAATTGTGATAGTGTAGAGCATGCCTGAGGGCATCAGCCCAGAAGACCTTTGGGACCGAAGCTTGCAAGAGGGCGCAGCAAACAAGGTTTCCGATGGTCCTATTTGAGCGTTCAGCAACGCTGTTTAGCTGTGGGGAATGAGGTGGCCCCGGTTTGTGGGTGATACCGTGTGTTTGTAGATAGGTTGAAAAAGCTGTAGACATGTATTCGCCGCCGTTGTCGGTGCGTAGTGATTTTATGGCAAAGGCACCATCTGATTTGAAGCAGGAGCAAAACAACTTGAAGCAGTTGAACGTTTTGTGTTTGTGCTTCATGGGATAGACAAGGATGAATTTAGAGAAATTGTCAACAAATGTGGAGAAAAATTTGTACCCTTCTCTGGAGGGAACTTCAAACAATCCAACATAAGAGTGTATTATTTGACCAGGGAGAGTTGAGCAATATGGGCGATGAGATTTGAATGGGACCCTGCTCATTTTGCACTGGACACAGATGGGGCACCGTTGCACTTCTTGTTCATTCATAGGAGAGGGTTGAATTTGATGATCTCAAAGGAGCCTCTTGAGAGGCTTGAGACCTAGGTGATTTAGTTGTACGTGATAGTCAAACAAGGAAGATTTAGTTTTAGGGACTTGAATAGCCTGAGAGAAATTTGATCTCACAGGCTCAGAAGGGAGATAGAACAAATTTCCTTTGCGGTAGCCTTCCCCGACTGGTTGATGGGGAACTTGAAAACTCAATATTGGGTAGATAAGACAGTCCTTTGAAGTGAACACTACAGTGAGACCAAGATCACAGACACCAGCTATAGAGAGAAGCGGTTCATGAAGGGACGGAACAATTAGGGTTTTGATTTCTTTTTCCATCTTCAGAGGGAGTTTCAATGAGCCGCGATGAGTTGACTTCACTAGAGAGTGATCGGCCAGGCAAACTGGAGTATTTTCTGGTTTGATTTTGCCCAGTGAGGCCAAGTGAGGGGTCATGGACACTAAGCATCCGGAATCTAGGTTGGCATCGACACGAGTCGATGATGTAGAGTCAAAGGTTGTAGCGTGACTTGCCCTAACTTCAACTTCTGACCCCAAATAGTCGCTCTCTTCATCCGGGCATTTGGATTTGTGGGTATTGGATAGAGTGGAGACGGTAGTTCTTCCAGCTTTAGCTGGTGGTTTCTGTTCCCTAGGAGGCGGCCTCTTGAAATGATCCGAGTTTGAATTACGAGAGGCCTTAAGTTTGTTTAGAACTTTTCAAGTGTTGTTGCACGTGTTCAAGTTGTGACCAACAACATTACAGAAGTAACAATGTTTGGGTGTTTTGTCACTAGATGCCGATTGTCTAGACTTGGACTTGGAGATAGCTGAGGAGACTAAATCTTCTACTTCAGTATGAGACTGACAACGGGTATGCTTGTTTTTGAGAGCTAGGATAATGGTTTCCGATTTCACACCGTCTTGATTCATTAATGACAATACACAATGAAGCCAGTCTTGAGGAATAGAACTCAGTAAAGCAGCCGAGTGGACATTGTTGGCCGTAAGCGGGTTTTCTGGTGAGATAAGAGCGTCCAACCTCTTGTGAAATTCGGCCATGGTCTCAATGTGGGCTAATATGTCGTCACCTTCCATTTTTGTGAGCAGGAGCTTGCGGAGCCAGTACACACGTCCTCCTGTTGTTTGATCTTGATGGGCTCAACGGAGAGCTTTCCACATGCCATAGGCGTATCGGCGATGTTCTCAGACATATTGAATATTTGAGACATCTATAGATTGAGTGATGAGAGAACACACCATCTTGTTGTCGTTTAGCCAACTGGCGGAGGGATTATCCGGTTTGGGTTTTTTGATGACATACTCAAGTCCAGCAGCTTCAAAGTACAAGGTAAAAACAAATTCCCAGTCGAGATAGTTGGAGTCCGGGCCTGAAAACTGAAGGACGGGGAGCTTGGCGTTTGGAAGTTTTTGAGAGCCGGAGGTGAAGGAGTCTGGACCAATGTTGATCATCTTTGTTGGTGGCTTAAGGTGCGGAGAAGGAGGTGATGAAATGCACGTTTAGTTTGCTTTATTGCTAAGCATACGGATCCTGAAATTAGCTCTGAGTGGAGTGCAGTGGAGCTCTGGGCTCATAACCTGTTGAGACAGACTGGGCCTGGGCCTGGGCCAGTATGAGTATGATGTGGAAGGATGATATTGCATGAGTAAATGAGAATGAAACATCACATGAGAGAAAAAATAAGAAAGAGGAAAACATGAGGAATAAATGAGAAAGAGAAGAAGATGTACCTGGGCCAGTATGAGTATGAAGTGGAAGGATGAGGAAAAGGAGATCCTTCCACTCACCGCCACTGACCCAGGTATACTACACAGTGCGTGACATGTAAGTGAACTGTGTGTAGCATACAAAAGAATAAGAATGGATACTTCCAGTCTAACATTGATGCCAAGACCCTTGCTATCCTTTAGCTAACAGAGGTGATAGAATAAATAATAAATATATTATTTAATAAATGCAGCAAAAATCCTTAAAATATTTGGATTAAGCTTATTGCAAGGTTAAGTGGTTTGGTTATTGTTTATTGTTTTAAATCAATATGAATAAATTGATTATTAAATATTTTTATAGAGGTGCCACAATTATATTGGGAATCTTCAACACCTCTCTTCAGGGATTTCAGTATTAAAACACGTAGTCCTGGTTACTTTGGGCTCTTTATTTAAAGAATATTTTACCCAAAGATAATATGTATATAAAATACACAGTGGAGTGGTAGGGCCTTGTAGCCAAGCTACCACGACAGAGAAAGGATAATAAAACTTACTGGTATATTATTAAATCCTTTGGGTATCTGTTTGAGACGTGTACTGATGGGTGAAACCTGTTTACTGGGGTTATAAGGTTGTTCAGCAGTTTTAATTGATAAAAAGAGGTTGAGGACGGATATTATTAATCAGAAATTGCCATAAATCACTTACTTATCTCTTATAAGTAATTGATTACCTTGGCACGGTGCCTGGATATGAATATAACTGGGTCTCTGCCCATCAATATCCTCAAAAGAGCTCTTTATTTATAGCTTTTGGAGTCCCAATATTGTCCTTCTGAGAGTTGTGGGTGCTCAAAGGGACGGACACTAATGCTAGCAGGGTAGCCAGGGGTAGCCAGTCATGTGTTCTTGGTGCTATAGCACGGGTAGCATCTAATTCCATAGGGTATGGGAATTGTTCCACTTTATAATAGACATTAGGATGTGTGAATAACACTAATCTGTCCTATTTATGTATTATTTAATTAATTATCCTTAGTAAATGTTCCCAGTAATTTAATAATTATATAAATAGACATTTCTACGGACATCTTGATGTCAGGTAAATTCTCATTATGTATTATATAACTGGAGTAAAAGTCATAATATTGATTTTACTCATTATTTTCGAGTTCCAGTTGATTTACTAAGATCATTACTTCAAAATATAATTCATGTGAATTCAAGTAATATTTTTACATCATTAGTTTCCTTAGTATTTCACAAAAATATTGATTTCTAGCGATTCTCATAAAAGTATATTCAAGTATTTTAATAAATTTTTAGAAGTTGTCATTGTCTTATTTTCGACATTCTTGGTACTTTGAATTATATTAAATAAAAAATACGTATAAGGATTATTTATGTATTTTTATATAATATTATGTATTTTTAGACTGTCTACTATCCACGGGAACATTTATTACATATGTAGAAAGTTCCCCTGTAGGTTGTAGCATGTTTAGGCGGTACCTGAGCCTTTCAGGCCGCCTGTCACTCTGTCAACTCGTAGTCCTGCGGCTGCATACTTGTCAGAGGCCCAGGGCTGCATACACAACCTCAATGGAGTGACAAGGCTGTATCTCAGCCGCGCGCGGGTGCATTGGCTACCGCAGCTGCATGCGGGAATTGTGACAAGACACATTTCCGCCTGTAACTCCTAAAATATACACAACACCTCAAATCTGACTGAATTTGAGGTGTGAAACCTATACATGACAATGTGTGTGAAATATTTAATTGGCCAAAAAGCTCAATAATGGAGCCATAGTATTTTGGTCTTTCTTTCTTTAATTATTTAAAAATATAAGGAGTTGGATTTCAAGGGTGGGTCAGTGAGTGACCCTACCTAATTTTCGGTGGAGCACCCATTTCTGTAATAACATTTATGGTTTTCCTACTCTTTTTAGGCTAATTGTATTGTTATTATTTTCATGTTATTTTTGTTACTTTTGCAGCTTGCTCTGCAATAGTAGCAAGCTGACATTCCCCCACTCCAAGATATGGCCATATCTGAAAAAAATCTGGGGGAAGTTGGGAGAAAAAATTAACAAAATATGCGCTTCAGTTCCTTTTGCTGGCTCTGTAGTTACTGAGATGTATTGGTCCATCAGTTATATTATTATCTGGTAACCGTTTTTCTTTATCTGCAGATTCTCCTTTGTATCTTACTAAGTATAGTCTGATATCTTTTCCTTGTACTCTCTCTTTCTTATCTCTCAATATCCTTCTGACTTTCCTTTTTCTTTTACAGGGTCAGGTTCTATGATTTTTTGTTGTAAAGTTCCTTGGAAATGTTTCCACAAGGCTACACAAAAAAGCCACTGTTGATGGCCAGAACAAATGGGTTTTTGGGGCAATAGCCAAGGGGGACCAATATTGTCAGGTCATAAACCTGGATTGGTTGATGATCAACTAAGGGCAACAACAAGTTGTTTTTCTTCTTTTGTGATCCTCATGACCATTAATACCAGTACAATGGCCTCCTTTCAATTCCAAAATCTTGGAAACTTCAGTTGAAAGCTGCCACTTCCAAGTTGAAGGCACACCCCCATTGGTTGACTAACTGCCACACAGCTTTGAGACAAACCAACCCTGGTTTAACAAAAAAATCACTGAGTTGAAAACCCAACCAAATTCAGTGGACAAACCATATAATCAAGGTAGATGATCAAAAAACCAAGAAAAAAAATACTTGTAAATGATCCTAACAAAAAAAAATGCTCAGTTGGATTTTTTAATCATAAGTATTGTGGATAAAAGAGGAGAAGGGGGGCTCAATGACCTTTTTTTGGATAAATGGACAGGGATTGATCAATGGGGGGGGGGGGGAATCAATTGATTGTACCTAAAACAATAGATCAATCAAGTAGAAATTTTTTCTAATCAATCAATCAGAAGGAGGAGGAGGAGGCAGGGATTACCTGATCAATATTGCTTGGCTAGAAGGGGTGGTGGTGTATCTTGCAGAATGGATTGATTGATCAGTCAATCAATTGGCCAAAGGAGGTGGTGGTGGTGGAGGGGTAAGGGGACTTATGGTACTTCAAGCTTTTCTGGGCACACTCCCAAGTCCTGCTGCGCACAGTTCCCGGAAGGCTTGGGTGTGTGCCCAGCAGGCTTGATTTGCACATCAGGTTGCGCTGCCAATCTTGGCACACAGCCAACCTCCAATTGGCCAAGGCCAAGCTGTTGGCACCCCCACTAACTCAATTGCTCTCTCTCCCTCACTTCCTCCATAGGGAGATGAAGGATATGATCAAATCAATTATCCAAGGATTAAAACTGGATTTCCAGTCTGAGAATTCACACTCCAAGGATGATTATGGTTGATAGAGTAGTTTATCGTCAGCGGGTTAAAAACTTAGGCTGGAAGGGGAATTGAGGTCACAATTTATCAGTAGATCATCAGGGTGAGCTTGGGTGTACTCCTTGGGATTTAGGATTGGTTTGGATGAGGGTGAGGATGGATGATGATTTTCTTTTTACCAGTTTCTTGAATAAAAGAAATAAATGAACAAAAATGCCCCCAATCACCAATCTGGCGGATGTGGCTGTTTGGCTTGGGTATTGGCCAAGCCAAATTGAGGCCAACCCACCCAAACCTGGGTGTGTGCCATGTTGCGCTTTGCTATGTGCCAAGTTGCGCTTTGCTATGTTCTAAGTTGCGCTTGGCTATGTTCCAAGCAGGTTTGAGGGGGTTCCACAAGGGCTTTAGGGGCTGCCCAGAGCACTTTAGCAAAAAAATGGCAAATTTGGGTGGGTTCCCAAAAAGCTTGATATACCATATGTGGACCATTTGATTGATTGATTGGGAGCAAAAGCAGGAGGAGGAGGACAGGGTGTCAGGTGGGTGGTTTGGTGATTTGTGAGGTATGACATGGATGTTTTTTGTAAGTCCACTAAAAAAAACAAAAACAAAAACAAAAACAAAAACAAAAACAAAAATAAAAAATAAAAATAAAAAACAAAAACATAAACATAAACAAAAATAAAAATAAAAATAAAAATAAAAATAAAAACAAAAACAAAAACAAAAACAAAAACAAAAACAAAAACAAAAACAAAAACAAAAACAAAACAAAAACAAAAACAAACAAACAAACAAACAAAAAAACAAACAAACAAACAAAAAAACAAAAAAAAAAGCAAAGCCAAAAAAACAAAATCAAAAATCAAAAATCAAAAATCAAAAAAAACAAAAAATTAAAAATTAAAAAAAAAAAAACAAAAACAAAAACAAAAAAACAAAAAAAAACCATATGTCAGCCTAGGATTCTGGGTTGAACAACCAAAACCCAAAAAAAAGGGTGATGTCAATTTTTACCTATTTAACCAAAGGCTACTCATCAAAGTGAGCCAGTGTGAGGGGTAGAATTGGCTGTCTCATGGCAGAAGCTGAGGGACTAGATGAGACAGGGATGACTTGAGGATGATTGGGAATATTGTCTTCAAATATTTTTTCCCATTCATCTTTGATGTTTTCCAAGAGGTTGTGAAGGATTACACCACTGATAATCCAGTTGTGAGGATCTTCATGTCTATGGGATTTTCAAGCTGGTTTTCCATTTTCCTTAAGCTGGCACATCTTCCTTTCAGCACACCAATTGCATTTTCAATTCAAATGTGTGATTGAGCAAGATGTTATTTGAAATTGGATTTTTGTAGATCATTACAAGAAAAATCCCAATAAGGTGGAAAAAGATATTTCCTACTAGCATAAGCTGAATTGGACAGAATTTATTGATCTTGGTCAAAGTAGTTTTCTGTTCTTTGGGAAATCCACATTCAATGGAAAACATATGAATTGTGACAAGAACCTCAAAGGCCAGCTGTCAGGCTTCAAGCTTAAGGATTATTGTCTACCTCACTTTGAAATAAACTTTCCTCAGTACCATCTACCTCAGTCCATAAGACTGACAAAAATAGAAGCACAAAATCAATGGTGCCTTCCACTTATCAGCTCTGGCTTGCATAACAACCTTCCAATGTTGGCAACTGACTTGGCACCTACTTGCAAACCTTGCAGTTAACTCTAATACAGTCAACCATCCATTCAAGCTCCACTCTTCCACCCTGGGTATCAATAGCCCTCAGGTTCCCATTCTCAGTCATGCACTCTTGCTAGCTTGCACTTATGCTAGTTAGCCACACCAACTGTATAGTTTGCAACTGGACTAGTTTCTTACCCTGCATATGTTAGAATTAGGGCCAGCAATTAGCTTAGGAAAATGAGCAGTATTTAAAGCAAAAGAAATGCTGGACACTGCGTGTCAATATTGTCTAATGGGGATCTCACAATGGGGCAATATCTTGGATTAATTTGATTGGGAATGATGAATGAATGGATGGAAAACAGCAGGGAGAAGGGCTCCTTAAGTACAAAAGATTAGCCTCTTGTGAGCCCATGATACAACAAGCAAAAAGGCAAATTTTCCGCCCCAAAAGAGCTCTACAGGCTCTACTGGCCTTGTTACTTGGTTTGGACTACATCAGCCCACATGGCATCAGTCCCTGTACCCTTACAACCAGCCTATTCCGGTTATTTCTGGTGTTTCCACCTCAATGGGGCTGAACCAGCCCCTTAACTGTTCAATCCCCTTGGCTGGTTGTCCTTTACAACCAGCCATGATGAACTTTATTGCCTTGTTTACGGGCTGGTTGCCTCATGCAGCCAGCCCCTGGCCCCTCAAATGGGCCAGGTGGGACCCAGGGCACACCTGGGTCCGGTCTCAGACTCACATGGGGGGGGGTGTGACCAGCGGACATGCTGTCCCCCCCCTCTTTCTCTCAAATCCCTGGTGGGGGCGGTCAAATCCCCTCACCAGGGGCCCTGGGGGTCAATACCCCCAGGGCGTCATCATGTAAATTGGCCTGGGAGGTGATCAGGTCCCGCCAGGCCCATTGCTCCTCCCCCTTGGTAAAGGGGGGGGGGGAGAGTGCCCCTATCCTGTTTGGTTGCATTAACCAATTGATGGTGGGGGGGTGATGAAATCCCCTCCACCTGCCAGTCCCTACTCTTGTGGCCGGCGCCGCCACCTCCTTGGGCAAGGGGGTGGTCAGGTTCCCCCTGCCCTGACCAAAGGCGCTGTTGCGGTCGGTCGCTGGCTGGTTCAACCCAGCCAGCCTGCCCCCATCCCCTGAGCGATGGCAAGCGAGGGGAGGGGGAGCAAGCCGGGGCCGCGAGCCCTGGCTCTGTGGCGCTGGTTGCCTAGCGCGACCAGCTGGGCCCGCGCGGGATCCCTTGGCCGGGCAACAGCCCCGCGGCGGGCCCTCAGGCCCCGCATGGGCCGCATTGAGGAACACAGGCGGCCCCAAAAGGGCAGCAATGCGGGCAGTGGCCCCGAGCGCGCTGCAACACAGGCCGCGGCCCCAATGGGCCGCCCCAAGCCCGAATTGTGAGAATTACATACTTTGGCGGGCCAGCCCGTCTGGCCAAGTATGTCCATAATAAAGCTTGGGCCCTTTTATGCCCAAATAAGCCCATCTGGCTTGGGTGGCCCATCCACCCTGGACAACCCGTGAGGGCCCGTGTCCCAAAAGACCATAAAAGCGTGTTTTGGCGCCCAAATGCCCAAAACCAATAACAACCACATAGGCCAACCTGGCCCACGTGATGTACAATGGGCCGTGGAGGCCCATTTTGTATCCCATTTGGATTACACACTCCTATGCAGATTACCTGAGTGCATCCGCATTTTGACACACCCCCTTAATCCAAAAGGGATGCCATACGCATACTAGACACAAAACATTCATGTTTGTTCCTATCTAACACCTTAGTTAAGATATCTGCAATAATTTCCCCAGTAGGCATTTACCATAACACTATCTCTTTGAAGTTAACTGCATCCCGTATATAGTTATTATGAACATCAATATGTTTTGTTCTAGAATGGAACACTTGATTTTCTGCCAACGCAATGGCACTCTGGTTATCAGAATACAACAAGGCAAACCATTGTGGTTTATGAGTATCATCTAAGACCTTTCTCAACCATTTTGCTTCCTGTGAAGCTGACAAGTACGCTCTGTCCTCTGCTTCTGTTGACAAAAGACTTATTGCTGACACCTTTTTAGACATCCAAGAAACTAGATTCTTTCCTAAGAAGAATACAAAACCACTTGTTGATTCCCTAGTGTTACCATCTGCCTAACTTGCATCAGAATAACCAACCAAGTCAAAGTTTGATGACTTTGAAAACTGCAGTCCCAGACTTCTTGTTCCTTTAAGATACCTCATAACTCTCTTAAACGCTGACCAATGCCTCATGCATGGTTTCTCTGAGTGCTGTGACAAAATCCCAATTGCATAAGTAATATCTGGCCTTCTTCACTGCCCCAAATAATTCAAAGATCCAATAGCTGATCTATAATTATTCCCGGATTGAACAAACTCTAGATTCTCTTCATCTGTAGACTTTTCTAACCAAATGTTAGACTGCATTGGAGTACACAACTCCTTTGCATCTTCTAAGCCATACTGCTTAAGTAGAGCTGGCACATAATGGTTCTGATCCAACCTGATCCCATTCTTGCTCTTACTAACTTTCATTCCCAGCACCTGCTGTCCCAGACCAAGATCTTTTATCTTGAACTCCTTTTTGAGTGTCTGCATGACTCTCTCCTTACCATTCCCAATAATGATAATGTCATCAACCCATACAAACAAAATTGCATCCTTTCTCAAAAAGAGAAAAGGGTCAGCAGAACTTGTTTTGAAACCAATCTCTATCAGTTTCATGCTCATAGTATTATACCATGACCTAACTGCTTGCTTCAATCCATACAGGGATCTACACAGCTTGAGGAAATACTCCCCTTTATCTGCTGAGAGGAAACTTCTCACACAGATTTTCTTCATAGTTTCTGGCTTGGTCTCGACCAGCCATTCCTTGAAACCATCAGGAATTGACATATAAACAGTCTCTTCCTCTCCAAGTTTTGCATTCAAGTATGCAGTCACAAAATCAGCCTGTCTGATTTCTTCACCCAACTCCACTGCCAAAGCAATGATGTACCTGAAGGTGGACAGCCTTCCAGTTTGCAAGAAAGTCTCCTGTTAATCAATACCCTCTCTCTGTTTGAAGCCCTGTGAAACGCATCTAGCCTTGAACCTCTTTAAAACTCCATTAGAATCAAACTTCTTTGTTAACGCTAATATAGACCCAACAATGGTCTTTCCTTTTGGAACTGAATCCCGCTTAACCACTTCAAACACACTATTATTCTCTAGAGAATCAAATTCCTCAAAAAAGGCTGTCTTCCAATTGGCTCTCTCATCAGAATTCATAGCTTGGCCAAAGCTATTTGGGTTAACTCTATTACCCATTTCTGAACTCAACTGTAGAATCTCATTAAGCATACACTGTTCCTGAAGTGTATCTTCCTCATATTCCGCAGAAGCATAATGGGACTTCCATTCCCCATACCTATCAACAGGCATTCTCATCCTTCCACTCCTTCTAACTGGAGGTGGAGGCTCATCAGGTTCTGATTCCACAGACTCCCCTGAAGTGGGTACTAAACCCTCCTGTGGCACATCTACCACCTCAATATCATCACTAATAATATTATCTCCAGCCTCTGTTGGGGAAATAGGCTCCAATGCTATTTCCTGCTGTGATTTCTGAACAGCACTAGGGTAACCCCTTTTGAGTGGAAAGGTACTTTCTTCAAATTTTACATCCCTACTACGGATAAACTTTCTTGTCCCTGGACAATAAATCCTGTATGACTTACTTATTAAGTCATAGCCCACAAGTGCCCCTGTTATGGCTCTAGGGTCTAATTTTCTGACCATCTCATTATGGTGGAAACTATAATACACCAAGCAACCAATTGTTCTTAGGTGTGATTTTTTGGGGTTCAACTTCCAAAACTGATGATGAGGACTCTTCCCATTAACAATTACAATGTTATGAAACAGACTGACTGTACACATCAACTCAGCCCATAGGAACTTTTGTAGACCAGATTGAGCCATAATAGTTCTGACTTTGTCCAATAAAGTCCTATTCATCCTCTCAGCTATCCCATTCTCTTGTGGAGTACTAGCAGTAGTAACTATATGAGTGATACCATAATCATTCAATAGTTTCTCAAAATCTTTACTCACAAACTCACCCCCTCCATCAGTAATAACCCTCTTGATCTCCCTCATCAAACCATTCTGTTTCCAGACTTTGAAGATTACTGAAACCTCCTCTGTGGTTTGATCCTTTGATCTTATTGGTTTTACCCAAACAAAATTAGTTGCTGTATCAACCAAATTGATGAAGTATCTTCCCCCTCCAAGAGACACTGGTGAAAATGGCCCTGCCAAATCAATGGAGAATTCCTCTCTAGGAACTTCTGTGTGATCTCTCCTCTTTGAGAACACATTCCTGGTCTTGGCCCCTAAGGTACAACTCTCACAGTTGCTATCCTTTACCTTATGGCCACTTCTATTGTGAGTAACAATGCTCAGAACTGAAATCTTGAACAAGTCAGCACAGAGAAACTTATTCCAAACTTGTCCACTCAGGATAGTTCTCCCATTCAAATCAATAAAAAACTTATCTTCTTTAAGATAACAAATCTGGAAACCCTTTTTCCAGAGCACTCCAAGAGACACAAGGTTATAAGGCAGATCTGGTACATAGAACACTTTCTCAAAAATTATTTTGAAACCCATGTGATTTGCAAGAATAACTTTTCCAATCCCCTTAATCTGGATTGTTCTTCCTTTTTGGCCAATATTTACAAAACCATCAAAATCTCTTAGATTTGAAAACAAATTTGGCTCAAAAAACATGTGGTCTGTACAACCAGAATCAATCAAAACAAGAACATCCTCCTTCAACAATCCTCCTGTAAGGAATGAAGAATTATCAGCCACTGATAAGTTCTCATTTTTGAGGTTAAGATTACACACTTCATAATCAATCAAGTCCATCTCTTGATCCTCTTTGATTTTAGCCTTCTTGTTGGGGACTTTTTCCACAACAGCTTGTTCCATTGGAACATCCACTGCCACCATAGCAACATTTTCCATGATAAGGTTGACCTCTTTGTCTTCATTTTCACTTTCCTCGGATTTCTTCCTTTTCTTGGCCTCCTTGCAATCCTTTGAATAGTGCCCCTTCTTCTGACAATTATAACACAAGACCTTCGATAAATCCTTTTTGGCCTTTGACTTCTTCCCAGATTTTCCTTTCTTGCCCACCAGAGCAGCTCCTGTGCTCTCCTTCATCTTGAATTGAAGATCATCCTTTTCAATCCTTCTAAGCACATCCTCTTCTCCTGGAAGGGGATCCAACTGAGATATGATCCTAACCAAGGACTCATATTCTTTTGGCAGCTTTTGAAGAATTAAGAGTGAAAAACACTCAGGATTCATGTTCAGCCAAGATGACTTGAACTTAGCAATACTAGATCTAGCTTCCCCCACAAATTGTTTACAGTTGCCAAATTTCAACTTAAACAATCTCTTGAAAGCAATCCCCTTTTGATGAACAGAGTCACCAGCATACATTGACTTGAGCATTTTCCATAAAACACTCCCCTTCCTCTTCTGTTCCTCCAAAAGAGTATCAGCAACCCATGTTACATGATGCTCATCCAAGTGTCTAAGAATAAGATGATAGGCCTTCTTCTCCATCTCTGAACTGATCAAAGTATCATCTCCTTTCATAATATCCCCACAACAGATGTTATCCAACTCACTGTCAATAAGGATAGCCCAAGCATTATAGTTCTGACTATTCAAAACTATCGTGGTGGAGCTGGACTCTGGGATATAATACATCTTCTTGGAAAACTTGAGGTCCTTGAGGTTGACCAAAGTAAGGTATAAGGGTCTATCTTGCTTGGAAATGATGATGATGGTACTGATAATGTGTTAGAATTATGGCCAGAAATTAGCTTAGTAAAATGAGCAGTATTTAAAGCAAAAGAAATGCTGGACACTGGGTGTCAATATTGTCTAATGGGGCTCTCACAATGGGGCAATATCCTGGATAAATTTGATTGGAAATAATGAATGAATGGATGGAAAACAGCAGGGAGAAGGGCTCCTTAATTAAAAAAGATTGGCCTCTTGTGAGCCCGTGATAAAACAAGCCAAAAGGCAAATTTTCCGCCCCAAAAGAGCTCTACAGGCTCTACTGGCCTTGTTACTTGGTTTGGACTACATCAGCCCACATGGCATCAGTCCCTGTACCCTTACAACCAGCCTATTCCGGTTATTTCTGGTGTTTCCACCTCAATGGGGCTGAACCAGCCCCTTAAATGTTCAATCCCCTTGGCTGGTTGTCCTTTACAACCAGCCATGATGACCTTTATTGCCTTGTTTACGGGCTGGTTGCCTCATGCAGCCAGCCCCTGGCCCCTCAAATGGGGCAGGTGGGACCCAGGGCACACCTGGGTCTGGTCTCAGACTCACATGGGGGGGGGTGACCAGCGGACATGCTGTCCCCCCCCCTCTTTCGCTCAAATCCCTGGTGGGGGCGGTCAAATCCCCTCACCAGGGGCCCTGGGGGTCAATACCACCAGGGAGTCGTCATGTAAATTGGCCTGGGAGGTGATCAGGCCCCCCCAGGCCCATTGCTCCTCCCCCTTGGTAAAGGGGGGGGAGAGTGCCCCTATCCTGTTTGGTTGCATTAAACAATTGATGGTGGGGGGGTGATGAAATCCCCTCCACCTGCCGGTTGCTACTCTTGTGGCCGGCGCCACCACCTCCTTGGGCAAGGGGGTGGTCAGGTCCCCCCTGCCCTGACCAACCGCGCTGTTGTGGTCGGTTGCTGGCTGGTTCAACCCAGCCAGCCTGCTCCCATCCCCTTTGCAATGGCAAGCGAGGGGAGGGGGAGCAAGCCAGGGCTGCAAGCCCCGGCTCCGTGGCGCTGGTTGCCTAGCGCAACCAGCCGGGCCCGGGCGGCATCCCACTGCGCGGGATCCCTCGATGGGCCTTTGGGCCCCGCGTGGGCCGCACCAAGGAACACAGGCTGCCCAAAACGGGCCGCAACGCGGGCAGAAACACGGGCCGCAACAGGGGCTGCGGCCCCAATGGGCCGCCCCAAGCCCAAATCGTGAGAATTACATACTTTGGCGGGCCAGCCCGTCTGGCCAAGTATGTCCATAATAAAGCTTGGGCCCTTTTATGCCCAAATAAGCCCATCTGGCTTGGGTGGCCCATCCACCCTGGACGGCCCGTGAGGGTCCGTGTCCCAAAAGACCATAAAAGCGTGTTTGGCGCCCAAATGCCCAAAACCAATAACACCCACATAGGCCCACGTGGCCCACGTGATGTACAATGGGCCGTGGAGGCCCATTTTTGTATCCCATTTGGATTACACACTCCTATGCAGATTACCTGAGTGCATCCACATTTTAACAGCATAAAATACATCCTCATATTTGCATTTTCTCTCACGTCACTCCTTCCTATCTCATCTTTTATGACCTTGCATGCTCAGAATCTATTGCCTTGCATCTACTTTATGACCTTGGAAATTTCTGTACTGTTATTAATACCGTTTCACCTGTCCTATTTGTTCCAAAGAAAGGGCGCGGACTTTTCCTATGTGTTGACCACAGGAAACCAAACCAGGTAACCCAAAAGAATGCCCATCCAGTACCGCCTATGTTGCACCTCCTCACTCTCTTCCATGGGGCTGCTTATTTCTCAAAGTTAGACCTTCAAGGCACCTATTAACTAGTTCACATTGCAAAAGGTCATGAATAGTTGACCTCAATGAGAAAACAGTTTGGCAGTTATGAGTATAACATCATGCCTTTTGCACTCTGCAATGCTCCTTCCACTTTTCAACACTTTTTCAACAACATTTTTTGTGACCTTTGAGAGAAATAACTTGTGGTTAATCTTTACAATATACTAGTCTACTTGAAAACTCTTGAGGTCGACATTGCACGTATGAAAGAGATGCTACCGCCACTTTGCAACAATGACCTGTTTGCAAAAGCCTCTAAGTGCAAATTACAAACTCCTTCTCTTCAGTTTCTAGGTTTCATAGTCTTGCAGTAAGGAATATCAATGGATCCAGCCAAGTTCCACCGCATATTGGACTGGCCCCCACCCTCTTCTGGAAAATACCTACAAGTTTGCCTTGGTTTCAGTAATTTTTACCAGTGGTTTATTGAGCATTATTCCAAGAAAACCATAAAACTTAGTAAGCTTCTTCAGAAAGACACTCATTTTGTTTTTACAGAACAAGCTGCTTTATAATTTGGAGCTCTGAAGAAAGCATTCACCACTGCTCCAATAATTGCTCACTTCAACAATCTAGCTTGCACTATTGTAGAAACGGATGCAAGCAACTATGTGGTTGCAGGAGTAATCTCACAGTTTTCCTCCTCTTCTTCCTTCTTTCATCCTGTGGCTTTCAAGTCTTGCAAATTGCTTGCTTCAGAGCTCACTTACAAGATCAATGACAAGGAAATTCTTGAAATTTTTTTTGCTTGAAAAAATGGTGTTCATACCTTTTGAGCCTGATGGAACCATTTGAGGTCCTAACCAATTACAATTCTTTGAAAAATTTCATGAGCTCAAAAGTCCTTCAACGCAGAAAGGAGCAATGGGCCAAATAACTCTCCAATTTCAACTTTACAATCACCTACCATCCTGGTAAACAAGCAGTAGTCCCTGATGCTTTATCATGTTGGGACAACATTTACCCAGGGGGTCACCTTTGGTGACAACAACCCTGAAAACGTTAGGACACTCTTCTCAACCCAATCTGCCCAACTCAGGTCAATCATCACTCACCTTTGAGATACAGCTTCCAAACTACAACAAGCTCAACTAAATTATCCCAAGTGTACCAAACTTTGCAAGATTGCAAATCTATTAGATAGTGGTTACAGTATTGACAAAATTGGTTATTTAGTTTATAAGGACCATATAGTAGTACCAGATAATCCTTGAATTAAGTTAGATATCTTCAATTCAAGTAATGATTCTCAGTTTGCTGTTAATCATGGCAAGTATAAAACCTACCAATTGATTGCACAAGACTTTTACTGGCCTGTTATGACCAAGTAAATAAAAGACTATGTTAACACGTGCTATGATTGTAATTGTAACAAGTACTTGAAACAACGGAAGTATGGGCTGCTCCAGCCACTTCCAATTCCACCTATTCCTTGGCACGCGCTGTCTATGGATTTCATTTTTCAATTACCTATTTCTAATGGTTATGATGCTATTTTAGTAGTAGTAGATTGCTTCTCAAAGATGGCTTTATTCCTTTCCAGTAATGTGACGGCCTCTTCAGAAGACTTAGCTAATTTATTAATAGAATATGTATTCTCAAAACATGGTATCCCTGATAATATAATTAGTGATTGTGGATCTTTTTTTTTCTCTAGCTTCTGTAAATTGTGTTGCCAACATTTGAAAATCACTCCCAATTTATCAACAGCTTACCACCTGGAAACGGATGGGAAAACCAAGCAAGTAAATAAAATTCTCAAACAGTACCTTTGAATGTAAGTTGCCTAACAACAGGATGGCTTGTTTCAATGGCTCTCATTCCGAGTTTGCCTACAAGGAATCCATTCATTCCTCCACCAAAAAATGGCCCTTACAGACTCTTTGTGTTAGAAACCCAAATTTCTCTTCTATTCACAAAGCAACTTCTCAACCTGCTACAAATTACCATAATCACATTCAATCTCTTCAAATACAACATTGAACCAACCTGAAAGAGGAAAACCAGCAATAAAACGAACAAGCAGAAAAACTTTGCACTTTGTCCCCAACCTTTGCAGTAAGAGATCAGGTATGTCTTGATGCTAGCAATATTCAAAGCACTTTCCCAACCCTAAAACTCTCTGAAAGAACACTTGGCCCCTTCAAAGTCAAATCATTCATTTCCCCTAATGCTTTTGAACTCACCTTACCTGCAAAATGGGAAGGTATCCACCCAGTCTTTCATGTGTCTCTCCTAAAGCCAGCACATTTCTTATACCCAGGCAAGACTCATCCCCCTCCTGAACCGGTCAATGTCCAAGATCATTTGGAGTGGGAATTAAGTCATATTCTGGATTTCAGTTTACTCAAAGGAAAACTTCAACACCTTGTTGAATGGACAGGCTTCCAGTCCAAAAAATATCACACATTGTGGGAACCAGCCCATCACCTTTGCAACTCTCCGAATTTGATTTGAGACTTTCATGCAAGTTATGATTGCAAACCTTGTCAATCATGACTCAAATCCAATTCCGCACTTCCATCTCATCCCATTTACTTACTTTATCTCCTTTTCAATTCCTAAAATTTATTCATTTTTTTCACAATCTTTTGTTCTTTCACGTTTTTTTATTTCAAATAATAATATATATATATATATATAGATATATAGATATAATAATAAAATGAAATAAACTATAAGATTACAAATAAAATACATTTTTAAAAATTTTCCTTTAGTTCTTTTCCACTTCCTCCCAATTTTTGGTCACTTCCTCTACCAACTACCTAAATTCATTGAAATCCTTTTTGTTTATCAGAGAAGACATCCTTTGAAACACCATTACTTGCGCAAACAGGTGCCTTTCAAAGATTTCCTTGCACCTTGCTTTCCAAGCCCTCTTTGGCCAGGAATTCCATCCACCTTCCTCCAAGAGCTCCTCATATGCTATCTTCCTTTGGCCCCTTGAAGAACCTTCTCCAATGTTGCCAGTTAATTGCCTCACATTGGTTTAGATGGGTGCTTTGACTTGCACCCAGTTCCCTCCATCTTGGCCTTCCATTTCACTCCCTTCCATTCCACCCCTTTCCACTATCTCTCATTCCGTTCCATCCCTTCCCTCTTTCCTGTTTCCTTCTTCTGCATTTCTTTCCCTTTGTTTGATATCACCCTCTCCTTCAACCATTATCCCTTCCTCCCTTGCTTCTTTGAATACTGCAAATTCTTCAGCTTGCACTTTGCTTTGTACCTTTGGATTCATCTGATTCATCTTGAATTTGGACAAAGTTCCAATATAAAGCGGTGGCAGCAGAGACGTATTAGTAGTATACCTTTTGAATCCTGGTAGTACTATCTGTTGGTATTCAAGTACTTGCTCAAACTATTTCCTCACACTATTGTCTTCATTCTTATTGTCTTCATTTGTCTCTCAGTTTATACCGCTGTCTTCATTCTTCCCCATGGGCGTCCTTCATAATCAACCGCTGCAAAAGCTTCAATCCTGAAGGCCTGCAAGTCTGCTCCCCAGGATCTCTCAAACTGCTGTCTTCATTCACCCCAACGCGCTATCACTCACATCAACAACCAGTCCTCATCAACTTCAATAGGTTCAACCACCAGCTACCGCTACAGCTCAAGATCAAGCTTACCCAATCACCAACATCAAGAGTATCACACCGGATCAACACTCTTGTATGCTTACTTTCTCCTTTTCCTTTTCTCCATTACTGCTTCTGTCTAGTCAACATGCTATCTGGTCCTTTTAAGGTGTCTACTCAACCATGTTTCTTTTCCCCTGATTATTTTCCTTGATCACCCCTTACTGAAACCATACGTCCTTTTAAGTCCGTTAACCTTTCAGATTTACAGTAACATCTCACTTACTGGACCAGATAGGCTCTATGTCCGACTCAGAAGAACAACCTAATCCGTCAAAAATCAACATCCCCCTTCTAAATGACTCAAACATCCCATATTGGAGTCTCAGGGTCAAGAGCTATCTTTGCAGGAAAGGACTTCTTGAATTGACTGTTGAACCCCCTCCATCACCCATGACCGGGCCTCAAAAGAAGAAGATATACAAAGCCGCAGACATAATCATCCAACATCTTGGCAAATCTGCCTTTGAATCCATTGTCAATGACAAAAACAATGGAAATCCCCACGCCATCTGGCAGGCAATTCTTGAACAATACACCTTGCAATCCTCAAATAATTGCAGCCGCATCTGGCTCAATTTCATCTGCTATCTCTTCAAAGGTGATCTAACAACCTACATCAAGGACTGTAGAAAACTCATGAACAAACTCAAAGTTGTGAGACTAAAAGTTCCACCCAATATCCTCAGCTACACCATGCTTGCCAAAATTCCCAGCTCATTCTACCACATCTTCAACTCTCTGATTCTCAACAACTCCCTCCTTCAGAACCCAACTGGGATCTTGAACAAGCTTTGCAAGGTACTTCACCTTGAATCCTCTCAAATGCCTGACACCAACCCAACTTTAGATACTACACCTTCATTCTCACTACACAAGTCCACAGCAAAGATAAAGCCCAAGCACCCCTGCTCAAAAGGACACCCCAACCCCTTAGCCAAGCACCCAGAAAGTAAATATTGGTTTGTTCATCCCCACCTCAGACCTGAATGGAACAAGACTCCCTCATCTAATCTCCACTCAGGTAATGAAAGCCCAGCTGCCAAAGTTGAAAGCAACTCCAAAGGCCCCAAGCTTCACTTCAACACTCAAATTTACCTGTTGTCCGACAGAAAAGACTCCCACCTTCCAGTCCTGGACTCTGGTGTGAGCAACCACATAGTCAATGACCCCCAGTTTCTGTTTGAGTGCACTCCCATCCATCCTGAGGTAGGAACTGGCTCAACCAGTGTCTGATCTTCTTCACCCAACTAAAATTGTCAAGGCGACCTTCTCAAAAGTTTGATAGTCAGGGTTTGAAGTGAAGCTGGATAAGATCAGTTTTGTAGGCACCAAAAACAACAAATTAACAGAACTCTGCGGAACCAAATTTCTGCAATGCAACCAGTCCACAATGCTCCTCAAGGCTCGGGAAAATCTCTGTAATCTGCGTCTTGGTCACGCTAGTACTCAATCCCTCAAGACCCTCAACCTATGCTCCAACAACTCTGACACTCAATCCACCGTCTGTCAAATCTGCAAGACTTGCAAGCAAGTCTCAACTCCCTTCAATCATAAATTCAAAAGGGCCACCAACCTCCTTGAAGCTGTCCATCTGGACGTTGTTGGACCTTTCTCCATGACCTCAAAATTGGGATTCTCCTACTTTCTCTCCCTCATGTATCAGTTCTCTGGATATTGCTCCATGGCCCTCCTCAAACAGAAAAGTGAGGCTAATTTGGCTATCAAAAATTTTGTGGCTCAAGCCAAGCGTCAAACTGGGCACACCGTGACGCTTCTAATCTCCAACAACGGCAGAAAGTTCATCTCCTTTGATACTTACTCCTTCTGTCTCGAAAAAGGAATCAGTCAGCATTTCTCTCACCCTTAAACTCCTCAGCAAAAAGGACTAGCCAAGAGATCAAATTGTCTTATTTTGGAAAAGGCACGCTACCTGCTAAATCAAAGCAGCTCACCGCTCAAATTCTGGGATGAGGCTGTCAACACTGCTACCCACATTCTGAATGCTCTCCCTTCAAGGTCCCATGGCAACATTGTTCCTTACAACGTTTGGCACGGACAATTGTTCAACCTCAACCGCTTATGCCCATTTGGTTGCGCCTCCTTTGCTATCATTCCCAAAGCTGACCAAACTTTCAAAGTCCTCCCCACCAGCAAAAGAACTATTCTGCTCAGGTACGTCAATGACTTTTTGTCATTCAGATTGCTTGACCTGGACTCCTCCAAAATCTTCATCTCCGCAAACGCGTCATTTGACAAGCTCTCCTTTCCTTCTCTATTTGGCTTGAAATCATCTCCCTGTTCTACCAGCTCCGACCTCATACTGACTCCTTCTTCTCCTCTCCCTCCTCCCACTAACAACTCTTTGGAGCTCCCTTCTATTCCTCTTCCTTCTTCCCCAAACTCTTCCGCTGTCCCTCCTGCCATCTCTCCTCCTGCGCCTGTATTCTCTCATACCTCTCCTCATTCTATCACCCCATCTGCTGTCAATTCCTCTCTCCCTGTTCATCAACTGTCTCACGAAAGGCTAACCCACAACAATATCATTCCTTATTTATGTTGTCTTAACTCCAAAATGGGTCTTCCTGCCATCTATCTCATTGTCAACAATAGCTATTCTGATCCCAAGTCAGTCCAGGAGGCTCTCAACTCCTAATACTGAGAATAATGGCTTGAAGCAATGAAGCACGAGGAGCTCAACCTGCTTGATTATCAAGTCTGGGAAGAATCTAGCCTTCCTGTTTGCAAGCTAGGACTCAAGTGCGTATGGGTCTTTTGTACAAAACAAGATGATCAAAATGGGATTGTTGAGTTCAAAGCCCAATTATGCATTCAAGGATTCAGCCAGCAGTATTGCATTGACTTCACCTCTACCTTCTTGCCCACTGGGGACAAGACCTCCCTCTGTATTCTCATTTCCCTTGCTGCCCATCTAAAACCAAAATTCCACCAAGTCAACATGAAAGCCACTTTTCTCAACTCTTTGCTGCGCAAAAAAGTCTACCTCACTCCTCCCCCCTACATCTTGGTGGCTAGTGGCAAGCACCTCAAGCTAAAGAAGGCCTTGTATGGTCTCAAGTAGGCACCAGTGGCCTGATATGAAACACTAAGCAGCTGGCTACTTGATCTTGGTTTCCATAAGAGCGAGGCGGATCAATGTGTGTTCTGGAAAGACTCCACCTACCTTTACGTTCATGTTGACAATATTGCAATATTTAGCAACCAACCAGAAGTTTTCTTTGGCCAACTCAGCTCCAAGTTCAAAATAAAGGACCTCGGACTGGCCTCCGTACTGCTTGGAATGAATTTCAGTCACCTACCAAATGAATTCAAGCTCTCTCACAGCTTGTAAATCAATCAAGTGTGTGCACAATATTTGCGTGTGCCGGAAAAATCATTCTCAACTCCCTTCAAATCTCACAGCAAGCTATATGCCTCAAGCGAGGAAGACCATGAGGAGTTTCTACAGTCGGGCGCTAACTACAGAAAGATTTTTGGGGAGCTAAATCATATCAGTATATGCACAAGACCCGACAGTACTTTTTCTGTCAACTACCTTGCTCAATTCCTTGTCAAACCAAATCTTCACCACTTTCAAGCGCCCCTACACGTCCTCCAATACCTCCAGCACAGCCCAAGCCATGGAATAGCTTTCATCTCCTCCTCCTCTGCCCCTCACCTTGAAGCGTATGTCAATGCCAACTGGGCAACCTGTCCCACCACTAGGCGGTCAGTCTCTGGGTTGGTCGTTTGCTTGATCGAAAGTGTAATCACCTGGAAATGCAGGAAGCAGCCAACCTTATCCTTATCCACCACTGAAGCTGAATACAAGGCGCTGGGCGACGCCATCAAGGAAGTGAGCTGGGTGAAATTTCTCATGAGTGAGTTCTTGCCAGGAGAAGCGGCTAGACCAGCCATCACTCACAAGGACAACAAAGGCTGTATTAAACTAGCGCTTAACCAAGCTAACCATGCCACTTTCTGTAGAGAGAGGGGAGGTCTCTCTCATTCAGAGACCTGAAGACTTGAGTCTTGCGAGTCTAATCAACGGTGCTAATGCTCCAAAATGGGAACACAACAGAGACTCCAACTACAGCAGTTGGACTGTTAATAGCTTGTAGCGATCCTGGTTGTATCCGGGTGTTCTTCGATTCTGATCTCATTCTGATTCTGATCTCATTTTCATTCATCTGGTTTTCATTCTCCTATCTCTTTTCTTTGCTCCCTCCTTTCAATCTCACTCCTCTCAAATGCCTGACACTTCTTCTTTCATCTCAACCCTTCAAGATCTACTCTCAAGTCCAAGATACTCAATCATTGATTCAACAAGTCATATCTCGAGACCTCTTTCCTCTAACTGGTAAGATCACTCCGCACCCATGTTCATCTGAACATCAATCAACCTAAGGGCCTCTGTCTCATCATTCAGATCCGTAGCGTCATCTCTCTGTCCTCTCACGATGCCATAGTCAACTCTATCTGGCTTATTACATCTCAGTGTAGGTATTCTACTCCTTTGTTCAAGACAGGTTGTCATCCTAGTTGTTTGAGTCTCATCAAAGGTGTTCTCTACTGTTTCAGTCTTGCTGGTTAAAATTCAATAATCATTTCTCCAAGTTATACGGTTAAAAGCCAAAGGCTCTCCCCAACCAGCAAGAAACAGCACTATGGCAAGTTCCTCCGGTTTCTCGTTGGACTCCTTTCAACAAGATATGCTCAAAACAGCCCTGGAAAAAACCTTGCTCCTAACCGAAGAAAACTATGGCATTTGGAGAGACAAGATGATGGCCCTACTCAAACTCAGAGGAGTAATTGATGTCCTCGACTCAACCACAGGAGATCTCTCTCCGATCGACAACAATTAAATTCAACTTCTCCTCATATCCAAGGTGAATTCTATCACTCACAACAATTTCATAAGCGCAACCAACATCAATTTGGCCAAGGACATATGGCATGCCATCAAGGAGAGGTTTTCCTCTTCTCAAGCGTTGAATTGAGCAAGAATATTCAACGATTTCCTTCACATAGGCTTCAGAGAGGACAAGATCACAAACTTTGTAACGGACATCAAAACCTCAATCAAGAAGATGATCAACATCAGTATAAAGCTACCCAATGTAAGACTCCAAACGGTGCTAAGCCGTGGCAGTTCTGTGGAGGGGAAAGGTGCTGTTTAGGCTGCCCTCCTAGGAGTTACAATAATATTTTAATGTAACCGGAATCAAGGTCCAGAACCTTATGGATGAGAAATCAAACTAAGAGAAGAGGATAAGAATTGTTGGTAGCGATGGAAACAACACTATCTGAGACAAGATGGTGCAGGGCAAGACTTGAACAAATAAGTCAAAGTTTGTTCAGAGTTTAATAGAACAAGGCAGTTGTAAGTAACAACACCCACAAGCTAATAACTCTGGTCGTCAGCAGCTGATTAGGAAAGATCAACTCAATCCCAACCAACCTCCAGGTTCTCAATGAACCTGCCCAACTCTCCGCAATCAAGCGCTTGAAGGGTACCAGATAACTGTGGGAGGCTGAACAAAACAAAAGCAATTTGTTTATGAAGCTCCAGAAGCAAATCAATAACGAATTCGAGCAAGAATATCCCAACACTTCTCAAGGAACTCAAGATTAGCGTGGCGAAATTCAACCCCAAAGAAGAAGGGAGGTATAACACTCCAGGTTTTAAGCTTAATAAAACCTCTTCAATCAAACGTGATTGGCTCCAGAAAGATGATCAAGGGAGATCAAGACCAGTATGGTCGGAAAAAGGGATCAGAGTGGTATAACACACTCAAGAATTCAGGCAGACAGGAATTCTTCTTCAACCAGCAAGGCTATTGGTTGGTGATAAGGATCAAGGTCACAAAGGACAGAGTTTTGAGTATGGAGGCTCAAAGGATCAAGGGGCAATCATAGATATACCCGGATAATTTGCTCAGATAAGTGGGGAAGGATGCCCACGGATAAATTGCTTATGATGATGGGATGCTGAGGCAATGATGATGCGATGATTTGCTAGGATCTGAGGTACTAGGATGATGGAATTGTCCGCCAAAAAGCAGGGGAGAGCCCCTCCTTATATGGGCAGAAGGCCCTGTTAGACTATATACAACGGATTCTACAAATAGAGCGGAAACGGGAAGGCAACCATGTGGTCACTCGCGTTGGTCAAGGATCTGCCAAATGCTTGCGGGAGCGGTCGGGATGGATTCAGTAGATCATGGATGAGCGTCGCGCGACGGTGGCGATGAGGAGATTGGGGGGGGCGCAACGACAAAGATGAAGACACGCAACGAACAAAGATGGGGACGTTCTATAACGACGGCGGAGATGAGAAGCAACACGGATAAAGGACGCGCGACGCGCGCGGATGAAAGGAGCGCGGCGCGGCGCGGCGCGACGCGGGTAAACAATAGTTGGATGAGCCTGAGGATAAGTTGTCCAGCCGGGCGGTACGTTTGCGCAACAGTTTATGAATTGAGGTCTTAGGGCGGTCCGGGTGTCCAGGATGGGGCACCACATCTCTCCCCAACTTACAGACTGTCCCTAGTCTGCTCCCGAGTTTGATGCCATAGAAAGAAAGAAAGGAAAGACAGATGATTGAAACCAAAGAATGGCCATTTTGATCTTGAGAGTGGTTGAAGAGTTGAGGAAAATATCTTGATTCTTCCAAATGAACCCTAGAAGCGGCAGGAATAGAACAAGGAGGGTGTCCCAGGTGCTCACATATGTGGCATACAGTAGAGTTTTACAACAAAAACGCAGCAAATGACCCCGGTGGTGCACAATTGGGAGGACTTACTTCTGAGATAAGTTGCCCCCACAACAATGGAACTTCTTGACTTGATCAGCAGAGAACCTTCTGGCCAACCGAGTACCATCCAGCTCCTCCAAAACATAAGATCCACCTCTAACTTGATGAACCACTCGATAAGGGCCATTCCAACGATTAGAGAAAAGCTTGCCCCACTGGGTTTCCAAAGATCGATTATAAGCTAAAACTAGGTCACCAGGGTTCAAGGGCTCCCTGATTCGATTAGAGTGCTTTTCCTCCCAATACTGGACGGATTTTGCTCTGGCCTCCATCATCGTTTGATAAGCTTCATCACGAACGTCTTCACTTCGCTCCAGTTGCTTGGATCTAGCAACTAACAGATCAGTGGTTGAGGACACCTCTTCCCAAGAGATACCCAAGAAAGATTCCATTTCCAGATCCAAAGGAAGGACTGCTCTTTGACCAAAGATGATTTCGTAAGGTGAGTAGCCAGTAGTCCTTTTGGTTGAGATTCGATCAGAAAAGAGAACAAGAGGAAGGAATTTGCAACAATTCTTGCCACTTTCACCAGCCAGTTTAACAAGTGCAGCCTTCAAAGGGGCATGGCCTTGTTCTACCATGCCTTGTCCTTCAGGATAATAAGGAGTAGTAACTCTATGTTGTCCAGGAAGGGATCGGATCATTTCAGCAAGCTTGCCCCCAAATTCAGAGCCACCATCAGTAGAGTAAGATCAAGCCAGGCCATAACGCATTGTCCAGGTCTCGTAGAGGAAAGCTGCCACTGATTCAGAGCTAAGGTTCTTAAGAAATTTCGCTTCAACCCATCCAGAAAAATCATCCCTAGCCACAATGAGGTACTTAGCACCACCTGCCTTAATATGAACCACATCCATAGCAATCCTTCCAAAGACAGTGGACTCCCCAGTAGGATAACGAATTTCGGCTGGGCGCCTAAGATCACGTTTTTGGCAAACTTCACAACTCTTGCACCATTGGGAGACGGATTTCTTCAAAGATGGCCACCAGAATCGTTTGGATAATCGTCAATAAGTTTCAGTTTCCCCACGATGACCAAGGCCTTCATGGAGACTTTCAAGGATGGAATCTTGTTTAGAGGGAATAGTAACGACAATAAGAGCACAAGGATTTCCCCTCTTCATAAGTCTAGAGCCTTGAACAAAAAAATTAGAAGACTTTTGTTTGAGAGATCGAAATTCCTTAGCAGAGAGATCAGGAGGTTTTTGAAGAGTTGAAAGGTACTGCTCTAATTTAAACCAGAAGCCTTGTTGAAAGCCAGAATAATTTTGTGAAGAAAAATATAAAATAGGTCGAATTAAAGGTTCCTCTTCATTGAAATTGGTTCCAACATCAGATTCGTTGTCCCCAAGAGGTCGTCGAGATAAACCGTCAGGCATGGTGAAAGATTTTCCAGGCCTGTGAACAATATCAAAAGAGAAAAGCTGGATAAAGGCCACCCAACGAGTCATAGGAGCATTGGGAAGACTGGGAGCGTTGATCATTTCAATGATGGATCAGGCATCAACTTGCAATTCGAAATGTTGGCCCCAGAGAACGGTTTGAAGTTTCTTCATCATTTGAGCCACACCACAGAGTTCCAGTTTGGGCTGGGAGTATCTGGATTCTACATCTGAAAACAACAAAGATTCATAAAGAACAGGACGGTCCCAACCATTTTCATCTTCCTGAGTAAGGACGGCCCCAACAGATTGATAACTAGAATCAACAGCCAGCTTGATCTTGCCAGCTCCAGGTCCGTAAGAGATCTTTTTCAAAACTATGTCTTCACCAACTATCCTTTTGAGTAGCTGGAAAGCACATTCACAATCTTGGGTCCAAATCCATTCAGCATCTTTTCTGGTTAGACGACGCAAGGGTGCACAGATTTTGGATAAAGATGGGATAAAGATTCTAACATAAGTGAAAACACCTAGAAAGCCCCTAACTTCAGTTGGATTGATTGGGGTAGGCCAAGAGATGATCTTGTTGACTTTGGCTGGTGCCATCCTTCTTCCTTCCTTGCAGACCACATGACCAACAATTTCCAGAGCAGGGACACAAGCCGCCAGTTTGGATCCAGAGACAGTAAGGCCAGATTCCTCGATTCGAAACAGAATCCTCTCCAAGGTAGTAGCATATTCCCAGATAAAACAACGAACTCCTGAATGCCAAGGTAAGAGCTCATTATCATAGTCAGATACTGGACCTTTAATTCCGCCATTGTCAATAAAGATACCAGCATGATCAGGGATTTCATCCTGCAGGATCCACATCATCTGAGCCTGATAGACTGCGACCGAGTTGGTGGCTCCTTGAGGCAATCGAGTAAGTTGAAATCGACCAAGAGGAGTGTTGAAAGTAGTGAGAGGACGAGAAATAGGATGTAAGGATCGTTCGTCATAGCCACCCATAATATCCCCTAGACCATAGCAAGCTCTTCCCGCAAAGGATTCAACAAATTCTTCAGTAGCAGGAGGGATACCAGAGTCTTTAATAGTAACTTTATTAAGAGGTTGAAGATCGTGAACTATTCTAAGTTTACCATTACTCTTGAGAACACAGAAGACGGGGCTGGAGTAACTAGAAATTGACTGTTCATACAGGCCAGTTCGAACTTGTTCCCGGACCAACTTGATGAATTCGTCAACTTTAGCAGCGGGGATAGGGATCTTTTTTTTTTGCCAAGGATCATGTTCAACTACAGGGATGATATAAGGGAGGCCATAGGATTCCCGCAAGAGACCTCTCTCTTCTTCACAGAAAGCAATAGATTTTTCTCTTAGAGATAAGACATTTTTGATTAAATTTAACTCATCAGGAAGAAGCCATCCATCTGGACCAAAGTTGACCACCTTCAGACGTTCTTTAGTGACCCGTCCATTAGGCACAAAGGGACCAGTAAGAGATTGAGGAAGCCCACAGTAAGGATCGCGAGATAGAGGAGGACGCATAAGGGGAGGATTGAGGTTGAGAGGCATAGGCTGGTTGACTGGTTGGATCTTTTTAGCAACTGGTTTATACTTAGTGGCAAAAGAGAGAAGTTCTTGTTTCCTCCAAGAGTTGACCAGAGATACTTGATTAGGAAAGCTGAGTCCAAGTTCCAACATCTTCCAAGTCCGATGTTCTGCAATATCCTTGAAGGGTGCCTTTTCCATAAAAGGAGAACCAGGAGATAATACGTTGCTCACATGTGTGGCACAAGGTAGAGTTTTGAAAATGACGGTAAAAGTTTGCCCTGGCAGTGCACAATTGGGAGGACTTACTTGTACCCCAAATTGCCTCCACTGCAGCCCATATTCCTTCATACCAAAATCACCAAAAACGGAATTGCAATTAGGATCTAGTTTAGACTCATTGCGGAGATTCAAACCGGAACTGAGAGAAGATTGATCAGGAAAAGTAGAAGGAAAAGAAGACACAACAGATCCAGAGAGAGAAGGAGATGGAGGAGAAATATTTTTGGATTTTTCTATTTTGATATGTTTTTGTTTTTTAATATTCTTGAGCTCAGAAAAGAATGATGAATGGAATGAAAAATAAGCCTGAGGGAGGGGAGTTGACCCTTGAGTTGCAGTCTGAGGCTGAAAAGAACTACAATCATTAGTAGGATCAACTATTCCCCTAAAAAATGAGAGGAACTAGAGTTATCCTCCTGCTTTCCCTTAAAAGATGATTTGGGAGAATAACCAGGAAAATCTCTTTCCCAACGACCAGAATCCAAAGAGCAAAGAGGGACTTCAATTTTCCTGCCATCAGCATCAGGGAGAAGAATTCTCTCCCCAACTTGATCAGAAAACATCAGGGTTGCACCAAAGTCCATTAAGAAGGGTCGTCCCAAGATCATAGGACTGTCCAAACGAGTAATCCAAAAATGGCAGGTTCCAACGATATTTCGACCAATCCTGACTGGTACATCTTCAGCAATACCAACCAGTTCACAAGCTTGATTTCCTATCCCATACACTGCAGAGTTGAAGCTGACCCTAGGACTAAGTTTGAGCTTGCAGGCCATAGCATCCGAGATTAAGTTAAGCTGAGATCCAGAATCCACAAGAGGAGAAACAGTTTTAGCTGAGTCACCAAGATAACAAGGAAGAAAGCCAAGGGGACAGGAATAAAGATTGGATTCTATAGAAGGACTGGTTCCACCAGAGTCCTCCATTAAAGTGCCAGAGGAGACTTTGAGTTCTTCAGGGCCAATTTCCACACGTCGACGAGAGACCCATTTCTTCATTCCTTCAGCAACAGATGGAGAGATCGATAGAAGTTCAGCCACAGATAGATCAGGAATTTTGAGATCAGAAATTTTCTTTAATACTCCCTCCACAGCATTAGGGTGATCCTTGGAGATGCCTCTTTCAAATCAAACCTTTGCCTGGGTGGGGGGAGGAAGTTCGGGTGACGCAGAATCTAAGATTGGATTAGAAGGTTGAGGTGAGGGAGAAGGATCAGGGTGATCTGGGAACCTTTCCATGAGTGGTTCCTTTTCCACCTCCATGTCTTCTACATCAGAGGAAGGAGGCTCAAGTGTTGATTGACGTTTAACGGGTTTTCGAAGGATTGAAGTTGGCAAGGAAGGAGCCTTATGAGGTTTAGGTTCCTCATGTCGTTTCCTAGCTGGATCGGATTGATAAGTAGTCCCAGCAAGACTAGAGGAAGAAATGGCTGGAGGATACCAAGGTTGGAGGGTACCACAGGATGATCAAAATTCAAAGGAAGCAAGAGATGCTTTCACAGGAGGTGATGGCTGGTAAGAGGCCACCACATGTCGGATAGGACGAGACGAGTCAAAAGGGATTAGGGCACCATTAGGGAGGAAGTAATTGTTTCCCCTCTGCTCTACCAACTTTTCCTTTAAGTCCTTCTGAAGTTCTTGACATCGTCCGGTTCCATGGCCTTCCCTATGACAGTAGTAACAGACCAGAGTTGATTTGGGGACAGAAGAAGGAGTTTTAGGAGTAGCTAGCGAAGAAATCTTTTGATCTATTTTGTTCTCAAAGGCTCTAAGTAACTTGGTGATTTCATCTATAGTAGTAGGTTCTCGATTGGAATTAGGATCTGCTTTAGGCCTACGATCTGCCTCCATTTTAATCATAATATCGTTTGACTCTTTAAAAGAAGGAGCATGGACTGGTTCAGTAGTTCTAGGCTTTTCAAAGGTAAGAGCAGTTTGACCTTTCATGACTTTATCCACAGTACCCCTAAGGGTAAGAAAAACAGGGAGCTTGAATCGATTATCCCTGGTAGTAATCATGGATCCAGATTTGACCAGTTCGTCTTTAATCCTTTCCTGCACAGCCGACGAAAAAGATTGAAAGAACTTTTCTCGAATTTCGTCCACTGTGTCAATGTGATCGTTTCGGATAAGATAGTTTTGAATGGGGTCCCAAGACTTCCTAAAGATCTGATAGTCAGAGGCTGAAGAAATACCACCATTTGAGATCCACTGAGAAACCAGAGCATCCAAATCCTGCAGAGAAAACCTAGCCACATCTATTTTACCCCAGTATGCCAACATAGCCTCCCTGAGAAGCGTCCAGTTGTGGGATTCGAATCCCTCGAAAGACTCGATTACCTCCATAACTTCATCAGAGGAGATAAAGAATTGCAACTGATAAGCCATATCGAATTCACTAGCTCCATCTACTTCAGCAGCCATTTCGTAGGAGTCCAAGAATCGCTCGACATTTGTACCGTTGAAGCCTAAGTTCTTGTTCTGGGGTTTGATCTTTACCATCTTAGGTCGAACAGAGGCGGTTGGAGTAGCGGGAGATGCCATATCGAATAACAGAGTTCCTAGGGGATCCAAAGAGCAGATTTCCAAAGTGGCTCACGAGTGTGGCAAGAGTAGGGTTTCGCCAAAAACGACAAGTATCTTGCCCGAGCGGTGCACAAATTGGGAGGACTTACTTCTGGACCAAGCTGCCTCCACGGATCGAAAAAGGAACAAACAGAAAAAGAAAGAGAAATTGGATAGGATTTCGGAGTTGATTCTTCAAGTTGATGGGACTGTAAATCCCAAGGTTGCTGGTTCGATCCCGGCCCGGGGGACCAAATGTAAGACTCCAAACGGTGCTAAGCCGTGGCGGTTCTGTGGAGGGGAAAGGTGCTGTTTAGGCTGCCCTCCTAGGAGTTACAATAATATTTTAATGTAACCGGAATCAAGGTCCAGAACCTTATGGATGAGAAATCAAACTAAGAGAAGAGGATAAGAATTGTCGGTAGCGATGGAAACAACACTATCTGAGACAAGATGGTGCAGGGCAAGACTTGAACAAATAAGTCAAAGTTTGTTCAGAGTTTAATAGAACAAGGCAGTTGTAAGTAACAACGCCCACAAGCTAATAACTCTGGTCGTCAGCAGCTGATTAGGAAAGATCAACTCAATCCCAACCAACCTCCAGGTTCTCAATGAACCTGCCCAACTCTCCGCAATCAAGCGCTTGAAGGGTACCAGATAACTGTGGGAGGCTGAACAAAACAAAAGCAATTTGTTTATGAAGCTCCAGAAGCAAATCAATAACGAATTCGAGCAAGAATATCCCAACACTTCTCAAGGAACTCAAGATTAGCGTGGCGAAATTCAACCCCAAAGAAGAAGGGAGGTATAACACTCCAGGTTTTAAGCTTAATAAAACCTCTTCAATCAAACGTGATTGGCTCCAGAAAGATGATCAAGGGAGATCAAGACCAGTATGGTCGGAAAAAGGGATCAGAGTGGTATAACACACTCAAGAATTCAGGCAGACAGGAATTCTTCTTCAACCAGCAAGGCTATTGGTTGGTGATAAGCATCAAGGTCACAAAGGACAGAGTTTTGAGTATGGAGGCTCAAAGGATCAAGGGGCAATCATAGATATACCCGGATAATTTGCTCAGATAAGTGGGGAAGGATGCCCACGGATAAATTGCTTATGATGATGGGATGCTGAGGCAATGATGATGCGATGATTCGCTAGGATCTGAGGTACTAGGATGATGGAATTGTCCGCCAAAAAGCAGGGGAGATCCCCTCCTTATATGGGCAGGAGGCCCTGTTAGACTATATACAACTGATTCTACAAATAGAGCGGAAACGGGAAGGCAACCATGTGGTCACTCGCGTTGGTCAAGGATCTGCCAAATGCTTGCGGGAGCGGTCGGGATGGATTCAGTAGATCATGGATGAGCGTCGCGCGACGGTGGCGATGAGGAGATTGGGGGGGGCGCAACGACAAAGATGAAGACACGCAACAAACAAAGATGGGGACGTTCTATAACGACGGCGGAGATGAGAAGCAACACGGATAAAGGACGCGCGACGCGCGCGGATGAAAGGAGCGCGGCGCGGCGCGGCGCGACGCGGGTAAACAATAGTTGGATGAGCCTGAGGATAAGTTGTCCAGCCGGGCGGTACGTTTGCGCAACAGTTTATGAATTGAGGTCTTAGGGCGGTCCGGGTGTCCAGGATGGGGCACCACACCGACAACATCCTTGCCTATCTGATGATGTTCAAGTTTCCACCAAGTCTTCAAGATCTTAAGTGTCAACTTATGCACTCCAACAAGCAAATATCGGTCAAATTTGTATGCAATCACCTTATCCAGTACCACAACAAGATTAAAGCCAAAAGCAATGAAAAAGGTACTCCGCGAGGTACTGCTGAAACGGCTCTGTCCACAATGAGGACCAAAACAAAGAACTTCATCTCAAGCAGGTGTATTGAAGGATATCACAATCCAAAGCAGGACAAGCATCACTCTGAATCTGAGTGTTTTCACTTGCATCCGGAAAAAGCTCCTGAGTGGTGGAGAGAGAACCGGAGTAAATGGAAGGAGAAGAAGAAGAAGACTCAGGAGACCGCCCATTTTCATGCGTTTGTAACCAGATGGATAGACTCAGAGATAGGACCACAGAACAACATCCTGATAGACAGCGGAGCAACCTCCCACATATTCAATGAAGACCGATTCTTCACCAACCTCAAACCCAGAACGGGAGAGCACATAACAACTGGAAAATGCGGTGCAAATCTACCCATTCTAGGGTTGGGGACGGTCAGACTAGAATGGAAGAATCAAGTCATCACGCTGTCCAACTGTCTGTATGTTCCAGACATTTTCATCAACCTAGTCAGCCCAGGAAAACTACTAGAACAAGGATGTACACTGAAGGCCAAAGCTAGGAGTTTCAAGTTAAAAAAGGACAAAATCAAAATATTTCAGTGTACTGTCATGAACAGTCTTTTTGTCCTGGAAAAACCGCGCAAGATAGGAAACAATCAATGCTACCTGTCGCAGCAAGAAGACTCAAGATCACTCAAGGACCTTCATCTCTCCTACGGCCACGCTTCCGTTGGCCGCTTGTCCAAAATCAAGGGCGCTAAACCCAGCACAGCCAAAAAGGACGGATTCAAATGTAAGGACTGTGTACTCTGCAAGATAAAAAAATCCCCTTTCAAAGCTGTCTCCACCGCGGCCACTAAACCATTTGAACGGATTCATCTAGACATCATAGGCCCAATCACACCAGAATCTCATTGACGCAAAAGATACATCCTGATGGTTGTAGAAAACTACTCCTGCTATATCTCTGGCATCCCATTGACTCGAATAGAGGATGTGAAGCCAGTCCTAATGGAATTAATAGAGAAGAAAAGGAACATCTGTGGCTACTACCCATCAACGGTGTGTTCAGACGGTGGCACCAAGTTTGTAAAAAAGAAGTTTACCGTATACCTCGAGGACAGATTTGTCAACCATCTCATAGCGGAACCGTACCACCCTGAACACAACGGCCGGGAAGAAAGAGCCAACCAAACCATAGTCAAGAGTGTAAGGTCCCCTTTGCGCTCAGCAAAACTGCCTCGGAAGTATTGGTCCGAAGTTCTCAAATCGTGTTGTCTCAGCCTCAACCAGATCCCAAAAGAAGGCCTGGATCAATCCCCTTGGGAACTGATCAAAAAGATCAAGTTATCCTCCAGCTATCTTTAACCCATTGGCATCACAGCTATTGTATTGAATCAGAGAAGGGTAAAGGGGGCTAAATTTAACCCAAAAGGGCAGGAGGGAAAATTGGTAGGCTATAACCCTGAGTTCCTCTCTTATTGGATCCTCATGCCGAATGGACAAATTATTCAATCTAAGCATGTTTGGTTCCTGAAGCAGTCAATTGACCAACTGGGTATTGACTCCACCTTGGATCTCGACTTCAATATTGTCAACAAATCTATGCAAGAAGCAGAAGGCAATGGTGCTGATCAAATGAACCGAATGAACTACTGTGACCCTTCAGCTGAGGTTCCCTTGTCAGATGAGGAATCATCAACTTTGGAAACGGACTCAAGCCCTGGAAGTGACTCATCACATCGGGTTCAACCCATTGTCGCAGCCAAACCAAGGACGTCAACTCCTGCAATGATTGAAGAGTCAACCAGAGAGCCTTCTAGAAGGGCTCTACGAGATCAATCAACAATCAAACCCCCCCAACGTTACGGGTTTCATCACTACTACGAGCCTAAAACTTTTGATCAAGCAAGCAGGTGCGCTGACAGCTTCAAGTGGGGGGCAATCAAAAAGGAAATTGACCAATGCAAGTTACTTGAAGTCTGGGAAGATTATGAAGGCAATACTCCACTGAATCCGCTGGACACGACGTGGATATTCAAAATCAAAGATAAATCTCATGAAAACATGATCATCCACAAGGCACAAATCTGTGTCAAAGGCTTCAACCAGGTTCACGGTTTGGACTTTGAAAAAACATTTGCGCCAACCGGTAAGATTGCCTTCTTACTGTGCGCCCTAAAAAACAAACTCGATTTCCGGCAGTACGATGTGAAGGCTGCCTTTTTGCACGCACCACTGGAAGAGGAAGTAATCATCAAAACGCCACAAGGTTGCCAACGCAAATGTCAGTACTTGAGACTCAAAAAGAGTTTGTACGGTCTCAAGCAATCCCCAAAAAACTGGTATGAAACCCTCACCAAATGGATCGAGTTGGTTGGTTTCAAGGAATCTGACAGCTATCCTTGCCTGTAAAAAAGTGAGGACGGCAAATCTTTCCTCTTCTTTCATGTTGACAACCTGATTCTTGTGGGCCACGGCAACAACTTCAACGATAAATTCAACACTCGATTCAAAGACTCCCAAGCTCACAAACCAGACACCATTCTGGGTATGAAATTCAAGAGAACGGCAAACAGTATTTTGCTAAGCCAACCCAATCGCATTGCTCACGGATTAGAAGAACTCAGACTACTTGAATCAAGACCAAGCTCCACTCCATTGACTCCCCATTTCCAACTCTCAGACGCCTCGGACGAAGACTTTGAAAAATTCAAAGAACTCAACATCAACTACAAGTCCGCAATAGGACTTCTCAACTACATTGCAAGCAGAACCCGCCCAGGCCTCAGCTACTCTTTTTCTAGCTTAGCCCGTTTTCAAAATAAGCCCGGTCTAACTCATTGAAAAGAACTCAGGCGAACGTGGCAATATCTCAACCACACCAAAGAGAAGAAACTCACCCTTACCTATGACAAATCAAAGGGACCGATTGAATGCTACAGCGATGCGTCCTGGGGAGAAGATCCAACCAGTTGCAAGTCTCAATTGGGATATCTCTGTCTATCCTTCGGCTTGCCGCTGTCCTGGAATATTTATAAACAGAGGAATAAAACTTATTTGTACACTGAGGCCAAATTAAACCCCTTACTCGACTCGTTCCTCATAGCCAAATGGCTCCGTCACCTACTTGGAGAAGTTCTCCAAATGAAACTCCCATCATCTATACATCTAATAGACAACAAAGGCCTTGACGACAAGCTGAAGAATTTTGGATCAAATGCTAAAACAAGGCACATGGATCTCAAAACAAAGGGACTTTGGGAGGAACTCAAAGAAGGATCTCTTACCATCCATCTAATTGAAACTGGTAAGATGTTGGCCAATCCCCTAACCAAGGCGGTCAGTCTGGAGCAGATTCAAAAATTCTGTGATGTGATCTTCACGGATTGATCTCCAGTTAAGGGGTGTGTAGAGAGAGGGGAGGTCTCTCTCATTCAGAGACCTGAAGACTTGAGTCTTGCAATTCTAATCAACGGTGCTAATGCTCCAAAATGGGAACACAACAGAGACGCCGACTACAGCAGTTGGACTGTTAATAGCTTGTAGCAATCCTGGTTGTATCCGGGTGTTCTTCAATTCTGATCTCATTCTGATTCTGATCTCATTTTCATTCATCTGGTTTTCATTCTCCTATCTCTTTTCTTCGCTCCCTCCTTTCAATCTCACTCCTCTCAAATGCTCAACAGCTCTTCTTTCATCTCAACACTTCAAGATCTACTCTCAAGTCCAAGATACTCAATCATCAATTCAACAAGTCATATCTCGAGACCTCTTTCCTCTAACTGGTAAGATCACTCCGCACCCATGTTCATCTGAACATCTATCAACCTAGGGGCCTCTGTCTCATCATTCAGATCCTTCGCGTCATCTCTCTGTCCTCTCACGATGCCATAGTCAACTCTATCTGGCTTATTACATCTCAGTGTAGGTATTTTACTCCTTTGTTCAAGACAGGTTGTCATCCTAGTTGTTTGAGTCTCATTGAAGGTCTTCTCTACTGTTTCAGTGTTGCTGGTTAAAATTCAATAATCATTTCTCAAAGTTATACTTTCCACACAAAGCAAATGGAATTGCGGTTGAACTATGTACGTAGCAAAATTCTCAAAAACACTGTCAAGCTTCAGAAAGTATCTTCCAAGAAGAATCTGGTGGATTTTCTCACCAAACTGGTAACCCAAGTAGCGCTTTGCCGTGCCTTGGATGGTTCTCAACATATCAAAATAGTTTGAGCAAGGGAGGCTGATGGTATTCAAGTACTTGCTAAAACTATTTCCTCACACTATTGTCTTCATTCTTATTGTCTTCATTGGTCTCTCAGTTTATACCGCTGTGTTGATTCTCCCCCACGCGCATCCTTCATAATCAACCGCTGCAAAAGCCCCAACCCTGAAGGCCTGCAAGTCTGCTCCCCATGATCTCTCAAACCGCTGTCTTCATTCACCCCAACGCGCTATCACTCACATCAACAACCAGTTCTAATTGACGTAAATAAGTTCAACCACCAGCTACCGCTACAGCTCAAGCTCAAGCCCACCCAATCACCAACATCAAGATTATCACACCGGATCAAAACTCTTTTATGCTTACTTTATCCTTTCCTTTTCTCCATTACTGCTTCTGTCTAGTCAACATGCTATCTGTTCCTTTTGAGGTGTCTACTCAACCATGTTTCTTTTCCCCTGATTATTTTCCTTGATCACTCCTTACTGAAATCACACCTCCTTTTAAGTCTGTTAGCCTTTCACTATCAGGAACAAAAATTATATTAGTTCCATTTCTTTTTATTAAATATTTTCAGTCTCTAAGTCTTAAACTTACCAAGGTTTTTGAGGCCTAATAATTTGCTCTCTGGCATTGGCGGTATATTATAGTTCACTTCAGGCGCAGACTTTGGCTTTGCACCTCACTCCTAGATGCTACTGGGGTATCCACTATCTTTTTGCTATTTATAGGAAAAGTTCAAGCAAACTTGTGCAGTTGACATTGCTTGCATTTGCCTTGGAGACCCCTTGCGGCAGTCCTAGGGACACATTTTTCATTTTGATGAATGCAGTTTTCACAATGGCAACATGACCATGACAACATATTTGAACTATAAATTTATTTGAGAGACAAAGAATTGGGATAATAACTAGGGGTATACAGTACTCACAATGTTTTTTTGAATTGATGGGAAAATCATCTGAACGCTTGCAGGAGCTTGCATTTTAATACCCGGGAAACTGTCAAACTTCAAGCTTAAGTATTATTGTCTCCCTCACTTAGACATAACCTTTCCTCATTACCTTCTACCACAGTCCATAAGCATGACACAAATAGAATCAAAACATCATTTGTGCCTTCTGCTTATCAAATCTGGCTTGCATAACAACCTTCCATTCTTGGCAACTGACTCAGCACCTACTTGAAAACCTTGCAGTTAACTCTACTTTTGTTGACCATCCATTCAAGCTCCGCTCTTCCACTCTGGGTATCAATAGCCCTTGGGTTCCCATTCCCGGTCATGGACTCTTGCTAGCTTGAACTCATGCTAGTTACCCACACCAACTGTATTGTTTGCAATTGGAATAGTCCCTTATGCTGCATAAACTACATCCTCATATTTGCATTGTCTCTCACATCACTCCTTCCTATCTCATCTGTTACACCCTTGCACACTAAGACTCTATTGCATCTCTAACTTTGATTGATGGTATGAATATTTAGCCAGCAGGCTGTGACAGAAACAACCCAATAAGAATCAGATGATAAAGTAGAATAAATGAAAAAGAACAGAGAGTATGAATACCAACACAGTGAGATAGTTACCAGGAATGACTATGGCTGTGAGAGTAAGCAAGGAAAGAACATGACGGCACTAAAAAAGGACATGATTCTAGGTTGAGCTGAATTCTGATGAGTGGTAGCGTGGATAGATGTCACCAGTTAGAGATGAATCTGTTGAAAAGTTGAGAACCAGTTGGTCAATGTTGACTGAGATTGTTGAGATTGATTGAGTTGCATAGTTGTAGGCAAGAGGCAAAATGAAAATGAAAAATGACAAAAATGAAGGAAGGAAATGTGAGGACAAATGAGATGAGAACAATGAAAGAAGAAACTAACGAGGCCGCAAGAACAATGGAAGGAAAAAAAAATGAGAAGACCGCCAAATCAGAACCCTCAAAACCAGATCCACCACTCAAGCAGTAGATTTTATTGGAGTTATTCCCCTTTTTGGGTGCTCATGGTTGTTGGATCATCAGCCATGGTCACCACCCGTAAGGACAGTCACTCCTGGCTTAACAATCCCCTTAACTGTAGATCAAGCCTGCTCTGCTCTAAAAACAAGATTGGTAAATTTTTCTAATTCATTCAGGCCAACTTTATTGGTTAGTGGGTCTGCCAGTATCTTGCTAGTGCCTATAAAATGGAAAGTTAGGGATCCTTCTTTGAGTTCTTCTCCAAGTTCCTTTGTTTTGAGATCCATGTTTCTAGTCTTAGAATTTGATCTGAATTTCTTTAACTTGTTATCAAGGCATTTATTATTGATGAAGGGCTTAGATGATGGGAGATTGTTTTGAAAGATCTCTCCCAAAAAATGGCAACACCATTTGCCTATGAGATAGGAGTCAAGCAGAGGTTTGAGTTTGGCTTCCGTGGAGGAATAGGTTATGTTTCATGGTTTGTAACTGTTCCATGAGAGAAGTCAGCCAAAGGACAGAAAAAGATAGCCCAATTGGGATTTGCGGCTGGTAGGGTCTTCTCCCCAAGAAGTGTTTCTGTAAAATTTTATAGGACCTTTGAATTAATCATAGGTCAGGGTAAGCTTCAAGTCCTTGGTGTGATTGAGTTATTTCCATTTCATTTTGAGTTCCTTCCAATGTTTCAGACCAGGTTTGTTCTGGAAAAGTGCTAAGCTGGAGATGGAGTAACTGAGATCCGGACAAGTTCTGCTTGCTATGTAGTTGAGAAGTCCTATTGCAGACTTGTAATTTATATTGAGTTTCTTGAACTTTTCAAAGTCTTCATCAAATGCCTTGCACAGTTGGAGATGAGGAGTCAAGGGAGTTGGAAATGTTCTTTATTCAAGCAGGCCAAGTTCTTCTAGGCCATGCAAAATATGCTTGAGTTGACTCAGCAAAATGCTGTTTGACGTTCTTTTGAACTTCATCCCAAGGATGGTGTCCGGTTTTTGAGTTTGAGATTCTTTAAAACAATCATTGAACTTGTTGTCAAAGTTGTTTCTGTCACCCACTATGATTAAGTTGTCAACATTGAAGAAGAGGAATGACTTATTTTCATCAGATTTATACATGCAGGGATCAGTGTCTGACTTGTTGAAGCCAATCAACTTGATCTAGTTGGTGAGTGTGCCATACCAGTTTTTTGGATACTTTTTGAGCCTGTATAGAATTTTCTTGAGTTTTAATTATTGACACTTATGTTGAAATCCTTGTGGTGTCTTGATGATTACTTCTTCCTCAATGGGCGCGTGAAGATAGGAAGCATTTACATCATACTGTTGGATGTTCAGTCTGTTTTTTAATGCACAAAGAAGGATTGCTCTTAACAGGGCAATCTTTCCTGCAGGATCAAATCTCTTGTCAAAGTCTAGGCCATGAACTTGGTTGAATCCTTTTAGGCGGATCCAAGCTTTGTAGATGATAGAGCTGTTGTGAGACTTGTCTTTGATATTAAATATCCAGGTTGTATCTAGAGGGTTCAGAGGGGTATCTCCTTCATGGTCTTCCCAGAATTCAAGTAGCTTGCATTGATCAATGTCCTTTTTGATTTCCCCTCCCCATTTGAAGCTGTCTGCACACTGCCTTTCCTGGTCAAAAGTCTTGTGTTCAAAAGTAGTGGTGAAATCCCTATTGTTGAGGAGGCTTGATGCAGGATTGTTCTTGAAGAGTTCTTCTAACTGGCTTGTTGACTGTCTGAGGAGCTCTTGGGTTGACATTTGACTCATCAGTTTGATAAGTAAGCAGTGGTAGTTTGACCTTGGAGATTGATTCTGATTCAGAGATTGACACCTCTTTATTGGATGAATCCACTTCTGCAGGTGGATTTCAATAGCTCATACAGGTAGTAGCTGTCTCCTTGGGTACGGATGGAGGCTTGTTGTTTGATTTGGTCAGACTGAAGTCGACATCTAAGGATGAGTTGATTCCCAGCTTGTCCATGGACTGTCTCAAGAATCAAACGTTCTTTGATTGTATGATCTTTCCATTTGGCAAGAGAATCAAGTAAGAGGGAAATTCTGTATTATAGCCTACAATTTTTCCTTCCTGTCCTTTAGGGTTGAATATTTCTCCTTTTCTTCTTCTTTCATTCAGCACAATAGCTGTGACACCAATTGGCTGAAGTTAGTTGGATGGAAACTTGTTTTGTTTTATTATTTCCCAGGGAGACTGATCTAGGCTGTCTTTTGGGATTTGATTGAGGCTGATACAGCATTATTTGAGAACTTCCAATGAGTGCTTTTTTGGTAGTTTTGCTGAGCTTAATGACTCCCTCACACTCTCAAAAATTGTTTGATTGGCCCTTTCAGCTCTATTTTTGTGTTTGGGATGATTGGGTTCAGTTACCAGATGATTGATGAATCTCTCTTTGAGATATTTCACTAACCTGGTGTTGACAAACTCTGTACCACCGTCCAAGCATACTGTGGAAGGGTAGTGCCCGCAGATATCTTTTTGTTTCTCTATCACTTCTATCAGCACTTGAGTTGCATTGTCCTTTTGATTTAATGGGATACCAGAGATGTAACAGCAATAGTTGTCAACCACTGTTAGGATGTATTATTTGTGTCTATGAGATTCAGATGTGATTGGTCTAATGATGTCCAGATGTATCCTTTCAAAAGTTTTTGTGGCTGAGTTGGAGATAGATTTGAAGGGAGCTTTAGTTATTTTGCATAGGAGACAATCTTTGCACTCAAATTCACCTTTGTCTGCTGCATTGAATTGGAAACCCTTGATTTTGGACAAGCAACCAAGTAAGGCATGGCCATGTGATAAGTGAAAGTCTTTCAGGGTCCTTGGCTCCTCCTGCTGCGCCCAGTAGTACATGTTATCACTGACTTTGTGTGTCCTATCCAATAAAAAGAGATTGTTGATGATTAATCCTTGACACATTTTTTTTCATCTCTTCTCAATTTGAAATGCCCAGACTTGGCCTTCAGAGTGCATCCTTGATCAAGGAGTTTCCCCGGACTGATCAGATTGATGAAAATATTGGGAATGTAAAAACAGTTGGACAGCGTAATTGTTTGATTCTTCCATTCCAGTCTGACCGTTCCCAACCCTTGGATGGATAGGTCTGCTCCAGCTTTTCTGTAGAGATATGTTCTCCTGTATAGTAATCCAGTGAGGTGAAGAATTTTTTCTTGTTCAAAATGTGAGAGGTAGCTCCGCTGTTGACCAAGATGTTCTTCTCCACACCAATTTTGTAGTCTATTCACCTGGTCACAAAGTCATGAAAGTGGGCCGCTTCCTGAGCCTTTTTTCTTTCCTTTCCATTTAGTTTGATTTTCCCTCCACCACTCAGGGGCCTTTTCTAGTTGAAGATGAAAAAATTTGGATTTGGGATGATTCTTTTCTTGCTTTGGATTGTGATACCCTTTGATAAATTGGTTGAGCAGAAGATTCTTAGTCTTGGTCCTCATAGTGGGTAGGGCGGTTTCAGATGTGCCTTGTGGAGTTCCTCTCTTGGAGATTTTGGCCTTCACTTTATTATGATGTTGTACTAGATGATGACACACAAACTCGACTGAGATCTGCTTTTCTGAGTGAATAAGTTTCTGCCTGAGATCCTGAAGGGTTGACGGAAATTTGAACATGGTTAGATAGGCTAGGATGTTGTCTTGTAGTTCTATACCTATGTCAATCATCTTCTTAATTGAATTTTTAATATCTGTGACAGATTTCAAGATTTTGTCTTCCTTGAAGGTCAAATGTAGAAATTTGTTGAAGATCCTGGCTTGATTAAAAGCTTTAGAAGAGGAGAATTGTTCCTTGATGGCCTGAAATATGTCCTTGGCCAAGTTGATGTTGGAAGCGCTAATGAAATTTTTGTGAGGGATGGAATCCACCTTTGATATGAGGAGTAATTGGATTTTGTTGTTGTCTTGAGTTGTGATAGTACCAGTGGTTGATTCAATTAAATCCAGCACTCCCCTGAGTTTGAGTAGCGCCTTCATTTTTTCCTCCATATGCCGTAGTTCCCATCAGTCAGGAGCAGGGTTGTTTCTAGAGACTTTTTGAGCATGCTTAAAGAAGTACATGTTTCCTGCGGGTGCATTCCTTCTTAAGCTAGTGATCCTGTTAGAAAGACCCCCTTACCTTAGTGAGTCAGTGGGAAAACCTGAGTCCCTCTTTGCCCCACAGGAAATTGCGCAACTGCAAGTCCTGCTATTATGCTTTGAGCCCGCATCCTGTGAGTTTCCAAGAGCTCTGTGAGGTACCTGCACCACCCCAGAAAAACTGCCACACAGTTCCCCTGTACCTGTCCTACAAAATAAAACAACCAAGCCCCCAGGGCGCACACAACCACTTGATAGAAAGACAATAAGGGAAACAGACATTCTGGGGTGCCTACACATTCCCACTGTGAACCAGCTAGGACACCTCCTCACCAAATCAAACTTGTCCCACGCCTGTAGCAACCATACTTCTGTACCCATTAAAAATTAAACCCTTCTGCAGAAAAAAAGAAACAGATAAAGAGAAAAAGAGAAAAAGAGAAAAAAACCCAGACCAAAAAAGGAAAAAGGAAGGAAAGAGAGAGGTTTTCCTCATACCTAGCTGCTGTCCCCAGTGGTTTGCATCCTTCCGCTCCGCCAGGAGAGATGTCATGCTGTCTTGCTCCACCCTTCTCTCAGACCTTCTCTCAGCCCGGCCGCACCACCGGTGCAAAATCTCCAAATATGAAGCCTCGCCATTCTCACGACCTGCCCCCTGCCTGATGCACACTCCTCTTTGATTGGATCCTTCAAGAACCCTCATCTCCTCATTCTCATCTCCACCCTCATCCATTCTCATCTCCACCCTCATCCTCTCTCATCTCCACCCTCATCCTCATCTCCATCTCGTCCATATTCCCGCTTCATTCTCCCCGCTCATCTATTTTGATTCATGCTGTCGCTCCTACCATCCTTCCTCCTATCATCCTTTCTTCCATTCCTCTCCCCGCACTCCTACTCAACCTTCCAACATCCCTCACTCAACTCTCCCTTCCTCTCCTATCTCCAACCACTTTCGTCTCGTCATCTCCCTCTCGGTAAATCAGCTTCCTCAAATCACTTGACCTTCTCCCGCTTTCTCTCCTTGATTTCTCCCATGCTCAATCTTCAACTTGACTCGATCACCTCCCTGTCCTCGCTTCAAGATCACAAGATCCACTGAAAACTCCAATTTGATCAGATGTGAGAATCACACCCACCATTGCTATCATTTCCTTGTTCTAATTTAATTTCTATTCCACTGTCACAGCTTCTGCTCTTGTCTCCACCGCTCCTTTCAATTTTACTTGTCATTTCTTAGTCCGTAGTCTTAAGTCAAAAGGGATCCTGGGTAAGGGTCTCTTGATCTGCTTTTTTGTTTTCTTTAAAATCTAAAAATAACCCTGTGGTTCTTTCTGACCATTGGTCTTATTTTGAAATACAGTCAAAACTTTGTCTCAGCTTAACAAGAGAGATTTGCACAGCCTCATCCAATGCCAAGCTGACCGTGTCCACAGGCTGTTGTCCCAAACTTCTTTCCAGGCATGCCTTCTGTTTTCAAAGCCATTGAAAACCCAACCTCCTTCTTGCCAGCCATACTGTTGATGCCCAATCCCTTCCCATTCCGCACCTGAAGCCCCACCGCGCCTGTCCTTTGCAGAAATGCCACAATCTCTGCTAGCTGTGATGGAAATGTGCCCACCGTTGGCCCATCCATCCTGCACTCCCCGTTCTCCACATCCTTCCTGTCAAATAACTTACACTGTTCACCCACTTAACCGGTCCTCCCGCGCTCCCGCTCTCTTCCCTCACCTGTCATTATTTTCCTTCCACATTTCACTCCTATGTTAATTCTTTATTTCTGCCTTTTCCGATTCATCTGCTTCACACAATCCATATACAACAAAATATTACTCAACTGATTCTCTTTAACCTGAACCACCGATAAACCCTTCACCCCATCATGACAAACCATCAACCTTGAACTACCTAACCATTCCTCACACCATTTATTCTCAAACCAAATTCCTCATTCTATTCATCTTTCTTTCATCAATCTTTCTCTTTTCTTTATCTTCTTTTTCTTTCTTTGTATCTCTTCTTTGTCTCAAACTTCATCAGGCTACTTCTCAACATCAACTCGTCCACGTCTAAACTCATTCAATCTATGGCCTGACTGGTAAGACAATCACACACTATTGTCAAATCTTCACTATTGAATCTAATCTCCAATGTTCCTTCATTTAAAAGAACTGCTCAATTCTTTTATTATTATTGTCTTTCTGTTCTTCCTGCCAACTGTCTTACTCAATTCCTCCATTGTCATCCATCAAGTCCAGATCCGTTGTCAGATCCCTCTTTGTTCTTAAATCATAAATCTTTTCATCAGCAATTCAACACGGTTAAAAGCTGAAGGTCCGTCCGACTCAACTAACCAAATCTAACAATGGAGGGATCAAACAACAACGGTTTTCGACAGATCATCCTCAAAGCTGCACTCGAAGCAGTCCCCATTCTTTCGGACAAAAACTATTCAATATGGAAGGAAAAGATGACGATGCTATTGGAACTCAAAGGAGTCAAGGAGGCCCTCAAGGATGATTCTAAAAATCTAAATCCCAACGATGATATGGAGACTTGAGTAATTCTTCTTTCTTGCATTGATTCAGTGACTCATAATAACGTGGTTAACCCGACAAATATTTCATCAGCAAAGCTTCTCTGGAAAACCATCAAAGAACGCTTTGCCTCATCTCAAACCGCAAATCGAGCCTGAGTTTTTAACAAATTTCTCTACCAAAAATTCAAACCCAAAGCTATTAATCTATTCATCACGGAAACCAAGATTTCACTAAAGAAAATGGTCGATGTGGGAATCGATTTACCGGATGACATACTCTCCTATCTTTTTCTCTTTAAGTTTCCACCCTCTCTTCACTCTCTTCGTCAACAGATTATGCATTTGGATAAAATAGTCACCATGGATCTTGTGCTCAATCATCTTATACAACTCAATAACAAAACCAAGGTTAAATCAAAGGATACAAAGATCAATGATACTGCCCTTATCTCTTCTAGACCCCCCAAAAAGCCTGTTCCCAAAGAACTTAGATGCAAGAAAGGATACCACAACCCGCAATCTCCTGATCATTCCGCTGATAAATGTTGGCACTGAAGACAATATGAGTTGAAATCCAGGACCACTGGAGTTTTTCATTTCATTCAATGTATTCAAGCACGAGTGAGAGCAAGAGTGAGCATGAAGAAGTGAAGAAAGGAAAGAACTGAATGAAAATGAAAAACAACCAACGTGGGCGTTGAAGGCTTGAAACCTAGGAACCTTATTGAATCAAGAGATGGGACATTCGAGAAGACTAGGAGACTGAGGTAGTGACATGACAAGAGATTCACTTAGATTCAATGGGGAAGAAACAGAAATGGAACAGGCATACTGAAGTGTAAGAAGAGGACGGTGGTGATGACCAAGTTGATGTGATGGGATGAATTGGGATTTGAGTCAAAGTCTGTTCAGTGAAAAAGGTTAGTTGGAAATGACTTGAGATCAAACCAGCTCTTTGTACCGATGGTGTTAAGGGTCATCTGGCCAGCTTTGTATTGTTCGAGAGTTGGGGTATTCGGTTGTGTAGGGGTGACAGGCAATGGTGGACTATTGAATAGTCATGAGCAATGAATAAAAAAATAGAAAGGAAAAGATAGATGAAGGAGAACAATTGTCGTCAACAAGAAAGTCAAGCTTCGTACAAACTCTTGATATATGAAGACTCTAGATTGGAAGGCACGGTTCTTGAGATACTCTATTACTAGAGTATTTGCATTGAGCGCTCTTGAATCTCTTACACCCCTCCTTGGTTGGATGTCAAGTCAAGTTGTGAAGTGCGTGACCAGGCGGTCTAATGAGGACTTGGCCGCCGCCTTGGTAAGTGCGTCTGCAACCATCTGATCAGACGTGATTAGTTGAAGTTTGATCAGTCCTAATTTCAGGTCTTCTCTGGCCCCTTTTGTTTTCAAATTGATGAACTTGGTTTTCGAGTTTGTTCCAAACTTGATAATTTTATCTTCTAGACCCTTATTATCGATGAGATGAATGCTTGGCGTCATTTGACGTGCGTCAGTTCTCCAGAGTACACCAATTAAATGTTTGATCCAGCGACATTCAAGTTGGCCTTCTTTCAAGGCGTTGCATTCCGCTTCGGTGGATGAGTAAGTGATGTTCCGTTGCTTTTGACTGGTCCAGAACAGCGGTGTCCCATAGAGTGAACACAGGACGCCAGATTGGGACTTTTGAGAGCAGGGGTCATTGCCCCAGGTGGCATCGCTGTAGCAGATGAGATTGGGGCAGTCGTTCTTTTTTGACAGTCTCAATTTGATGTCTTTCGTGGCATTCAGATATCTCCATGTACGCACGACCTCGTTCCAGTGTTTGATTCCGGGTCTTTCAGAGTAGCAAGCGAGGCTCGAGACGGCGAAGGAGAGATCTGGTCGGGCTAATCCAGCAATGAAGTTCAGTTTTCCAATGTGTGATTGGTAGTTGATGTTCAGAGTCAGGAATTCCAAGTGTTCCTCTTCTGATGCCGGAAGCAGATGGATTCCTGGAGTGCAAGGAGTTGAGATGGGCTTGCTGTCTGTCATGTTGAGTTCTTCAAGACCCCAAGCAATGTGTAGGGGTAGTGATAAGGAGATCGAGTTTTCGTCGCGATCCCCTTTCATACCAAGAATGGCATTTGGTTTGTGACTGGTGGAATTAGGGAATTTCTTCAGGAATTGTTCCTTGAATTCGCTTGTGTTGCCAACTACTATCAGGTCATTGACGTGGAAAAACAAGGATGACTCAGAGTTGATGTGGTTGTAGAGACAAGGATCGGAATCAGAGGGTCGGTATCCTATGGATTCAATCCATTGGCTGAGTGTTTGGTACCAGTTTCTGGGTGCCTGTTTGAGCACATAGAGTGACCTTTTCAGTTTTAGGATAGGAGTTTTTTGGTTGCTTCCTTTTGGTCTTCGGATATACACATCCTCTTCTATCTCGGCGTGCAAAAAGGCCCCCTTCACGTCTAATTGGAGAATTGGTAGATTCTTGTCTAAAGCATACAAGAGGAGAGCTCGGAGGGAAGTGGTCTTGCCGGTTGGAGCGTAGGTCTCGAAGTAGTCTATGCCAAATTTTTGATCAAACCCTTTTACGCAGAGTTGGGTCTTGTGAACAGGAGGTTCGCCATGGGCGTTCTCCTTGATTTTGAAGACATAAGTTGTGCTCAGTACGTTGGTGGGTGTCAGACCAAAGAAATCTTCCCAAACCTTGAGGTCCTCACAGGTGCCTAATTCTTTCCCTACAGAGATTGCCCATGGTGGTGAGTTCAAAGCTTCATCAATGTTCTTGGGCACAAATGTAGAGCAGAAGCCGAATCTGTCTGGTTTTTTGAGAGTGTCTTGATTTCTGAGGGAACAACAAGTGTCGGATCTCGTCAGAATCTCATTTATCTGCTCTTCGTCGTTTTCTTCATCCAATTCTTCAGGAGGTGTTAGAGTCTCTTCAATTTTTACGTTGGGATCTATTTGGCTGAGTTCAGGTTTGGGTTCTTTGGTGTTCCATTCGTGAGATGGATTCTCGGGGGTGGAATTTGCATGGATTGGTTCTTCGGATGCATTGATTTCCTCAGAGCTGAACCTGATTGCACTGTTGTTGTCTTTGCAGATTTTAACATGCTTCGATTGGATGATTGCTCCCGAGTTGTTGAGGATCTTGTAAGACAACAGACAAGGTATGTATCCGATAATTCTTCCAGAGACCCCTTTTTCTTGGAACTTTTGGAGGGCAGATTTTTCCTTCAGATTCAGGTAGACTACAGGAGTTCCCAGCGGTTGAAGATAGTCGTTAGGCAGTTTAGACCCGTGCATCATCTCCCAAGGAGATGGCTCACCATTGTTCCTAGGGATCTGGTTGAGTGCTAGAGAGCATCCTTTGATAGTCTCGTGCCACAGATTCAGTGGCAATTTGGATGTCAAATGAGTCGCACGTACTGATTCAGCTATCGTGTGATTTGCTCTTTCGGCACGTCCGTTGTGTTCCGGATGATAGGGTTCGGAGCAAATCCTCCTTATCCCTTTTTCCTCGAAGAAATTGGTAAGAGTTTGATTTACGAATTCTCCTCCTCCATTGCAGCAGAACTCGTTCGGGTAATAGCCTAGCTTGTGATGTTCATTATTGATAATGAACTTGATCAATTCAGCGGCATTGCTCTTGGAGCGAAGGGGAAATACGGCTATATACGAGGAGAAGTTATTGACCAAGGTAAGCGAGAACCGATGGTGACCTTTTGAGATGGGAGTGATAGGTCCCATGAGATCAACATGAATTTGTTCGAACACCTTAGAGGCGGTGGTCGATTGTTGAGCGAAGGAGGATTTTGTGATTTTACTGAGGTCGCATCTGGAACAGGAGAATCGCTCTTTGACTTTGATGTTGATGGATTCTCCAAGATATTTCTCGATTCGTCCTAAGCTAGCGTGTCCCAATTTCCAATGCAGGTTATCTACCTCGTCAATGTTCATGAGATACATTGATTCTTTCGCTGGGGTATCCAAAACCAGTAAGTTATTTAGGATTGAGCCGTGCATCAGTAATTTTTCCTTCCATCTAATCGAGAATCGAGGAAAGCGGGTGGAGTTGTCCACGGAGATCTGGCAGTCATCCTGCAGAAACTTTCCGAAGGATAACAGGTTCAGCGTAGCTTCAGGGACGTAGTATGCATCTGTGAGTTTAAGATTGATCTCTCCGAACTTTAGGAACGCAGTTCCTCTTCCTAGTATTTTAAGTCCAGCGCCTGGCTTGCCGGTTTTTATGTGTTCGGAACCATTGAGAGTAGTAAATTGGCTGAAATGTTGTCTAGAGTTGAGAAGATGCACAGAACACCCCGAATCAAGGATAAAGGATGATTTATTCAGGGAGCTGACAGTGTTGGCTCCGCAGAAGAAGGTGAAGAATTGAGCAAGGTTGTCCTCTTTCTTCTCCACTTTCTTCCCTTTTTGGTTGACTGGTCTGAGATGAGGGAATTCCGCCCAGCATTGTTCGCGTTTGTGGTTCTTCACTCTTTTGTTGTGAATCCCATTCGTGCATCAAGGATAAGATATGTTGACTAGGCTAAGATCAGTTTTTGATTCTTCCTTAGTCGCTTGAACTTTGTTTTTGTGTTGGATTAGGTGATTGAGGACGTAATCAACTGTGATGACTTGGCTCCCGTGCATAATTTGGGATTGCATGGTCTTCAGCGAGGAAGGAAACTTGAACAGTACCAGATAAGCTAAGATGTCTGATGGCAGCTCGATTCCGACTTCAGAGAGCTTGTTCAGATGGATTCGGACAGTGGTCACAAATTTTTCTATTTGCTGTTTGTTAAAAGATAGGTACAAGAAATTGTTGAAAACTCTAGCTTGATTCGCAGACTGAGATGAGGCAAAATGCGTCTTGGCCGCAATCCAGATTCCACGAGCATTGTTTTTGTTGTCTGATGTGATTATGTTGGAGTGAGTGGCTGCCTCGAGTCTTGACAGCAAGTATGCGGTGATCTCCTGGTTGAGGTCCTCATCCAGTTCTTCTGTCTCGTCCTCTTGGTTCATGATGAACAGTATTTTGCGTAACCAAAATAGATTTTGAAATTTCGATTGCCAGATTGAATAGTTATCCTCGTTGAGTAGTGGAATAGATTTGTAGATTCCTTTAAGAGCCAGTGCCTTGGACGAGTCTCCCGCCGGTCCTGGTGTTGATGATGCCATTTTTTGGTATGGTTGATGGAGCGTCGGCTTTTAACCGTGAAGACAATATGAGTTGAAAACCAACACCGCTGGAGTTTTTCATTTCATTCAATGTATTCAAGCACGAGTGAGAGCAAGAGTGAGCATGAAGAAGTGAAGAAAGGAAAGAACTGAATGAAAATGAAAAACAACCAACGTGGGCGTTGAAGGCTTGAAACCTAGGAACCTTATTGAATCAAGAGATGGGACATTCGAGAAGACTAGGAGACTGAGGTAGTGACATGACAAGAGATTCACTTAGATTCAATGGGGAAGAAACAGAAATGGAACAGGCATACTGAAGTGTAAGAAGAGGACGGTGGTGATGACCAAGTTGATGTGATGGGATGAATTGGGATTTGAGTCAAAGTCTGTTCAGTGAAAAAGGTTAGTTGGAAATGACTTGAGATCAAACCAGCTCTTCGTACCGATGGTGTTAAGGGTCATCTGGCCAGCTTTGTATTGTTCGAGAGTTGGGGTATTCGGTTGTGTAGGGGTGACAGGCGATGGTGGACTATTGAATAGTCATGAGCGATGAATAAAAAAATAGAAAGGAAAAGATAGATGAAGGAGAACAATCGTTGTCAACAAGAAAGTCAAGCTTTGTACAAACTCTTGATATATGAAGACTCTAGATTGGAAGGCACGGTTCTTGCGATACTCTATTACTAGAGTATTTGCATTGAGCGCTCTTGAATCTCTTACAGGCACCTCCACGATTACCTGGCGCCTGATTGGTGGAGAGAATCTCAAGCAAATTGGCGTGCTCAACTCAACTCAAATTCTAAAAACAAAGAAGTAGCCCACTACGTTGCCCTTCTTTCCACTTGGGTTCAAAATATTAATCCGCTTAATCAAATCATCCTAGACTCCGGCGCCTCCTGCCACATGTTCAACTCACCTGATTTCTTCAGCTTTCTTGAGGAATGCGCTGGTGACGAGTTTATAAACACCGGAAAAGAAAGTGCTAAACTTGCTATAAAAGGAAAAGGAACTGTCAAACTCAGTTGGAAAAATTCTGTCGTCACACTCACCAACTGCTTATTCGTTCCCGATCTGGTAGTGAATCTAATCAGTCGTGGAGAATTGATTTCATCAAAACAATGCTCTCTGTCCTCTTTTCGCAATCATTTTTTTCTTACGACTCAGTCAAAGCCAGCTTTTTCAGGTTTTATTCAAGAGAATCTTTTCATCCTCAATCCCCCGTCTTGCATAGGAAACAACAACAAATTTTGTCACCTCTCGACTAAAGAACCAAATCAGGATCAAGTCAAACTTCTTCATCAATCCTTTGGACATGCCAGCCCGTACCGTCTCAAAAACCTCATTCCCTCTATCCAATCTGATTCTATTTCTACTTTCCAATGTGAGGACTGCGTATTCTCAAAAATCACCAAATCATCTTTCAAGAAATCCTTGAATCCTTCTTCTAAACCCTTCGAACAAATCCACCTAGATCTAATTGGCCCCATTTCACCAACGGGAAGAAACAACATGAACTACATCCTATCCGTTATAGATAATTATTTAGGATATGTCTTGGCTATTCCTCTCCAGTACAAATCGGATGCGTGCCAACAGATCAAAACTATCCTCAATCATGAAAAACTTAAAAGAAACAGATATCCTGCCACAATTTGCACCAATGGCGGTGGCAAATTCACTTCCTCAGAAATTGAAAATTTCTTCAAGATTAATTTGATTCAACATCTTATCTCTGAGCCTTATCATCACAAACATAACGGAAAAATCAAAAGAGCTAACCGAACTATCACCAAATCTATACGCGCTACTCTTTGAAGCTCGAAACTTCCTCTCAACCTCTGGGCGGAAGTTGCCAAATCAACATGTCTCTCATTAAACCAAATTCCTAAAGCTCCCAACCTTTTTTCCCCTTTTCAACTCTTTACTGGAAAGTGGCTTCCCATTAGTTATTTTCACCCTATAGGGTCCAAGGTAGTGTATCTTGATTACAAAGTAAATCAAGGTGACAAATTTCAAGATCGAGGACTCCCTGGAACCCTTGTGGGTTACAACCCCAATTTTCTCTCTTATCGCATCTTAAGACCTGACAATGTAATTATTTCATATAAAAACGTTAAATTTCTCAAAAATGACTGTACATCTCAGATCTCATCCACATTAAATTTGACTGAAGACTTGCAATCTCTCAAAATTGATCACGACCCATCTATTCTCTTTGATGATCATCCTCCCATCAACCCAACTGTCAACAATCAATCCATCGAATCACAAATAGACGATCCACCTTTTTTATCCGTTCCTAATCCCAAAGCTTCCGATACTACGTCAATCAACTCTGAATCAAACTTGTCTGAAGAAATTGAGCAGCAACTCACACCTGGATACAGTCTTTGCAATAGATCAACATTAAATCCACCCAATTGATATGGGTACCATCATTATTACGTTCCCAAATCCTTCAAACAAGCTAAAAAGTGCTTCGACGCTCCCAAGTGGGAACTCTCCATGGATTCTGAACTCAATGTTATCAAATCCCTGGAAGTATGGGAAGATTACGATGGTCCTGAACCTGAAAATCCGCTCAATACTACCTGGGTATATCGATTAAAAGACAATTGTCACGGAGACCCACTGGTTTATAAAAGTCAACTCTGTGTTCAAGGGTTTGATCAAATCTACGGATTAGACTATCAAGATACCTTTTCTCCCACCAGAAAGGCCGCCTCTTTACATATTTCTCTTCTCTTTGGCCTTTTTCATTCCCTTCCAATCACCCAGTTTGATATCAAGAGTGCTTTCCTCCACGCACCTCTAACTGATAAAGTGATTATAAAAAGACCCACAGGCTCAAAAAGAAAGTCAGAATTTCTCATTCTTCGCAAGTCTCTTTACGGCTTAAAGCAAGCTCCCGTTAATTGGTTCAACACCCTAACCTCTTGGATCCGTGAGCAAGGATTCCATGAATCCATATCTGATCCCTGCCTATACATTCACCCCGTTGCAAATTCATTCCTATTCTTCCATGTAGACAATCTCATCCTTGTTGGTTCTGGCGATAATTTCCAAAATAAATTCTTGGAGCGATTTCCAAATTCTAGTCATCACGATCCTAATACAATTCTTGGAATGAAGTATGAACAAATCAACAATAAAATCTTGCTTTCTCAACCAAAACACATTGAACATGGATTAGAAGAACTGAAGATGGTAGACTGCAAGCCCTCATCTGTTCCCCTAACCGCAAATATCAATTTATCTCCGGCCTCAAATGAAGAACACAAGGAATTTTAAAACTTAAACATCAATTATAGATCGGCCATTTTCCTTATTAATTATATTGCCTGCCTGACTCGTCCGGAACTCAGTTTTGCTGTTTCTAGCCTTGCTAGATTCTGCAAGAAACCCGGGATTTGTCACTGGAGGGAGGTAAAACGTTGCTGGAAATATCTCAAGGCTACAAAAACCTTAAAACTCACGCTACAAATTCATAATTCAAAAACCCAAGTCAAATGTTACGGTGACACTACTTGGAGTGATGATATTGAAACTCGACGTTCTCAGTCCGGAGATCTTTCTCTTCTTTTTAATTCTCTTATCTCTTGGAGCAGCTACAGACAACGCAACATCACACACTCAACCACTGAAGCTGAACTAAACCCTTTAGTTGATTCCTTTCTTGAAGCCATATGGATGAGAGGTTTAGTGGCGGAACTCTGGAAGAAAGAATTAGAATCAAGTCATCACTTTATTGACAACAAAGGTCTTGACGATAAACTAAAGAAGTTTGGATGTAATTCAAAAACTCGCCATATTGATATTAAGACAAAAGCGCTTTGCAAAGAGCTAAAACTTGGAAATCTTTCTGTTTACTTAGTACCAGCCTCCAAAATGAAAGCAGACGGATTAACTAAGGCGCTTCTGCTTCCTACTCTTTCCTCTCTTCTTCATTTAATCAATCCTTCTTTTAAGTGCTCAATCTTACCAGTCACGGGGGGTGTCAAATAACTTACACTGTTCACCTACTTACCCGGTCCTCCCGCGCTCCAGCTCTCTTCCCTCACCTGTCATTATTTTCCTTCCACATGTCACTCCTATTTTAATTCTTTATTTCTGCCTTTTCCGATTCATCTTCTTCACACAATCCATATACAACAAAATCTTACTTGACTGATTCTCTTTAACCTGAACCACCAATAAACCCTTCACCCCATCATGACAAACCATCAACCTCAAACTACCTAACCATTCCTCACACCATCTATTCTCAAACCGAATTCCTCATTCTATTCATCTTTCTTTCATCAATCTTTCTCTTTTCTTTATCTTCTTTTTCTTTTTTCGTATCTCTTCTTTGTCTCAAACTTCATCAGGCTACTTCTCAACATCAACTTGTTCACGTCTAAACTCATTCAATCTATGGCCTGACTGGTAAGACGATCACACACTATTGTCAAATCTTCACTATTGAATCTAATCTCCAATGTTCCTTCATTTGAAAGAACTGCTCAATTCTTTTATTATTATTGTCTTTCTGTTCTTCCTGCCGACTGTCTTACTCAATTCCTCCATTGTCATCCATCAAGTCCAGATCCGTTGTCAGATCCCTCTTTGTTCTTACATCATAAATCTTTTCATCAGCAATTCAACACTTCCATTCTGCATGCATTCTCCCCGCCGTTGAAGGGGTCCAACTTTGTTTTCAATCCTTCAACGCCTGGTCCACTCCTTCCGCCACTGCTCCCCTCTTTTCCACAAGACCCATCCACTGTTCATTGGTTCACAAGCTGTACGCAATATCTGCTGCTTTCTTATTCTCCACAAGAATTGCCTGCCACCCATTGGTTACCAAATTGTGGGCAATATCTGCTGCTTTCTTCTTCTCTGCAAGACTTCCCTGCCGCCCTATAGTTCCCTAATTGTGTACAATATCTGCTCCCATTTGATCCCCCGCAGCTCCCCTTCCCTCTGCTTCAATTAGTTCCATTTCCCGTCCCCTTGTCCTCACTTGCTTCATAGCAACAGCCTGATCCAACTCATCCAAGACCTGCTTTCCAAAAAAATATCCTGTCTCAGCTGGGGAAACCCATCCCGCAGTTGAGTCAATTGTCCAGTTCTTGCGCCTCAATTGCCAATAGCCGTTATTGTCACCATAAATGCACACCCGGGGCATGGAGCGCTAGGGAGCTGAAAACCCTCTGCTGCGCAAGGTGGAAAACCACACCACTGAAGGGACACGTGGCTCCTATAGATCTTGAGGTCCCTTTCCAACTCTTCAAGCTCACTAACCCAAGGGATGGTTGCCAGTGGTGGGGCTGCAGCACATGCTGCCACGTAATCAGATTTTGCTTTCAACCAACCCTGCCGTGCCCACTGTGGTAAACCAAACCTGTCTTATAGCCATCAGACACATTTTTATTATTAAATATTATTCTTTTCATCAAATAAAACCAATAAATTAATTCTACATTACTCATAGTCTATACTCTAGGCTCAAACCAACCTCAAAGCCTAAATCCATCACCAGATAAACCCCTTTCAACCATAAAAAAACACCTGTCACAATCAATCCAACACCAGGAACAGACTGGATCATGTCAGGGGTAGTAATAAATAAAATCTTAATTTAATAGCTTATAGCAACATGTTATTCTTAAATTAACCAGAACAAAAAAACATAACCCCTACCAGCAGGACTTAAACCATTTCAGTACCACTGTTACACTACAACCATTCCTACACAACCAAGTTACACTAAATTAATGGATCATTCAGTACAATCCAAGGCCTCTCAAAAGTCCTCTGAAGCACTCTGATACTCAGTTTTCCCCCAATTCAAACATACAACACACAGATACGCACCAATAGAAGTAGGGGCTTATGCGGCCAAGTATATCTTATTTTTTTCCAACAAGCAAAAACAACTCAGTAAAAATGACCTATCTGGAACTTCAACCACAAGATGAGGCCTCAGAACCTTCCTCTTAAGCACCCTGATACTCAGTTTGGCATCATACCAACCACACAACACCTGCAAGCCACACTCTCAAGTCACCCAAGGGAGCATGTGGTAGCACAGCATACATCATATCTCTACAGCTAATTCTATTGAAACAGCATGCAGGTAGTTCATTCAAAACTCTATAAATGATAAGGGCTCAGAAGCGTCCTCAGAAACACCCAGCTCAATAATTTCTGCAAGTTTCACCATTTAATTTACCAAGGAAGGCTTGCAGCTGCCAAGCACGTTTCATGCATTTACCACCCAGCAGAATCCAATTAAGCTGCAGGGGGATACTGAAACATCCTATAAAGATAAGCACTCAAAATCTTCCAAAAATCTCACCAATCCTATCATATATCTCTTATCTTAGCCTGAATATCAAAAATTATACTAAAAAATACAGTTATCACAGCCTGATTTACACGTTTTCTCACCAGAATTAATGTCTCATGTAACTGTACCCTCCTGTGCTTCAAAATTGCAGAGAGAGGCTCAGAACCGCACTCAGGGGAGCCCTGAGCATCCCCTGAGGAATAATTTGTCTATTTAAGGGGCCTCTTTTGCCCTATCCAAGTTGTCTGCCATGGCATCAGCCCCCAACCATGATATATAAAACCTAATATGTATGGTGTCTGCCTGATCAGTACCAGCTTGTTATTGAACCAGAATCAATTTAAAAGGAAATAAAGGATCAAAAAAATTATCATTGAAGATTTGAACATACGTTGTTGTTTTTGAAGCAGGGTTCTTGAGAAAAGGCCTGATATTCAGCACCTATTTTTAAGAGGGAAGAACCCTTATTTTCAATTAGTAAACTTATATAAAAGAGAGAGAGAAAAAGAAACACCAACCAAGCTTTTTTTCTGCCAAGCCCCCTGTGCGAAAGCCCATCTTTGGGTCCTCTTCATTTTTAAACACCTTTCAGTCAACCCTTACACCCTTTAATTGGAATTGGAAAAAAAATAGCCAAGAAAGTCGGAATTTCTTGATTGATTGATTTGGCCAATTTTTACCATTAATCCAAAACATCTGGGAATAGCCTTATAGATCTTGAAAGAATCTCTATTAATAATTAATCTAGGTCTGATGAGAGGTCTATTTTAAGTCTCAAAGAAACCAGAACCTAATTAAAAAATTATTGTGGAGACTTACTATAGTTCTGAAGGGCAGGCAGTTCAAAACCCCCTTAGTTTACCTCTATTTCCTCAGTAGTAGTAATAATAAATTCCCCTTCAACTGAATGCCAGAAAGCTATTTCCTAAAGAATCCCATCATGCCTTGAAGTTTCTAAAGCGCCTGCCTTTGCCATGGATTGTTTGAAATTGCCTTCCCGGAAGCAATGCTTGCGCTTCCTCCCTCTTGCCAGCATGTCCCCCTTCAGTTTTGGACAATCAAGGTTTTTTTAGCCTTCCATATCTTCCACTTCCCAAAGCTCTTCCTTTTCCATGATGAACATAAAAGATGGTGTGCCTTGTCTGAATCCAATGCGCCTTCAGAGTCTGCAATCACTTCATATGGTGAGATGAATTCCTCCACATCCACAGTGTTGAATCAAATGTGAGGTTAATCCTTTGGCTCAATGTGGAAAGGACCAGAGGAGGAAGAAAAAGGAGAGGTGACTGCTGGTAGCATCCTGAGTAACTTTGAGAGACTTGAGACAAGAGAGGTTCCTGGCCAGACCCCCAGATGTGGAAAGTAAGAGAGTTTAACTCCCCTAGTTGTCCCTAAGTTCCGAAATCAATGGTCCTAGCATCTGTAAGGATAAGGATTCCCCAGTTTGGAGAGAGAGAGAGATGAATTTGCTTACTTTCCTTTCGTTTCCTTTCCTTTCCTTTCAGTATCCTAAGTCTTGATCCAAAATATTATCCTCCAAAGCTGTTTTCCAAAGGTGTCTCAAATCCTCACCCTTCCCTCTATATATGTATGACCTCCAAGCTGGGGTTGAGAGTGGGGACTTTATTCAGAAAATCTCAACCCTAACCTAAGTAAAAGTGCAATGACAGCCCAACAACAAATATAAAAGAAACCCTAAAAACCAGAACCCTAGCCTAACCCTAACCCTTTCCCATTGCCCAATCACCCTCCAGCCCACCTACCCTTACACACACCTGGTTTTTCCTTCTCATGATGCCGCCCTCCGCTGTGCCCTACTTGGAGCCCCTGGTGTTGTCCGTATCTGCCTGGTGCACCGCACAATATCCTTCCCCGCATGTTGGCCTGCGCTTGTGCAAGCCTGTCCCGCTCCTATAGCCCCAATTGCCCCACTCTACCTCCCCAAACTAGCCGCCAACAGACCGGGTCAGGCCAAATCCATTCTTGGGTCTGTAATTTCCAAGAGGGCTGCGGCCTGCCACATATGATTAAGCCCAACCCAAGCCTGGTATGCTGAGCCCCAGAGTGCCTACTACTGAACCCACTGCAGCTTCTGCTGAGCCCGCGGTGGCTACTTCTGAGACCGTTAGAATCCCAAATGCTGAACCTGACCTACCAAATTCTGAGCGCACCAACTGCGTTGGGGTTCCCATCCCAAGGCTATATAAAAACAACACAATGTCAAGATAAAAAATCAGGCATAGTGAAAGATTTTCCAGGCTTTTGAAAAATATCAAAAGAGAACAACTGAATAAAAGCAACCCAAAAATTCATGGGAGCATTTGGAAGGTTGGGAGCATTGATCATTTCAATGATGGATTGAGCATTCACTTGTAATTCAAAATGTTGACCCCAGATGACTGTTTGAAGTTTCTTCAACATTTGAGCTATGCCGCAGAGTTCCAGTTTTTTTTTGAGAGTATCTGGATTCCACATCTCAAAATATGAAAGATTCATAAAGAGCAGAACAGTCCCAACCATGTTCTTCTTCCTGAGTAAGAACATCCCAAACAGATCAATAACTAGAATTGAAAGCCAGCTTGATCTTGCCAGCTCCAGGTCCATAAGCAATATTTTTCAAGAATATGTCTTTCCCAACAATAATTTTAAGCAACTGAAAAAGATTATCTAAAATCTTGGGTTCAAATCAATTCAGCTACTTTCCTGGTTAGACAGCCCAAAGGGGCCCAGATTTTGGATAAATATGGAATGAAGATTTGAACATAAGTGAAAACACCTAGAAAGCCTCTTCCTTCTGTGGGAGTGATTGGAATGGGCCAAGAGGTGATATTGTTGACTTTGGATGGTGCCATCCTATTTACTTCCTTGCAGAAAACACGGCCAAAAATTTCTGGAGCAGGGACACAAGGAGCCAATTTGGATCCAGAGACAGTCAGGCCCAATTCATGGATTTGAAACAGAATCCTTTCCAAAGTAGTAGAGTATTCCCAAATGAATTGAAAAAAACCTGAATTCAAAGATAAAAGCTCATTATCATAATTCAAAACTGGAACTTTAATTCTTCCATTTTCAATTAAGATCCCAGCATGATCAGAAATTTCATCCTGGAGGATCCATATCATCTGAGCCTGATAGACTGCAACCAAATTGGTGCAAACTTGAGGCAATCAAGTAAGCTGGAATCAACCAAGAGGAGTCTCAAAATTAGTGAGAGGACAAGAGATAGGATGTAGAGATTGTTTGTCATAGCCACACATAATTTCCCCCAGAAATTAGCAATCCCTCCCAGAAAAGGATTCCACAAATTCTTCAGTAGCAGGAGGAACGCCAGAGTCTTTTCTCCTAACTTTATTGAGAGGTTGGAGATTGTGAACTCCTCTAAGTTTACTGTTACTTCTAAGGAAACAGAAAACAAGGCTGGAATAACTGGAAGTGGGATGTTCACATAGACCAGGACAGACTTGTTTGCGGATCAAGTTGATAAATGTGTTGAATTTAGCAGCAGGTATTGAAATCTTTTTCTTTGGCAAAGGATTGTGCTCACCTATGGGGATAATATAAGGGAGACCATAGGATTCTTTCAAGATACCTCTCTCTTCTTGACAGAAGGCAATATAATTTTACCTCAGAGAAAAGACATTTTTGATCAAATCCAACTCATCAGGAAGAACCCATCTATCTGGACCAAATTTCACCACTTTCAGATGTTCTTCAGTGACATGACCAAAAGGCACAAAAGGTCCAGCAAGATATCAAGATAAACAACAGTCAAGATTACTGGACAAGGGAGGGCGCATGAGAGGAGGATTAAGGTTGAGGGGCATAGGCTGGTTGACAATTTGGACCTTTTTTGCAACTGGTTTATACTTGGTTGCAAAAGAGAGAAGTTCCTGTTTCCTCCAAGCGTTGACAAGAAAAACCTGACTGCAAAAACTGAGACCCAGTTCCAACATTTTCCACATCCTAGGTTCTGAAACTTCCTCAAAGGGCGCCTTTTCCATAAAACAAAAAAACAAGGGATAATAATTTGCACACAGGTGGGGCAAAAAGTAGAGTTTCAAAAATGACTGTAGAAGGACCCCCTGGAGATGCATAATTGGGAGGACTTACTTTGACCCCCACGTGCTGTCAGCTTGTTATTATTGCAGAGAAAGCTGAAAAAGTAACAGAAATAACATAAAAATAATAATAATAAAAGCAACCTAAGAAGGAGTAGGAAAACCATAAATATTATTTCAAAAATGGATTCCCCAACCAAAATTAGGTAGGGTCACTCACTGACCTCACCCTTGAAATCAAACTCCTTATATTCTGAATTAATTAAGGAAAGAAAGACCAAAATACCACGGCACCACTATTGAACTTTTTGGCCAATTAAATTTTTCACATATATTGTCACGTATAGGTTTCACACCTAAAATTCAGTCAGAATTGAGGGGTTGTGTATATTTTAGGAGTTACAGACAGAAATGTGTTCTGTCACAATTCCCGCATGCAGCCACAGCAGCCAATGCACCCGCGCGCGGCTGAGCTACAGCTCTGTCACTCTTTCAAAGTTGTGTACGCAGCCCTGGGCCTCTGACAAGTAAGCAGCCATGGACTACGGTTGACAAAGTGACATGCAACCTGAGAGACTTAAGTACTGCTTAAACATGCTACAACCTAGACAGGAACATTCTACATATGTAATAAATGTTCCCATGGATAGTAGATAGTCTAAAAATACATAAAATTATATAAAAATACTTAAATAAACTTTATAGGTATTTTTTATTAAATATAATTCAAAGTACCAAAAATGTCAAAAATAAGATATTGACTACTTCTAAAAATATATTAAAATACTTTAATAAACTATTATGAGAATTTCTAGACATCAACATTTTTGTGAAATACTAAAAAAACTTAAGAAATAAAAATATTACATGGGTAGCCATGACTTACATTTTGAATTAATTATTTTAGTAAATCAACTCAATTTCAAAAATAAGGAGTAAGATCAATATCATGACTCTAGTCCAAATATTTAATACATAATGAGAACTAACCTGACATCAGAATATACGTAGGGATTTCTATTAAAATAATTATTAACTTACTGGGAACATTTACTAAGGATAATTAATCAAATAATAAATAAAAAGGACAGATTAATGTTATTGACACGTCCAAAAATCAATTATAAAGTAGAATAATTCCCATACCCTGTGAAAATAGATGCTACCCGTTTTACAGCACCAAAAACACGTGACAGGCTACAACTGGTTACCCTGATAGCCTCACTGTCTGTCCCTTTGAGCCCCTGTAACCCTCAGAAGGAAAATATTGGGACTCCAAAAGCTATAAATAAAGAGCTCTTTTGAGGATGTTGATACCAAGAGACCCAGTTATATTTATATCCAGACACTGTGCCAAGGTAATCAAATACTTATAAGAGATAGGTAAGATATTTATGGCTTTAGTCTGACTAATAATATCTGTCTTCAACCCTCTTTTTATCAACTTAAACTGCTGAACAACATTTTAACCCAAGTATACAGGTTTAACCCATCAATGCACTTCCCAAACAGATACCCAAAGGATTTAATAATATACTATTGATTTTTATTATCCTTTCTCTGTTTTGGCAGCTTTGTTGCAAAGACCTGCCACTCCACCGTGTATTTTATATACATATTATCTTTGGGCAAAATATCCTTTAAACCAAAGGGCCCAAAGTAACCAGGCCTACGTCTTTTCATACTGAATTCCCTGAAGACAAGTGTTAAAGATCCCCAATATAATTGTGGCCCTCCTATAAAAATATGTAATAATCAATTTATCTATATTGATTTATAACAATAAACCACAACCAAACCAATTAGTCTTGCAATAAGCTTTGTCCAAATATTTTACGGATTTTTGCTGCATTTATTAAATAATATGTTTATTATTTATTCTATCACCTCTGGTAGCTAAAGGATAGCAAGGTTCTTGGCATCCAGGAGGCTGACATGTGCCTCCAATGAAGTCCATATTCCTTCATTCCCAAACCATTAAGAAGCCAATAAAGATCAAGATCTGGTTTATACTCTTTGTGGAGATTAACACCAGAATTAAAAGAATATTGAACAGGATTAAGAGAAAAAGAAAAAGAAGAAACCACAGATCCGGAGAGAGTGGGAATATTTTTGGGATTTTTCATTTTGACATTTTTTTGATTTTTAATACTTTTCAGATAAGAAAAAATGATAAGGATAAAGTGAACTAAGCCTCTGGGATGAGAGTTGATCCTTGAGTTGAAGTTCAAGGCTGTGAAGCACTAAAACTATCAGTATAATCAAAAACTCTGCTAAAAAATGAGAGGAATTAGAATTATCCTTCTGCTTCCCCTTGAAACTTAATTTGGGAGTATGACAAGAGAAATCTCTTTCCCAAAAACCAAAATCCAAAGAACAGAGAGGAAATTTAATCTTCCTTCCATCACCATCAGGGAGAAGAATTTTCTTCCCAACTTGATCAGAAAACATCAAGGTAGCACTAAAGTCCATTAACAACAGTCAAACCAACATCATAGGTCCTTCCAAACAATTAATCCAAAAATGACAGGTTCCAACAATATTTTGACCAATTCAAACTGGAATATATTCAAAAATACCAACTAACTCCCAAGACTGATTCCATATTACATACACCGCAAATTTGAAGCTAACTCTATGACTGAGCTTGAGTTTTCAGGCCATAGAATCCAAAATCAGGTCAAGTTGAGACCCAGAATCAACCAGGAGATAAACGGTTCTATCCAACTTTCCAAGACAACAAGGAAGAAAACCAAGCTGAAAAGAGTACAGGTTGGAATCTGAGGAAGGATTCCTTCTGCCAGAGTCCTCAAACAAAATTGCAGAGGAAACCTTCAATCTGTCAGGGCCAATTTGAAAACTTCAACAAGAGACCCATTTCTTCATCCCTTCAGCAACAGAGGGAAAAATTGACAGGAGCTCAGCAACAGATGAATCAGGGATTTTTAGATCAGATATTTTCTCTAATACCTCTTCCAAAGCATTGGGGTTATCCCTATAGATTCCCCTCTCAAACCAAACTTTGGGCTGGATGGAAGAAAGATGATCAGGTGAAGCAGGGATTATGACAGGATCAGGAGGTTGAGGTGTTGAAACAGGAGAAGGATCAGTGTGGTTTTGAAAACTTTTCATCAGAGGTTCCATTTCTTTTTCCATGTCTTCCACTGCAGAGGAAGGAGGCTCAGGGGATGATTGACATTTGACTGGTTTCCAAAAGATAGTGGATGGCATAGGAGGAGCTTTTTTAGGTTTGGGTTCCTCATGTTGTTTCCCAGCTGGATCAGATTGATAAGCTCCAGAGAAGCTGGAGGAGGAGATATCAGGGGGATACCATGGTTGAAGATTACCACAGGAAGATCAAAAATCCCCAGAGGCAAAGATGCTGTCTTAGGAGGAGATGGCTGAAAAGAGGCCACCACATGACGGATAGGGCGTGAATAATCAAAAGCAATCAGAGCACCATTAGGAAGAAAGAAATTATTCCCCTTCTGTTCCACCAACTTTTCCTCCTTATCCTTCTGGAGTTCTGGGAATTTTCTGGTTCCATGACCTTCCCTATGAAAGTAGTAGCAGACCAGAGTGGATATAGCAATGGAAGTAGAAGGTTTGGGAGCAGCAAGAGCAGAAATCTTTTGAGCCATCTTATTTTCAAAAGCTTGGAGGTGTTTTTTGATTTAATCAATAGTTTCCATTTCTTTGCTGGCCTGAGGATTTGATTTGGGACAACAACTGGCCTCCATTTTCCTTATAATTTTGTTGGAATCAGAAAATGGGGGAGCAGCAACAGGTTAATTGATGCGGGGTTTCCCACAAGTTAGGGAAGTTTGACCTTTCATGACTTTATCCACTGCACTCCTAAGGACAGCAAAAGATGGAAGATTGAAAAAATTATCCCTAGTTGCAATAATAGATCCAGGATTAACTAATTTTTCCCTTATTTGATCCTGGAATCCTAGCAAAAAAGTTTGGAAAAATTGGACTCAAATTTTGTCAAAGGTGTCAATTTGATCATTTCTAAGGAGATAAGATTGGATAGGATACCAAAATTTCCTGAAAGATTGGTGCTCAGAGGCTGAAGAAATACCATCCTTTAAGATCCACTCAGAAACAAGATTTTTCAAGTCCTGTAGTCTAAAAAAAGCTATGTCTATCTTTCTCCAATACACCAGCATTTCTTCCTTTAGAAGCGTCCATTTATGAGATTTGAATCCAAAAAAAAAATTGATTACTTCCATAAATTCATCAGATGAAATAAAGAATTGTAACTAATAGGCCATATTGTTTTTACTAGCTCCATCCACTTCTTCAGCCATCTTGTAAGAATCCAGGAATTTTTTGAAATTTTTCCCAATGAAAACCAAGTTCTTTTTCTGTGGTTTTATATTAACCATCTTAGCACAAAAAGAGGAGGAGGATGGACCAGTAGATTCCATTTGAATAACAGAGTTCCTAGAGGATCCAAAGAGCAGATTTCCAAAGTGGCTCATGAGTGTGGCAAGAGTAGGGTTTCACACAAACAACAAGAATCTTTCCCCAGCAGTGCACAATTGGGATGACTTACTTCTAGGATATGTTGCCTCCACGTATCAGATCTGAGAAAAAGAAAAACAGGGAAAAAAATAAAACAAGAATTGGATTTTGAAGTTGAGTCCAAACATATTGGGACTGTAAATCCCAATATTTCTGGTTTGATCCCGGCCCGGGGTACCAAATGGAAGATTCCAAATGGTGCTGAGCCGCAGGCAGTTTTGTGGAGGGGAAAAGGTGCTGTTTATGATGAAATCCTGAGTGTTACAAAAGTATTTAAATTTAAATGGAATCAAGATCCAGAAAATTGCAAATAACAAATCAATGGAAAGGATGAATAATGATAGTATTTGGTAGCAATGCAAAAAAACACTATCTGAGACATGGTGCGGGAAAATACTTGAACATACAAGCCAAAGTTTTGTTCAGAGTTCAATAGAACAAGTCAGTTGTAATTAACAACACCCACAAGCTAATAACTGTGGTTGTCAGAAAAAGATTAGGAAAGATCAACTCAATCCCAACCAAATCTCTGCAATCAAGCCCTTGAAGGGTACCAGATAACTGTGGGTGGCTGTACATAAAAAAGAAATTTTTTTATGAAGCTCTAGGAGGAAAGAAGTAACAAATTCAAACAAGAATAACTCAGCACTTCTCAAGGGAATCAGTAATAGTGTGGCGGAATTTTAACTTCAAAGAAATAAAAGGAGGTTTAAAACGCCAGTTTTAAAGCTTAAACAAATCTCTCAGTCAAACATGACTGGTTCTGGAAAGGAAATAAAATAAATTATCAAGACCAAAGTGGTCAGAGAAAGCAATCAAAGGAGTGGCTTAACACACTCAAGAATTCAACCCAATGAATTCTTCTTCAACCAGCAAGGCTATTGGTTGGTGATAAGGATCAGGTCACAGAAGAAGATCAAAGTATTTGAGTATGGAGGCTCAAAGATCAAGGGGGAAATCAAAATATATATCCAGGATGAGGATTCTCAGATAAAGTGGAAGGGCCCCATGGATTATTACTTATATGATGATGGATGATTCTATGATATGATGATGGGGCAAAAAGGAAGGTGAGAGTGTTTAAATACTGATGCACTAAGTTAATGTGCATATTAGGGTGTAATCCAAATGGGATGCGCAAATGGGCCTCCACGGCCCATTGGAAATCACATGGGTGACATGGGCCTATGTGGATGTTATAATTTTTGGGAATTTGGGGGCCAAAACACATTTTCCAACTCAATTGGGACAAGGGCCTTGACAGGACCATGAGGGTGGATGGGCCACCTTAGCCATATGGGCTTATCTGGGAATTTATGGTCCCAAGTATTATTATGGACATACTTGGCCAGACAGGCTGGCCTGCCAAAGTATGTTTTTTGGGGTCATTGGTCCTTGGCGGCCCATTGGGGCCGCTTCCCATGTTGGGGCCCGCTTGTTTCTTACCTGGGGCCCAACTGCCCACGCAGGGCCATTGTAGGGGGAAGGGGACTCTGTTTGGAGTCCCCCACCTGCTGTGTGCAGGGCCGCACCCCTGGGTGCGGCTGCAGGGAGTGGCGTCCCCTGCACCCCTCCCTCCCCTTGCTTGGTTGCAAGGGGGAGGGAGGATGGCTGGTTGCTCCTTGACCAGACCAGCCAGCTGTTCAAAAAAAAGGCAAACGGTGAGGTGGGAGGGGACTTGATCACCCCCTCACCTCAAGACCAATGAAAATGGGGCTATCTCCCTCGCCCCCCCCCATTGTTACCAAGGGGGAGGCGACCAATGGGGCTGAGTGGGCCTGACCACCACCCACCCCACCTTCTGTGTGACATCCCCTGGGGGTATTGACCCTCAGGGCCCCTAGAGGGGGATTTGATCACCTCCCCAGGGGATTTGAGTGAAGGGTGTGGGGGGTGCATGCCTGCCGGTTACACCCCCCCCCCCTCATGAGTTCTTGGCTAGACCCAGAGTGATTCTTGGTCCACCCTGACCATTTTGAGGGCCAGGGGCCTGATTGCAGGAGGCAACCCAGCCAGTGAGTATATAGAAAGGGCCAGTACAGTTAGAAGAGAGATATAACCAATTAACAGGGCTGGTTGTAATAGACAACTAGCCAAGGTCTGAACAGCAAGGGGCTGGTTCAGACCTGTGAGGGTGGAAAAACCAAATTCAACCGGTACAGGCTGGTTGAAAGGGTTCATAAATAATGGTAAGTGGTTTGAGTAAGCCCAAACCAAGTAACAGGGCTTTTAGAGCCTGTAGAGCCCATTTGGGGCGGAATTTTCGCCTTTTGCTTGTCATTAAATGAGCTCCGGACGAGAACCATTTTTTTTATTTAAGGAGCTCTTCTCTCTGATTTTTTCCATCCATTCATTAATCAATTCATTCAAATTCGCAAGGGTGCCATTGCCCCTGCCTCAGATTAAGGATCAATCACAAGACATTATTGTCTCAGCATTTCTTCTGCTTTAAAGACTGCTCTTTGACTAAGCTTTTGGGCCAATAAAGCCCACAAATTATCCGTACCATCATCATCATTATTTTCAAGCAAGATAGAACCTAATACCTTACTTTGGACACCCTCAAGGACCTCAATTCTTCCAAGAATATGTCTTATATCCCAGAATCCAGCTCCACCAATATTGTTTTAAATGGTAAAATCTATAGTGCTTGGTCTCTATTAATGGACAGTGAGCTGGAAAAAACTTTTTTGGGGACATTATGGACACAGATGTTACCTCTATTAGTTCAGAGGTAGAGAAGAAGTCTTACCATCTCATTTATAGGCATTTGGATGGAATTCATATGGCATGGGTTGCTGAGACTTTGAAAGAGGAATAGAAGAGGATGGAAAAAATTTTGTGGAAGATTCTCAAGGAAAATTATTCTGGTAATTTTTTTCATCAGAAGGGGATTGCTTTCAATAAGTTTTTCAAGTTGAAATTTGTCAACTGTAAACACTTTTTTGGTAGGCAAGATCAAGCATTGCTAAGTTCAAGTCATCTGGGCTGAACATGGATCCTGAGTGTTTGTCACTCTTAATTCTGCAGAAGCTACCAAAAGAGTATGAGTCCTTGGTTAGGATGATATCTCAGTTGAATCCACTTCTGGGGGAAGAGGATGTGCTGAAGAAAATTTGAAAGGATGATCTTCAATTTAACATGAAGGAGGGCACAGCAACTTCTTTGTTTGGCAAGACAGGAAAATCTGCAAAGAAGGTAAAGACCAAGAGGTATTTATCAAAGTTCTTATTTTATAATTGTATGAAGGAGTGGCACTATGCAAAGGATTGCAAGGAGGCAAAGAAGAGGAAAAATTCTGAAGAAAAAGACAAGGAAGAAAAGGAGGTCTGGAAAGAAATAAAAGGATCTAGAAACCTGGACCCAGCTTTTATTTCATGAGGAATATAAAAACAGGATGAGATAGATCACGAAAGAAACTTCAAGAAGGAGAACAAGATTTAAAAAGATAGTCTCAGGAAAAACCAACAGGAAAATTTAGTTCTACAGGCCAGATTATGGCCTCTAAATAGACTAAGTAGAGCTACGTGCACAAACAGCTAAACAGCTATTAAATTGAATCCCTTCCGTTGTTCTGGGTGATGTAAGGAAACTTTTTCAACACTGAGGATGAGGTGAAGAACATGAAACCACCTACAAACTTCCTAAATGGTTGATTTTTTCTTGAGGTTGAGTTGAAACGCCACATTTGTGATTAATTGTAGAAGTCCTATGACAATTTTGACTGAGGAGTTTGAGCAATCAAATTCAGTGTTGGGATTCCAGGCGGGTTCAGTTGTACATTGGGTGATAGGAATCAATAGGTGACAGTTAAGTAACAGGACAACAGACAGTGAAGATGAAAAAACTAGGCAGAAAGATGCACTAGAGTAGCTATGCAATCATAGTAGGGGAAGTTTAACCCCAACAGAAATTAATAACACCCAAGGGTCAAAGTAAATTTAACAATAAAAATAATCAACAATGTCAACCTTGCAATGGAGGAGACTTCTATTGTGGCATTGGAATTCCCATCAGAAAAGGCTAATGAGGAAAATGTCCCCAAAAAGAAGGCAAAGCTCATTGAGGCTCAAGAAATGTACTTGATTGATTATGAAGTGGGTAATCTTAACCTTGATGATAAGACCTTATCAGTGGCAGATAATTTTTCTTTCCTTACAGGAGGATTTAAGAAGTATGTTCTTTTTTAGATTGATTCTGGTTGTAAAGACCACATGTTTTTTTAGCCATGTTTGTTTTCAAAGCTGAGAGATTTTGATATTGTTGTAAATATTGGACAAAAAGAGAGAACAATTCAGATTAAAGGAATTGAAAAATTTATTCTTTCAAATCACTTGGGTTTCAAAATATATTTTGAGAAAGTGTTCTATGTACCAGACCTGCCTTATAACCTTGTGTCTCTTTGTTTTCTCTGGAAAAAAGGGTTCCAGATTTTTTATCCTGAAGAAGATAATTTTGCTATTTATTTGAATGGGAGAACTATCCTGAGTGGGAAAATTCAGAATAACTTTCTCTGTGCTAACTTGTTCAATTTTTCAGCTCTGAGCACTGTTTCTCACAATATAAGTGGCCATAAGGTGAAGGACAGCAACTTTCAAATTTGTAACTTAGGCAAAAAGACCAAAAATGGGTTCTCAAAGAGTAGAGATTGCACAGAAGATCCTGGAGAGGAATTTTCCATAGATTTGTCAGGGACATTTACACCAGTGTCCCTTGGAGGGGAAAGATACTTCACCACTTTAGTTGATACAGCAACTAAATTATTTTTGGGTGAAACCAATAAGATCAAAGGATCAGAACAGAGAGGAGGTTTCAGTAATCTTCAAAATCTGGAAACAGAATGGTTTGATGAAGGAGATCAAGAGGGTTATTACTGATGAAGGGGGTGATTTTGTGAGTAAAGAGTTTGAAAAACTGTTGAATGATTATGGCATCACTCATATGGTTACTACTGCTAGTACTCCACAAAAAAATGGAATAGTTGAGAGGATGAATAGGATTTTAATGGACAAATTCAGAAATATCATGGCTCAATCTGGTCTGCCAAATTTTTTATGGGCTGAGTTGATGTGTACAGTTATTCTCTTGCACAATATGGGAAGTGTTAATGGGAATAGTCTGCATTATCATTTTTGGAAGTTGTACCCAAAAACATCACACCTAAGAAAAATTGGTTTCTTAGTGTGTTATAGTTTCCACCATAATGAGATGGTTGGTAATTTAGATCCTAGAGCCAGAAAAGGGGCACTTTTATGCTATGATTCAAAAAGTAAGACATAGGATTTATTTTCCAAGAAAAAAGAAAGGTTATCCATAGCAGGGATGTAAAATTGAAAGAAGTTACTTTTCCAATCAAGAGGAGTAAAGATTCTGCTGTTCAGGAATCACAGCAGGAAATAGCACAAGAGCCTATTTAACCAGCAGAGGCTGGGGAGAATTTCATTAAGGATTATGTTGAGTTGGCAGATGTGCCACAGGAGGTTTCAGTACCCACTTCAGGAGAGTCTGTGGAAACAGAACCTGATGAGCCTCCACCTCCAGTTAGAAGGAGTGGCAGGATGAGAATATCTGTTGATAGGTATGGGGAATGGAAGTCCCTGTCAGCTTGCTACTATTGCAAAGCAAGCTGCAAAAGTAACAAAAATTACATAAAAATAATAATAATAAACATAACCTAAGAAGAGGTGGAAAAACCATAAATATTGTTACAGAAATGGATTCTCCACCCAAAATTAGGTAGGGTCACTCATTGACCCCACCCTTGAAATCCAACTCCTTATATTTTTAAATAATTAAGGAAAGAAAGACCAAAATACCACTGCTCCACTATTGAGCTTTTTTTCATTTCATTATTTCAAATGTATTTTCATGTATAGGTTTCACAACTAAAATTCATTCAGAATTGAGGTGTTGGTTATATTTTAGGAGTTACGGACGGAAATGTGTTTTTTCACAATTCCCGCACGCAGCCGCGGCAGCCAATGCACCCGCGCGCGGCCGAGATACAGCCCTGTCACTCCATCAAGGTTGTGTAAGCAGCCCCGGGCCTCTGACAAGTACGCAGCCATGGGACTACGGTTTTACAGAGTGAAAGGCGGCCTGAGAGGCTTAGTTACCGCATAAACATGCTACAACCCACACGTGAAAATTCTACATATGTAATAAATGTTCCCGTGGATTGTCAGAGTATTTTCTCTATTGCTGTAACAAGCTGTGCCAAATACCTGCAAAATAACACAATAACAAGTGTTATATGTCAGTTTTATCTTAATTTCAATGCTTATATCAGTACAACTCAACTAATACTACGGTATTAGGAGCAAAATAGCCACACCTTAAACCTTTATAAAAGGCAAGGGGCCTGGCTTTATATAAATAAAGCTCAAAGGAGATTTGCTTACACCTGGAAGCTCACACCCTTTATAGTAGCCAGAGAGTGCTACAACTCCAAAAGGGACCTTGAACTCGAATTTGAAGTTGTCTTATTGATTGTTGGATTGATGTGATATCAAATTAAAAGGCCCCAGTCAATCCTCTTGATTAAGTTTAATTGGCTTGTTAACTATGCAATATCTGGTTCAAAAATACAATGAGGAAAAGGACTTATAGGGGCAAGACCCTCCTCTTTTATATTAACATGAGTCCTCAGGGGACTCAGGGGACCATCAGGGGAGTAGACCACTGTCCTAGATTTCGTCTCCAGTGGCTCAGAGCCCCTTGTAATATTCCCCAATGAGTAGCAGGAATTACATACTCATTGGGGGTGATTTTCAATGTAAAGTTTAATCTAATCACCCCAACAGGTATCATATAGACTGTAGATCATCCCAATAACTTAATTAGCAGCCAAGTGGACGGTCTCAGGGCTTCAGAATAAGTATACATCATCATGTAACTCTAAACAGATCTCTCTTGGCATGTGTTTAAAGATTAAGACCATGCTCTTAACCATATTATGGCTTATATTAGTATGTACATTCTTGGCAGATGATCCCACAGAGTTTATATTCCCCAATTGAGTTGAATGGCCTCTGTGTGTACGCCTTTCAACCCTGTATGGGTTCCTGAAAGTTATCCACAGGCTGGAAGGAGAGAAAAACAGAACATTAATAATAATTTACCCCTGTATGGGTTATGGTAAATGGAATTTATTAAAGAATATTATTTCCACAGAGGGAAATCTTTATGGAAATTCATTTTGCATCCAAATGGACGCATCCCGGTGATTCCAACTCAAATTTAAGTTATAAGATCTTCCATAACTTATAATAGAATTTATCAAAGTTTTATGTGATAAAATCTGGGTTAAAAACATACTATAAAATAATATTATAAAATATTTGTAAAAATACAAAATTCTTGATAAAATCGCAATAGTGACACGATGGAGGCTTGAACAAAAGACCTGGGTGTTCTGTAGGCAGAGCACTGAGTCATTACTTAACCACTGTACTAAGTAGACATATGAATTGTGCAGACAATTGGACATCTATATATGTCTCATGGCTGACATGGATAGTAGATAGTCTAAAAGGACATAATATTATATAAAATTACTTAAATAATCCTTATAAATATTTTTTATTTAATATTTATTTAGTATAATTCAAAGTACCAAGAATGTCGAAAATAAGACAATGACAACTTCTAAAAATATATTAAAATACTTTAATATACTTTTATGAGAATTCCTAGACATCAATATCTTCATGCATACTAAGAAAACTAATGATGTAACAATAATACATGAATTCCCATGACTAATATTTTTAAGTAATTATTGTAGTAAATCAACTGGAACTCGAAAATAAGGAGTAAAATCAATATCATGAATTTACTCCAGTTATTTGATACATAATGAGAACTCACCTGAAATCAGGATGTCCGTAGAAATGTCTATTTAAATAATTATTAAATTGCTGGGAACATTTACTAAGGATGATTCATTAAATAATACACAAATGGGACAGATTAGTGTTATTCAAACTGTTATGCGTTACCAAACTACCCAATACATGTTACGGCTAGTATTTCACATATCTGTGACAATTGTATATACTATTTCTACCTGCGCGCGACCCAACTGAAATAAATGGTTATCAATTATGGCTCCCAAATCACTACAGGTTAAAAGCCGGCTCACCTCTCGGTCTCGCAATATCAAATGAACGTAACGGATCCCCCAGCCAAGATTCTTTTTCTTTTCTCACCTTTTTTGTATGCCACGACGCGGACAATTGAGACCAGGACGACCAGGAATTGATCAGATCAGTGAACCTAGCAACCAGAACAACGACAAAATTGGCATAACAAACGGGGACAAGGATTACGAGACCCAAATCAACATTGATACTACCAACTTACCGGTTATTTCCATGGACTCTAAAACGGCGGCGACCCAACCACAAACGTTCAAAACGACCCACAAGACAAGATTTTTGTCTAATCTGACCAAATACGTCTCAAAAGTTGAACAGTTGAAGCAAGATGGTAGTAAAATTGACAAGTGGATCGAAGGGATCAACACCATTGGATTGCTTGTATTTGGGATAAACAAATTTACGCACGACCTTGCAAACTTACGGGCATTGAACAACAACGAGAGTATCATTGTTCGCGTCTTCTTCAATCTAACCATTGATTGGGAGCTTCGCCCACTTATTTCTAAAGACAAAACCGCGGCGGAGGCTTTTGAGACGATAAAGAAAAACTTCCAACTGTCGACGCGCACCTGCCAGATCAAACTGTGGGACGAATTGTTCTACAAACTGACGACCATGGAGAGCAGAATTTCTTCCCATCTCAGCAGGATCTTGAACATCTTTATCGAGCTAATACGACTTGGAACGTCAGTCCCAGACTCTTGCGTGTTGTTGGTCATGCAGGTCCTCACTCCCCCCCCCCTGGTACCTCTTGAACTCAAATGTTAGAAAGTGTGGCCCCTCAACTCAATTGTATTGACCAGCCCTCGGCGTCCAACACTCAGTCCATTCTCACATTGTATTACACCAAAGTAACGAGGGGCAACTCATCCAACAATCCATACTCCATTGCGGCTGTAAATCCATGGACTTGGCCCAATCCCGGTCGCCCTCGTCGTCAAGCTTGTTCTAATGCTCCTGACCCAAGTTTTCCTCCCGGTACTCGCGCTGCGCGTCGACAACCTACTGCCGCTGACATCCAGGCGGCCCAAACGGTTATAGCAAATGGTAACCACCCTGTGCCCGCCGATGTCCGCGCGAGAGTTGGTGGCACATGTGTTTACTGTAACTCCCCCAATCACTGGCGCGGAGACTGCCCAATCCTCCGTGCTGACGCCCACCTCCCCCCCCCAACCCACCAACAACGACTGCTCCCCACCTACGCCACCCTCCAAACCAAACACCTAATCCCTTCCGCCCGGAACAAGTGAATGCCGTGGCGGGACCTGATCAATTGCTGACCGATGAGGCTTGCCCCGAGATTCGCATGGTCCGATCAGTGACGGCTCCCAACACTTTAGTGCTAGACTCAGGGGCAACCTCAACAGTGAGCGGTTGTTTCTCTTCTTTTGTTTCTTTCTCCTCCTTCTCTTCCCCTCTACCTTTAACTCTGGCGGACCCTCACGTTGAGATGGTTGCAATCGGCAGGGGGACGGTACAACTGACAACGGCCAAGTCTGGGGACCATGAGGCCCCATTACTGAATAACGTCTTATACTGCCCTCGTGTGAACGGTACCCTACTGTCTCTTGGTCACCTCATTGACACTGGATATCGTCCCACCTTTGTTGGAAACAACATTTCTCTTGTTTCTTCTTCTTCTTGGCTTCTTGCTTCATATTGTAATCATACCTGGACTGTGACCTCTTCTTCCTGTGCCGCACTGCCTCCTTCTCCGGTTCTTCCCTCCCTCCATTATATTTCTGTTCCTCCGCTTTCTCTTTCCCCCCTTCCTTTTATTTCTTCCTCTTATTTCTATCACTGCGCACTAGGTCACGTCTCGGATCAAGTTGTCAAAGCCTACCTCCGGAAACATGTCCCGTTGTTCAATATCAAAACCTGGACGCCTTTCTTCTGCAAATCTTGCAAAACGGCAAAGAGCATTAGGCGGCGCAACTCCCTTTCTGAAGCAATCCCCCTTGACCTCCTGGTGACCGACGTGCTCGGCCCCCTACCATCTGATGTATCTGGCAATTGCTATCTCCTCACGGTTTGAGACCACCACTCCACGTTTATCTTTGTACACGCGTTCAAACCCCGGTCCAAGGTCCCCAAACTCCTGCTTAAAACCACTACCTACCTAAAGAATTGCCTTGGTAAATCCCCTACCCATATCCGTTTGGATAATGCAAAGGAATACCATTTGAATGCTTTAGCGGATCAGCTGTCTGCGCTCAGCTCGAAACTCCTTTTCACATCTCCATACACGCCCAAACAGAACGGTGAGGCTGAACAAGTCAATCAAACGCTTGGAAACATGGGCCGTACTATGCCTACTTATGCTTGGTTGCCTGACTGCTTCTGGTCCTTCGCTTATCAACACGCATATTTTCTTCATAATCACCTCTCAAACTCACAATCCAGCCCCAAGACGCCTTCCGAGATACTCTACAAAACGTCCGAGGGGGTAATTCCCTTCCATCCGTTTGGCTCCATTGCACTCGCGCACGTCCCAAAGGAGAAACATTTGAAACTTGATAACAGGGCAAAGAAAATGGTATTCCTGGGCTACCAAGACAACCAACGCGGTTTTCTTTTCTGGGATGTTGAAGAAAAATGTTTATCTTACACCAACGTTGCCGATTTCCCGGACTCCCAGCCTACCCCGTTCATTGTGATTCCTACTCCAATGGAGGCTATAGACCCTTGCCTGCGGGCATTGGACCTGCGCCTAGGCAAGTTCCCTAGCGAAGAGATATGTACCAAGCAAGATCAACAGATTGAAAATATCCCCGCGTGCCCCCACCTCGATCTACCCACATCTATTGGCCACGCCCTTTCTGGCCCCATGCAACAAACGTGGTTAGCACCCATCACGACAGAAATTGATCAACTTTTTGATATGGGTGTTTGGATCCCTGTGAAACGCAAACCCGGTATGAAGGTTATCGGCGCAAAGTACGTGTTTTCCATCAAGCGTAACCCCAATGGATTGGTTTCAATGCCAAAGACTCGGTACGTAGCAAAGGGTTTTAGCCAGCGCCTTGGCGTTGATTGTTACGAGACGTTCGCTCCCACGGCTCCTCTTTCTTTGCTTTGGCTCATACTGGCGGTGGCAATCTTGAATGGCTGGTTGATCTAGAGTTTCAATGTTTTGGCAGCTTATCTACACTCCCCAATCACCGAGACGGTTTACGTAGAACCACCGTTACATGTTTGACCCAAGCTTCAAGGCCAGGTAATGTTACTGAAGAAGTCCTTGTATGGGACAAGACAGGCGGCGAGGTGTTGGTGGATGTTCTTCAGAGAAATTCTAGCGGAACTTGGTTTTGACGGCGGTTCAATTGAACAGACAGTATACATATATTGGAAAGGAGAAAAGGTGGTGGCGATATGGTTGCATGTTGATGACGGATTGGTAGTTGCAAATGATAGCAAGGTTCTGGCGAGTTTTCGGGAGCAAATGGCGTCAAAGGTGCGATTGAAATGGGATGAGAAATGCAATTGGATTGTTGGTATTAATTTAATGAACCTGAACGGAACTTTGCTCCTCAATCAGACGCTATTGGCAAGGCAAATCGTATCAAAATGGGAACTTTCGGGTTGGCCTAGACTTATCTCATCAACCACGACGCTTCCAGATACGCCCCTTGTCACTAACGGCTCTTTGGACGCCATTGATGTACAACTGTACCAATCTTATGTCGGGTCAATCAACTATCTTGCCTTGGGAACGCGTCCGGACTTATCATTTGCAATTAATTACCTCTCACGCTTTAGTAAATCCCCGGATGCCCAACACTGGGCTGCTCTTGAAAACTTGGTCCACTATATTTCATCGATGATCAATAAACATTTGACTTTTTGACCTAAATCTGCAGGCCTACAATTATGGGTGGATGCGGACTGGGGGGTGAGTTTCACCGATTGACTTCCAGCTTTATCATCTTGCTAGACGATTGCCCTATAGCTTGGGCGTTGAAGCGGCAGAAGACAGTAGCAACTTCCACCTGCAACGCGGAATTCATCTCACTGGGGTTGGCCGTCGAATTTTTTGTACCCATCCATTCAATGGTCGCCGATCTTGGGTCCCCCACAAAATCTACTCTCTATTGGGATAACTGCGGCGTGGTCCTAGTGGCAAAGGACAACGGCTCAAGGTCAAAAATGCGGCACATTGCGCGGAATTTCTTTTTTGTTAATGATGTTATTAGGAGTTTAAAGTTGGAGATACAATGGGTAGGTACAATGGAGCAATTGGCGGATATTATGACTAAGAGGCTTGGCGCGCAGAAACAAATTGTCTTTTGTAATGGTTTCTTTTCTTCTTGATTGGTTAGTTTGTGGGGGGGGTGTTATGCGTTACCAAACTACCCAATACATGTTACGGCTAGTATGTCACATATCTGTGACAATTGTATATACTATTTCTACCTGCGCGCGACCCAACTGAAATAAATGGTTATCGATTATGGCTCCCAAATCACTACACACACGTTCTAATATCTATTATAAAGTAGAATAACTCCTATACCCTGAGGAATTAGATGCTACCCGTGCTATAGCACCAAGAACACATAACGGGCTCCCACTGGTTTCCCTGCTAGCCTTATTGTCCGTCCGTTTGAGCCCCTGCACCCCTCAGAAGGATATTATTGGGACTCCAAAAGCTATAAATAAAGAGCTCTTTTGAGGATATTGATACCCAGAAACCCAGTTATATTTATATCCAGACACCGTGCCAAGTTAATCAAGTACTTATAAGAGATAAGTAAGTGATTTATGGCTAAGTCTGATCAATAATATCCGTCCTCAACCTATTTTTTATCAATTAAAACTGCTGAACAACCTTATAACCCCGGTATATAGGTTTAACCCATCAGTGCACGTCTCAAACAGATACCCAAAGGAGTTTATAATATACCAGTGAGTTTTATTATCTTTTCTGTGTCGTGGAAGCTTGTTTACAAGACCCTGCCACTCCACCGTGTATTTTATATACATATTATCTTTGGGTAAAATATCCTTTAAACTAAAGAGCCCAAAGTAACCAGGTCTACGTGTTTTCATACTGAAATCCCTGAAGAGAGGTGTTAAAGATCCCCAATATAATTGTGGCCCCTTTGTAAAAATATTTAATAACCAATTTATTCATATTGATTTAACACAATAAACCATAACCAAACCACTTAACCTTGCAACAAGCTTTATCCAAATATTTTACGGATTTTTGCTGCATTTATTAAATAATATGTTTATTATTTATTCTATCACCTCTGGTAGCTAAAGGATAGCAAGGGTCTTGGCATCCAGGAGGCTGACAATTGGGTGTCTGGCCGGGAAATATTCCATTTTATTATATTAATACCTTGGACCAGACATTTCATGTAACAATAAATCAAAGATATATTTATCTGACTTTATAACCCTGATTTATCATTAAATTCTTTTGCAGTGTATTTAAAAACCAATGCAGAATTCATAATCTATTATTTAAATCTTTTAAAAATAAGAAAAGAAGAATATATTAAAAATTAGAAACCTACTGGTTGGAAAGCTTTAACTCAAGCCAAGCAAATTAATATCTCTTCTGCACGTAAACACTTAGATTTACTCCTTGAAAAAGAAGATCTTGACAGGCGCATCAACTTTCAGGCCCTATTAAGGAAACATAGAGCTTGGAAGAAATACTGTATAAATTACTTTTTGAAATATAAAAGTAAGCATACAACTTGTATTACCATATTATTTTTTAAAAATAATATTAGTATATTTTATTAACCAATAAAATAAACTTTTTTATCAGTGAACCCTCCTGTATCAGAAACCACGGCCACTGAAGTTGATTCATTGGATTGAGAAATCCCAGATATCTCTGGATGCCCTGAAAATATTTATTGAGCAGGTGAAGACCTCATTGGAACACACCAAGACCCCGTAGGATTTAATACTAAGGTTCAATTTAATCCCAATAAAGTCTTGGTACCTTTGAACATCAACTTAAGTGAGTTTTGAGTTAAACTTATTTTTACGGATTCCCTCTGTAAAATACTTATAAACATAGTATTCAAAAATGAATAGAAGCAACACAAGATCCTCAGGGAGAATTCCCTCCTATGGATCTTTTCCAACAGCTCCCAGTAACCCTGAGACCACCAATAAGGACAAACATGAAGGGACTGGAACCCGTGAATAAAATGTTGATGATCAAGGAGCAGCACCAATTACTTTTGCCCTCTCCCAATGTAGAGCCGGAGAAGGTAGTAGAATCAAGCCACCCTCCTTTACAAGAAGATTCCCTGCAGCCACCCCAGAAGAATCTGGCCAAGGAAGCCAGGATCAAAGACTTAGTCAGAGAGCACGTGAAATATTGGGAAGAGTTCAAAGAAGCCCAAGCCAAGGAGGACATGGTGTCTATGAAAAAGATAATCTCCCAGGCAAAAGCTACCCAGATAGCTCTTCAGAAAATGATTTCAATGAAAGAGGTAGAATCCTATGTAGGAAAGTGGAATCCTTGGGATCAATTAGCCCAACTGAAAGGCAAAGGATCAGGAAAGAAGAGATACTCTTCCCATCCCAAACCAAAGGGAAAGAAAGAATGGGATTAGATAATATTCCTAGCTCAAAAGTGGAAAAAGGTTTACAAAAATTAGCTTGTAATTCTGAGCCCAAACAAACCTCTGATTTAATTACTTCCTTTTTTAATGATATGCGTCATAATTTAAAGATTTTTTGTGGAAATTCGGACGGTGTTTATACCCAAATGGATAAATTAACCTCAGTAGTAGCCAAATTGATTACTAACCAAACAAAGATGGTAGGAATGGAAGAAATCAAAGAACACACAGAACAGTTATTGGAGACAATTCATCAAGGTAGGATCAGACAGACTCAAAAAATTGAGAATATGTTATCAGGAATCCAAGAAGATTTTATTATGTCTTTCCAACCCTTAAAAGAAGAATTGGTAACCACTCCTGAAATCTTCATTCTATCCCTTAGTGAAAAACTGGACCTGCATAACAACAAAGCGGACCTGAAACTTAATCTGATCAAAAATAATCTTAGAGGCTTAGAAGTCTGTCTGACCAACCCCTTGGGGAGTACCACAGACAAACCAAAACCTCCCAGACAAACCACTACTCCGTATGCACCACCCTTATGAGGAATGCATAGGAGTGACACCTTTAGGCCTAGTCCTACAAGCCATGTACTCCCGTACACAGCTCAAAACCGTCTTGTTTGGGGTGCACAACCCCCCCAAGTCTTGCCAGGATTTTTTTGCACCCCCTGGACCACACTTGGGTTCCCTCAACCCAAATTTGGGATTAATGCATACTTTTTGGGGCTGTTTCTTCACACCTAGCTATCCCAAAGAGACATTAAAGTGAAACCAAAGTGAAATTAAAGTGAAAATTGAAATCATATAAAATTCTGAAAACAATTCTCTCTCAACTCCAAGGTGAGCAAATGTTGTTTTTTCAATTGAAATTTTGATTGAATACTGAATTATACCATTGCATTTTTTGACATGGGAACAGTGGTAAGCCCTCATTCTTCTGGAAGGTCTGTTTGGAAGGTCTACATTGATTATTCCAGTAAAAAAGCTTTGGAAAAAGAAAAAAAGGCTTTGGGTAATGAAACATTGGAAGGCCCAATTGCATCCTTATCAAGGGTGACAATTGAGGAAAAAAATGATTCACAGTGGGATTTGAACTCTGGTTGTGAGTAACATTTTATGTTAATGAGGTCTTTGCTTGATTTAATTTTATTGAAACTGATTGAGTGCATGCCATCAATATAAATATGTAACTATGACAGATCCACCTGCCCCACCTCCCTTGAGAGCTTTTCCTACTGGAGAAGAGGAAGAAAAATATTTTCAAACATGAGAAATGAAGCATGGTTACGCTTAACAGTTTCCAAATCAAAGGGTGACCAATATGTGGATTTAGCCTGTGATAGAAATGGTTCCTATTCAGGAAATCTTCTTACCAAATGGTCTAGACAAACTCACACAAGGATGGTTGGGTGAAAGTTTTTAATCCATGCAAGTCACACAAAGACAGACCCCTTGTGGGAAAGCTCCTATAAAGAAATGAAACATAATAATCAAACATCAGAAAATCCCTCTGTGCATCCTCAACTGAGGAGAATCTCTGGGAAAGCCTTGGATCTACTTAAGGAAGGCATGAAAGATGGGCTCAACACATTACAAATTAAGAGAAAATTGAGCAAGATTGATGGGCGTGATTATGTTGATGACTGTTAAGATCATGGATTATTTCCATGTGACACTTTCCATTTTGCAGTTTAATAGCGCATGTCCTGAAACTCTCACATGAAAGCTCTGCGTGACAGAGGAGGTTTTATCAGAGGAGGTTTCACGTCTTTCAGTCTTGACCTCTACTCCCCTACCTTCTCCCAATCTATTATTTTGGGACTCTTTTTCTTTTCCATCAAGATTCTCATCTTTTCTTTTTTGTTATATCCACTTCTCTTCCTCTTATTATCCTTCTAATTGTGATCACACATCAAACCAAATATCAACATAGACCTCCAACCTCAATCAAACTCAAGACTACGTCAAAGCTCATTAAAGATCACATCAAATTGCCTTAATCATCTTTTCCTTTCTTTTATTCTATATTTCTTTTTCTTTCTTCTTTCCTTTTCTATTTAAATACTAATATTCTGTCATCATCAATTGATATAAAACTCAACTTCAAGACTGAAATACCATCAATCTCTGCCTGGTAAGATCTTGAACCTCTAAAAGATTATCCAGGCCATCTAACCCTTGATTTTGTAAACTTCAGCTTTTGCCCAATCCATTCTAGGTATCCCAAAGATGTTATTCTGCTCAAACTACCTGCTTTAACTCTTATGATTGGCTCTAGCTTTAGGATCTCATTTTCTCTGTTATTTTAACCTTCTTGGTTTATTTTATCTCAAATTCTTACCTGTTTCATGGTGTTCAGTTTTTCTGGTTCTTATTTCTCTATAATCTCATCTCAAAAGTTATCACGGTCAAAAGCCAAAACCAACAATCTCAACCAGACAACTTAAAGACATGAACAAACCAGAAGGAGCGTCCAATTACTTCCATCAGGTAGCCCTAAAATCTTTGGTTGATTCCATACCTCCGTTGAATGAAGAAAGTTATTTGATCTGGCAAGATAAGATGCTAATGCTCTTTGATCTTAAAGGCATCAAAGAGGCCATTACAAGGAACTCTGGAAAAATTTCAACCAAGCAAGATTGAAAGATACAGGCTATCATCCTTTTGAAACTTGATAGCCCCATACATGCGAACGTAGTTAACTCAACCAATATAACATCTTTGAAACTTCTATGGGCCAAAATCAAGTGGAGATTTGCATCATTGGAGACCGCAAACAGGGCTAGGGTTTTTAACCACTTTCTACACTTAACATTCAGCAAACATGCCATTGATGGGTTTGTCACTGAGATGCAAAAAGCCATTAAAAGGATGAGGGACGTAGGAATAGAACTCCCAAAAGATATATAAGCCTACTTACTCCTCTTCAAGTTTCCTCCTATACTCAAGAATCTCAAGCAGCAAATAATTCACGTTGAGAAGAATCTAACCGTGGAAATTTTCTTCAATCATCTTACCCAATACAATAATGAAAGAAGAGCGCAGATCAAAGTTACTAAACACTCTAACAATGTATCTCTTGTAATGAATAAAGAAAAATACAATAAGGACAAACGCAAGATCAAAATGGGTTGTAAAGAAGGTTACCACGACCCTAACGCCACCCATCCCAAGTTGTCCTGTTTCCATCTACATCCTGAGACTTCCCCAGGATGGTGGATTGAGCAACAAACAGAATGGAAGAATAAAAACAAAAGGAACCCAGCGATCAATTATCACGCCCTACTTACTCTCTGGATCAACTCCAAAAATAATCCTAATCTCCTTCTGGATTCCGGAGCCAATGTCCACATCTTCAACAATCTCAAGTACTTTACGTTGATAGAGCTCCAAAATGACCTCAAGGAAATCAAAACCGGCAAACTCAAAGCCAATCTCAGGATTTGAGGAACAGGCATGGTCCAGCTAGTATGGAAAGAATCCCCAATCACTCTTGAAGACTGCGTATACATACCTGATATAGTAGTGAACCTAATCAGCCCTGGTCTCCTTGCTAAGAAAGTTTGCAATCTCACACAACAACATGAAAGCTTCTCCGTCACTAGAAACAATAAGTTTGTCTTAAAAGGCCTTGTCTGAGATCATCTATTTGTCATTGAGAAACCTTGGACCACTGGGAGCAACCAGACCATGAATCTTTCTAATCAACCTTCCTTTATACCTTCTTTCCTACTCAAATTTCACAGAACCTATAGCCATTCTTCCATCTCCACTCTTAAACCCCTTCTGAAAGACCGCTACCCCAACAAGGAACTTCCCAAGTTCCAATGCAATAGTTGCGTTAAAAGTTAAATCACTAAAGCTCCATTCTCTAGTGTATCCACCTCTTCTAACAAACCCTTGAAGAAAATTCACCTCAATCTGATCGGCCCAATCTCTCCTCAATCTAAGTCCGGCCACCACTATCTACTCACCCTAGTCAATAACTGTACTGGATATCTAGCGGCGTTCCCTCTTAAATCCAAAGACAAGACTCTTGCACGATCATCAACATTCTCAAAACCAAATATAAAAGGTTAAATTACTACCCGACTGAAATATTTTCAGATAAAGGGACCAAATTCACTAATTCTACCCTTAAAGATTTTGCTAAGTCTAAAAACATCAAGCTTTTAACCTCCAAACCTTATCATTCCCAACATAATGGTCCTGCTCAAAGAGCCAATTGGACCATTGTAGAATCTGCCCGTGATACTTTTTGGTCGTCAAGATTACCCAAGAATTTCTGGCACATTGTGACCAGAAGTTGTTGCTTCATGCTCAACCAGATTCCTTGGTAAGGTAAAAATCAGTCTCCTTGGGAGCTTATGTTTTGTAAGAAACTACCCACTAATTACTTAAAACCCGTAGGTAAATCTGTAATATACCTTGCAAATCTCACACAAAAGGGGTGCAAGTTTGATGAAAAAGGCCTTGAAGGAATCTTGGTTGGTTTCAACCCAGTTTTCCACTCTTATCTCATCCTCAACTCTCTTGGTGCCGTTATAGAGACAAAACACGTCAAATTCCTTAAGACAAACCTGAACAAGTTCCCACTTCTTGAATCACCGGGACTGGATATTTTTTCTCAATCTAGTTTGGACACCAATGAGTCAGACTTCTCTACATCCAACAAACAATATGCTATCCAAGAGGCCAATACTGAATTTCTTGAATCAGACTCTGATCCTGAAGAAGAAGATAGTCCCTTAGATTCTCCATATCAAGCACTTCAACTCAAACTATTTCCACTCCCAAATTAACATTGCGACCCAAACAATAAAGTTGAAAACCACAAAGATACTGATTTCATCACTACTATGATCCAACCTCCTATAAAGCTGCCCAAAAATGCCCTGAATTGCCAAAATAGGAAAAAGCTTTGAAAGAATAACTACTCTTGATAGAATCTCAACACCTCTGGGAAGAATATTACAACACTCCAAACAACATTCTGAACACCACTTGGGTATTCAAGGTGAAGGAAAATTGCCACAGAGAGCCTTTCAAATATAAAGCCAGACTATGCGTGCAAGGTTTAAATCTAATTCAAGGTATTGATTTTGACAAGACTTGGGCCCCTAATGGTAAACTTGGATCCCTTCATCTAGCCCTCCTTTATGGTCTCAGGAATAAAATGAACTTTACTCAATTTGACGTAAAGGGAGACTTCTTACATTCTACTTTCAATGAAACTGTTAAAATTAGAACACCCAAAGGATTGGATAGAAAATCTCCCTTCTTAAATTTGAAGAAATCCTTATATGGTCTCCAACAATTGCCAAAAAACTGGTACAAAACTCTTACCGCTTGGATCAAGTCTCAAGGATTCCATGGATCTACCAGTGATCCATTTCTATTTCTCAATTCAAATTCTGGCGAAGTCATCTATTTGCATGTGGATGATCTAATAAATGTGGGAAGAACTAACAATTTTGTGACAAGTTTTCTAAAAAAATTTGTTAATTCTTCTTGCCACTCCCCTAATACAATTCTTGGAATGCTAATGGAATTTGAAGGAGACAAGATTATCCTTATTCAACCAAATCATATCAATGGTGGACTTGAAGAACTAGGCCTTGCTGACTATAAGTATGTCAACTCCCCTCTGACCCAAAATCTACATCTCAAACCTGCCTCGGATGAGAATCATGCAGAATTTTTTCAACTCAACATCAATTACCAATCCGCAATTGGTCTCTTGAATCACATCTCCCAATATACTTGACCAGAAATTTCTTTTTCCGTGTTGAGCTTGGCTAGTTTTAATGCCAAGCCAGGTCTCACGCACTGGAGAGAGGTCCGGAAAGTTTTGAAATATCTTAAAAACACAAAAAATCTTAAACTGGTCCTTCAATATGATCCCAACCATGAGATGTTTTCTGGCTATAGCAATGCAACCTGGAGTGATGTCCCTGTGTTTTGAAAGTCTCAAAAAGGTTAGATTATTTTTCATTATGGATGTCCCGTCATCTGGAACTCATCAAGACAACAAAACATAACTTATTCATCCACTGAATCCAAACTGAATGCAATGCTAGATTGTTATTTAGGATTGAAATGGATATCTCATCTGATTGGCAAAATTTATCTCAATCCCTCAGTGAAGCCTGCCATCTACATCAATAATAAGGGACTCAAAGACAAAATAAAAAATTTTGGGTCTCATTCAAAATCTTGACATATACATATTAAAACTAAAGGTTTAAGGGAAGATTTTTTGCTTGAGAAATACAAATTGCATCTCATTCCTTCAGATAAAATGATGGCCAATTCCTTAACTAAGGAAACCTCTTTCCAAGTGCTCAAACTTCTTCACAAAAAGATCTTCTGCAAAATCAAGAACAATCACACTCCCTCTTCTCCTCTTACCAGTCAGGAGGGGTGTTAAGATCATGCAGTATTTCCATGTGACAATTTCCCTTTTGCAGTTTAATAGCGCATGTCCTGAAACTCTCACATGAAAGCTCCGCGCAACAGAGGAGGTTTTATCAGAGGAGGTTCCATTTCTTTCAGTCTTGACCTCTACTTTCCTAACTTCTCCCAATCTATTATTTTGGGACTCTTTTTCTTTTCCATCAAGATTCTCATCTTTTCTTTTTTGTTCTATCCACTTCTATTTCTCTTGTTATCCTTCTAATTCTGATCACACATCAAACCAAGAATCACCATAGACATCCAACCTCAATCAAACTCAAGACTACGTCAAAGCCCATTAAAGATCACATCAAATTGCCTCAATCATCTTTTCCTTTCTTTTATTATATATTTCTTTTTCTTTCTTCTTTCCTTTTCTATTTGAATACTACCTTTCTGTCATCATCAATCAATAGAAACCTCAACTTCAAGGCTGAACTACCATTAATCTCTGCCTGGTAAGATCTCAAACCTCTACAAGATCATCCGGGCCATCTAACCCTTGATTTTGTAAACTTCAGCTTTTGCCCGATCCATTCTATGTATCCCAAAGATGTTATTCTGCTAAAACTACCTACTATAACTCTTATGATTGGCTCTAGATGTAGGATCTCATTTTCTCTGTTCTTTTAACCTTCTTACTTTATTTTATCTTGAATTCTTACCTGTTTCATGGTGTTCAGTTTTGCTGGTTATTAGTTCTCTATAATCTCATTTCAAAATTTATCAAAGACCAAACAATCATTAACACTAAGCAGAAGGTAACTCTTGCAGAACTAAAGTGAAAAATTGTTATGGAGGTACTCTATGAACAGCTTGAAGAAACCAGTTGGATTCACCGTTCAAAGTTCAATGGAGAGCGTCACTTGGAGGCCCTGTACTTAGCACATCCAGAGGCAGTAAAGCTTTCAAAACAATTTGATCATATTTCTATGTTGGATTGTACTTATAATACAAATAAGTAAAAAACGCCACTATTGCATGTTGTAGGAATGACAGACAATTGGAAAAATTTCACAAAAGCTCTTGTTTTTATAGAAAAAGAAACTTTTGAGTTCTACAGTTGGTCTGTAAATGCATTAAAGGAGTTGGCTTATGATCCTGAGAGACATCCAAAAGTCTTTGTGAGGGACCATGAAAAAGCTCTTATTTGTGCTATTGAATCTAGTTTCCCTGAGTCATCAGGACAATATTGCACTTGGCACTTGTCTAAAAACATACAAGCAAACTTTTAAGTGTGCTTTGTTCATGACTTTGAAGGATGGAAAATCTTTTTTGACTCTGTGGGAAAAGTATGGGGCCTCAAAGACCAAGGAGGAGGCATAGGTCAATGATTTGGAACTCAGAGTAGGTCCAAATCACTGCTTCTTATTCTTCCTATTTTTGGGTTCAGACCTTTTGACTTGTATATTTTTTCTTCAAGGACTATGAGGATTTACTCAAGGATATGGAAAATAACATTTTCCCTATCAAAGAGATGTTTGAAACAGCGTGGACTTTTATAAACCCATATTTTGGAAACAAAACAACATCTTGGGTTGAAGGGGCCCATGCAACTCTCCAACAATTCCTTGCAAACTCTTTAGACCATTGGATGTTTGGAAAAGAATTGACGGAACAGTTTTGAATCAAATTAAATTGGTTCATGCATCACTTTATAACTCTCAATTAAGTTAGGGACAGTTCTTCCTCCTGAACTTTTACCATTGGTTTACAAATTTTCTTTGAAGGCAATTCATCCTATTAGGGAAAAATTCAAGAATTTCAAACATGATCATGATGGAAAATTGTGCATCAAGTCAAACTCCAGGACTATGGGTTTGCCCTGTTCCCACCAAATAGTTTACTGTCTAGCATTCAGAGGATCCATAGTACCCAAAGATTTTCATCCTCAGTGGAGGTTGGACTTTTACCCTTGCAGTTCTAGTTCTGTAAGTTTGCTTAATTTGGATTGTTCAAATCACTATGTGATTAATGCTTTTTGATTAATGCTTTTTGATTAATGATTCCTACTTCACTAATGGTTTATACCTTTTAATATTCAAGTTCAATGTCAATAAAATGCTAAGTATTCCTCAGTTCAGTAAAAAAGTGAATGCAATGATCTTGGAATCTCCAGATCATGCGCAAAGTTGCCTATTGAAGTATATCATTCAGAAGATTAAAAAATATTGATCAAAGCCAAGACTTGAACCTAAAGTCTTATGATCAAGTAGGGGCAGGCCAAAATTGACATATACGCAGCAAGAACCATCTTGGTTTGAGCATGTTGAAAAACAACTCAAGGTGGAAAAAAGGACTATAAGGGCTCCAAACAAGAAAAGACAAAAGATTTTAAGTCTTTTCTTTTTGGATATGTTCATTTTTTTGGTTTAATCAACTAAGTTACTAACTAATGATGAATTCATAGTCAAAGTTGGCAGAATCTGAATCTGAATTTCATATTTCAGAGGAAAGACTGAAATTAAAGCAGGATCACTTAATTTGGAATCAGAATCCTCTTCAGAGGAAGAGAACCGGCAGCAAAGCTCAACCAGACACTCATCTTTTCTGAGTATTCATATAATTGATCCAATTAAAGAAATGAATACTAAGTTAGTTTTCATGATAGGAACCAAAAATACACAAGAAATTCCACAATTTCTTGGGTGAGGTTTGGGATCTGATTGGAGATGGGAATTGCCAATTTAGAGTAATTGCTAAATCTCTTGGTTATGAAGAACATGGTTGGTTTAAAGTTAGGAAGGAAATGATTGAAAAATTAGAGAAACATAAAGCATGCTACATTAAGATGCTTGGTTGTTCAAAGTAGGTTGAAAAGATTAAAAAAAGACTTTATGTTGAAGAAATCAATGAAAAGATTCCCTCCTCAAAATGGCTGGCTAAATTAGATATGGGTCAAATCATAGCAGACACATATTCCAGAACTATATGTTTCATTTCATTGGAGTTATGTGATACTTATACTCCAATGAAAAGTGGTTTTACGTATCAATCACATCCAATTTTCATTTCCTTTGTAAACAATAACCACTGGTTTCTATTATTACATGAGGGAGAAATGATTCCAATCCTGCCCATTGGAGCAAAACCACATTCCTTGATTTCTAAAAAAGCCTCTGGTTGGGTTGATCATCTCAAAGATCAAATGCAAATTTATTCTAGATTGCAATAGACTTTGAATTCATTTCATCATTGGGTTTCATATAAATTGTAATTCTAATTCAGCTAATGAATTCTGTTGGTATAAAGGCTTATCACATTTTGAATATCATTATGTTGATTGTTTTGAATTAACATCATTATATTGAGTGTTTTGAATGAGATTTTAATGGTAAGTCAGTTCAACTTGTGTTGGGCTGATTCCATCACAAGCTTAAATTATGTTAAGCTTGGCATGGGATCAGCTTAACAAAATTTGAACTTTTTTTTTTTTGTGTGTTTACTTGTTTACTTGAGGGCTGGTCAAAAGACTCGTATTTTTTTGGCACTTTTACTTTAAAGCTGATCAAAAGACTTCTTCAAGCTTGGGGAATTTTGACTTTATGGCTATTCAAGTTTAACTTACTTTAGGGCTTGTCAAGTTGCTTGTATTTTTTTGGTGTTTTTACTTTAGGGCTTGTCAAGTTAGTTGTCTTTTTTTTGTGTTTTTAATTTAGGGCTAGTCCAGTTACTTGTGTTTTTTTGGGTCTTTTTACATTATGGCTAGTCCATTGGATAGTACCAGTTTTTTTCTCTTTTTATTTTTATATTTATTTTCTTTTTAACCAAAGAATTAACATTCTTTGATTTTTTGGTTGATTTCTGTTTTTTTGGAATGTTTATTTAGTTTATGGGTTATTTTAGTACCCTTTCATTCCTTTTCCTTTTCCTTTTTTTTTCCCTAACTGCGGTCCAGTGCAGTGTGAGATGCCACACAACTAAATTTGAGCTGTGTAAAACTCGACACATGTCAAATGTAGCCATGTGGAAGTCCCCACGGCAGCCAACCAGGCTGGGTTGGGTGCATGACTTTTTGAGCTGTGGGGGGTTGTAGACAGCTTGGATTGGACCGTGTGGCATGCCACAAGGCTTTTTTTAAACCGTTTGCATGGCTCAATGATCTTTTAATTTAACATTTCCCTTAATTTATATATTTTTTTGAAAAAAGGCTGTTACATACATTCCCTGTTGTTCTCTGGAAAAACTAACTTTCTGGTAAGTTTCTAGGGTGATTCATTCATCAGAATATCCTGGAGATCGTTTTAATCCAATATTAGGTTGAAAAAATCCATTTAATTCTAATTATTGATTTTTTTGGTGTAGTTTTCTGAACTTAACCATTCTTTGTTTCCTGGTTTTTCAAAAAAATGATTTTGATTAATTCAAAAGCTCAAGTTACTTTCTGATAAAATTGCAAATCTTTGAAAATTAATCTTAAGAAACTCTTTCAAGAAATAAATCCGATGATAAGAAAGCTGGAATACTTACCAAGCTTTGAAATACTATGACTCATTCCAAGATTGAGCCAGGTAATTTCAAACCCCCAGTCACAAAAAATACCCATTATTTTAGAATTGATTGTCCCAAAAATCAAGACAATTTTATTTGAAATGGTAGAATTGTTGCCCGCAATAATCCCACATCTTTTCAAACTCACAAAATCTTATTAAATAAATACTTCTCCCTTCTCAAGTTGAACCTTGAAATATTCATTCAATAGTTATCTATAGAAGAATATTAACAGAAGTAAATATTGAAATATAAATGAAATTTTTCCATTATGTTCAAGGGAATGGGTTTTTAATGTGATAAAAAATTTCATCACTGGAAAAAAAATGTTTTCAAGATAAATAAAATGTGAAGTTTGGGAAGAAGTAAATTAAGTCTTCTTCAGAACCCAATTTTATCATAAATCAGCCTAAAATAATTTGATAAAATCAGGGTGCTTTATAAAATATTTTCATTTCTAAGTAACAGATATTCATGAAATATCTGAAATAAATTCACCTGATAAATTAAAGATCAATCACAGTGGGAAAAATAAAGGACTCATACAGGAAACTCTGGTTTGATTAATTATTTTTGACCATATTTTTAAATTTTCAATCAAACTGGCTGTTTACATCATTTGATTTATATTTTGATTGTATTCAATTCATCTTCGGAACTTCCAACAGTATTTATCAATCTCAAAAAAATTACTTACTATTTATTTACCATCAAGATATGCTTTTAGTTCCTCAATTATTTACAATATTTTCTTTATCTATCTTGAATCCTGGAATATAATTGAACTGTTTGAAAAAAAATGTAACACAATCTACCCAAACCAAGTCTTATTCTATAATAAATTCAATCATCCATTTTTATTATTACTAAAAAAAGTTTACTGGTTCCCAGTGATTTTTGACCTGCTTTTGAATTCTATTCAATTACATCTTGAAGCCAATATTATAATTTATAGTATCCTCTACTCTCTATTTCTATTGCCATATACCTTCTTGCAATACATTAATTTAACCTTTAAATTTTTTTTATTATCATAATCTACTTCATTATTTTCCTATATCTAATTCTATTGCTTTAGTAATTTACCATCCCTTTTCTATTCTTCTTAGAATTTTCTATCAGAATTTTGAGAAATGTTTAAAATCCAAAAGCTCAACACAAGAATTATTTTTCTAAAAAACTCCTGCTTTTTCATCTTTATCAGAAAATAAAATCCTAAAAAACAACTCTAGTAAATATACCTTGCTTTTCCTACCCCATTTCAAGTGAGCTGAGATCTACAGGAGAATTTTAAATTGGCCCAAGGTCAAGTCCCACTGCTAGAAAAAAATAATTACTATTCAAATAAAAATCTTGAATCAAGGAGCCTATTTTCTTCCAATGCAGAATTTAGATGTAGATAATATTCATTTTTTTTAAAAAAAATTGCCTATTGAGAAACAAAAAACTTCAATTCATCCTTTTCATGAATTTTATTCAATCAAAATTAATATTTCCAATTTAATCTTTGAAAATATTTATTCAGAAAAATAAAAAATCTGATTTAACCTGCTAGAACTTTCCATCAAAGAATCTCTTGGTGAATCTACCTCTATGATTCAAATGGCTTTTTGGTGTGCAGTCACTGTGCAGTGGAGGTTGGTTAAAGATTTACCTGGGGTTGGTTGGAGATTGGCCTGATCTTAAAAATTATTGAGACTGAGATCCTTGATTTCACTTGCTAGAAATTTTCATCAGATTTTTTTTTGTTCAGAAAATTATATACTCAGCTCTTTAGTATTAAAGCTGGATTAAAAATAAAATGATAATATTTGAAAAAAACCAAATAAATTCCATTTATTTACCCTAATCATTTGCATGGAAGTTTGAAATATGTCATTTGAATCCATTTTTCACCATCTTTAAATATATAAAAATACAATACTTCTCAATATAAACGGAAAACATAAATTCTCCAAGGTCAATCTTGACCAATGGTTCTTTGCTTAAAGCCCTAACATTCAGTTTTTTGGCTGCTCCTTTTGCTCTTGAGATCATCTGTTGGCAACCTGATTCAAGAAAAATTCCAGCCTCTGAACTCAACCTGAAAACAGGAATCATTCCTCTTAATCACACCATGAATAATATTTATCCTTTCACCTGGAATGATTCAAGATTTTGTGTTAATTGTTTTCCATAATTATCCATTTCTGACCCCCACGAGCATTGCAAATTGTGCATTTTTTCTTTTTCTTTAAGAGAATTAATTTTGTGACTTTTTCACAATTGAATTCAATCTGAGGAAGCTCTCTACTAGTTCTAATATACCCTCTATGTATTTTCATGGTATCCTATCAATCCAAGTGAATTTGTTCAAATGACTTCTTTCCTGAATTACATTGAACCTCATCCATATGTCTCTGATCAGGTATAATTCAAACCATTCATTTTTCATATGAAATAAATTCATACATCTTCCTTCTTCTGAAACTAGGATATACAGGGCCCTAGATTTATTTCACCTTTGATTCATATTACAAATCTAGCCTTTTTAAATATTCTCAATTATCTCTTTATGAAAATATCTTCTGAGCTTCCTGGATAGATCTTCATATCTATTTCTAAAAAGTTTCAATCTATTTCATCCATTATGGGACTCATCATTTTTTTAGGCCTTTGCCATCTTTTCCTTCAAATGATTCTCTTTATATACAAATTTTCCGTCCCTGCTTTATTATTTTAGCCTTTTTCATTAACTCATGGGGATTTTGCCATAAAGTTTTATCATACAACCAGGTCTCCTTAAGCCTGAAAATTATACACAAATCTTTGCAGAAAGAAACTGCAATTTGAATATTTTTGAAGCCCACCTTTTACTAAACTATATCAAAATAAATCTGATAGAGGTCTTAGATATGATACACAAATCGAAAGGTAATTCATGAAAACAAAATATCTGGTCAGATGGAACTGCGTGGAGAATTCACTTGGAAAATAAATTGAGGATTGGATGGATTGAATGACTTTGGGACCTAAAGCTACTGGGTCTAAATTAAGAATATGTTGAAAAATACTGAGGATTGTTGGTAAATATTCTTGAATAAAAGAAGAAGATCTCTGGTGGATGGATTTCTGCATGGATTCATGATTAAATTTTGATAACAATTGCCCGGGTCCCAAAAGAGAAGTATGTGTGATTAAGTTTTTCCCATGTGAAAACACAATATTTTCAATTGATGAAAAAAAAAAAACAAAAAAACCAAGCAAATTCACTTCTTAAAAATATTTACTGTCTGAATATTTTTTTAATATATTTTTTTACCTACTATGATTAAATTTATCCCATATGATTTTCTCTTTTCCTTTATTTTTATTTTAATTTAACTAATTTATGAAAATCTCACTCATTTATTACTTCATTTGGTGTGGTTTTTGTAACAATTAATAATCCTTTTCTCCATTTATCAGCCTTTTTCTAGCTTTTAACATCAAATATTCCACAATACAATTTTATAATAAAAAATAATTTCATCTTGTGGTTCCTCTCAGTTTTTTTACTTTGACCTAAAATTTAAAATTAAATTATTTTTCATCTCAATAATCCATTAATTTATAAATGTAAAATTTTAAATTTGAAACCTTGCAACCCCCGTTCACTACCCCAAACTGGTTGCCTGCCGCAATTTGCAACCCATTTGAGTCGCAAACGGCCATTTAAAACTCAGGTGGTTTGTGAATGGCAGTTTTAAACCCATCTTGGGTTGTGAACAACGCCATGTGACCCATTTCAAGTATTTAATGGAAAAAAAAGAACTTTATTAATTTCATTATACATATATATATTTATAATTTAATTAATTCATTTATTTCATTATATATATATATATATATATATTTATACTTTAATTAACTAAATCATTATATATATATATATATATATATATATATATATATATATATATATATTTATACTCTAATTAACTAAATAATTATATATATATATATATATATATATATATTCATTTATTCATTTATTCATTTATTCATTTATTTATTTATTCATTTATTTATTTATTTCATTTTATTTCATATTATTTATTTAAATTTTTCTATATATTTAAATTTTTCTTATAATTTAAATTTTCAATTCAATTGATTAATTGATTAATTTATTTTTTCATTTAAGTCAAAAGAAGAAGTAATAGATAAAAAAAATTAAAAAAAAAAAAATCAAAAATGTATATATATTATGACAATGCAACTCAGGTGGGTCCCAATTGGCAATTTGCAACTCAGATGGGTTGCAAATGGTGTTTTGCGTCTGTTCGCGACCACAGGGTTGAAAATTTAACATTGGCCTTTATAAATAGTTTATATTGCAATTTGATTCCATTTTTTCTCCTTTGTTTCAATAATGATCTGGAATTTCTCATCATTGTGCTTGCTTCAATCAATATTCAGGTCTTTGTCCAAAATTTTGTTTTACTCCTAAAAAACAAGATACTTCATTAATTTTTCTATATTTTTCTTTTTCCTATCAATTTTAATCAGACAAGCAGTAAATTTCCAACTAAGAATGATATATGGAAATTATTTGTATTTGGTTGATTCAGGAACCCTCATCCATTTGGAATCAGTCATGAAATATTTGCACAAGACCAATTCACAACCCATAAACAATTTGAATTCATCAGTCATTATCTGCAGATATGTTTTTAAATGACACTCTTCAATATACATAGACCTTCAATTTAATAAACTCCTGCATAGCTTTGAAAATTTCACTATACACCAACCCTGTAATTTTCCTAAAGAATGCGGCATAGTAAAAAATCTAAATGGTTTCAATTTTTGAATCTTACTTGGGATAAAAAATAATATAGCTGGTGCTTCAGTAATTGCTAATCATCCTTGGAATAATATATGTTGAAACTATCATCCTGGAGGAAAAGAATTATTTAAAATTCAAAATAAAACCCAAAAGCTATCTGAACTAGCTTCATTTGAATCTATTTTTATCAAAAATGGTTTCTTTCTTCAAAGATACAAAATACTCTGAATATGTTATTCTTTCAGGGATCCATCTGAATCAATATGCCACAAAATTCATTGATAAAATTATTTGGCCAAATAGGTCAAAAATTTTCAATCCATTCCTGAAATTAAATTTTTCAAGGAGTTATAAAAAAATTACAATACAATTTCCATATTTTCCTTAATGATCTGAAAAAATTTCTGAAAATTAAAATTGAGAAAAAATATTTTACTATTTTTTTCAATTGGCTTCCTTATTCATTTCCCAGAAAGAATTTTTTTTCAACTTTCAAAAAGATAAAATAAATATCCAAGGTCCTTATGGGGAATTTCCTCTGAAATCTTGAACAAAAAGTTGTAAAAAAGGGAAAATTGACCAAAAATAAAGACTACTAGCTTCAAAAACATCCCAGAATTTTAGCATAAAAATCCCACGAAAATAATAAATTTTCTTTGCCAAGGCTAAAATCACGCCAAATAAATTACTGATATCATACTTATGATTCCAAAAGGCTTTATTTCAGCAAAGAAATTCCTAAAATGAAGCCAACAGTTTAATTGGTATCATCATAGTAAATATTTTACTTTAATCATCCCAATTGAAATGCCTTACCACCCCAGGAAGGCATGAAGCATTTTTAAGTATTAGATAAGTTCCTGGGGTGGGAGAAAATGCCATTTGATTGGGTGTTGGGCCCCTAAATGCCTTTAAACATTATTGAGGCCGTGGTGGAATAAATGGAGGCGTCCAGACCCCTGTGGGGCCTTTCTGGGGTAGAATTTCTAGAAGAATTCAAATATATGGACAAGAATGGAGTCAATTCAATATTTAAAACTTTAATAAAGATCAATTGTTTGCAAGGAAGCCAAACCTGAACTCATATTTTGTTTTTTAAAATGAATTCATGCAATGGAAGAAAATTTATAAGAATTAATTTTTTTCAAAAAAATTAAATATTTCCAGTTTAATTTAAATAATTTTCTAAAAAATATATAAAAAAGATATATATACATATTTCATGCTGGGAATTCAAATATTTTCAAACATTCAAAAAAATTATATTCAGTGCATACATAATCATAAAAATGTAGAAAACATAGTTCTTTCAAGAAAATTCAAGATTTTCAATTGAATGAAAATAGCTCTATACCAAGCATAAGAAATTATAGATAAATACTAAATATACAAATATCCAAAGGATATTTAAAAACCTGTGAAATATTCCAAAAAAAAATCATAAATCATAAAAATAAAAAAATAAAATGTAAAAAATTGATTCCTTTGAGTAAGAATTGAAATTTTTGGCCTGATTTCAATACCTTACCACATTCATAAAATAAGATATTACAATTCCAAATTTTATTATAAGATTAAAAGGATTTGAATACCTTTAAATATTTCATAAAGTAATTCATTGAGTAACACAATAAGAATAATGAACTCAAATATTGATTTATTTGAATAAAAATTAATATTTGTGATGGAATTTAGATATCTTTTACCAAAAATAGAAAGATATCCAAAAATTGAACAAAAAACTATTCCATGGGAGGCATCCAATTATAATTAAAAATTACATCATGAACTCCATCAAAAGCATGGATAATCAAAGAAATAACAAACTTTGATTTTTTTTCAGTAATCAATTTTTTATATTTAACATTTATATTTTTGTAATTGATGAAAATTTTGTTGAAATATTTCAAATCATTGGAATTCTACTTTTGAAATAATTATTTGTAGAATTTGTTTTATTATTTTTTATGCTTTTTAAAAACTTATTTACATTCAACCACAAACCCTGAATTTTAATCAAAGGAGTATTTTCTTTTATAATTAATTATTTACTGGATGATATTTTCATTTAAATATTTCAGAATATTAAAATTCCTATCATGAAATATTTATTTGTAGAATTTTTCCATTTTTTATTATTTTTGGTGCAAATGTATTTAAATTTTGTGTGAAATATTTCATTTTGTGTAAACAAGATAAACTATTATTGGTTTCTCATTTTTATTGCATTGGATAATTTTTTGTTTCAAATCTGAGCTCAGATGTGACTTCCTTGGAAAATATTGATGTAAATTTCATTGTTAAATTTTAAATTCACTGAATTTCTGTCTTTATTTGAATTCCCCCAAAATATCATTGCCCAAAAAGACCCCACAGGGAGTCTAGAGGCCTTAATTTAGCCCCCAGGGCCTTTACTAATTTTCAAATTCCTTAGAGGGCCTATAAAACCATCACACGGTGTGTTCTTTCACCCCAGGAACTTCCCCAAACCTTAAAAATTCTGCATGCCTTCCTGGGGTAGGAAAGCGCCCCAATTGGTGTTATCATAGTAAAAAATTACTATCATGATGCAAATGACACCTTTGGGCATCATATTAGCAATTTGTTTTCTCAATTCAAGCCTTTATTCATCATTGGTTTGATATTAGTAATTGTTTTGCCATCATTTTAGCCTGGCCCAATTTTATTTTCACAAATGTAAAAAATGGGTGCAAAAACTCCAAAAATCTGACTATGCAAACCAATTTAATGAGCTTAATCCTGTAAAAGCCATGTAATAATGCAAGGATTCTTTGAATCAATCACAATTATGATAAAAAATGATCTCCCTGATAAATTAAGGCTAATTAAGTACAGAATTAGCAGGGAGGACACATCCTTCATCAAAAAGTATTTCCCTCTTTTGGGGCGATGATAAAACAATAAAAAAAGGCAATAATTCCGCCCAAAAAGGGTTCTACAGCCTCTTGAAGCCGCTTTTCTCATTTTGGCCTCAAACATACCACATGGGATTTGATACTGGCAATCCTGACCAGAACCTTCTGGCCTGACTGGTGTGTATCCACTGGCCAGGGGCTGAACCAGCCCCTTTGCTGTTCAATCCCTGCCTGGATGCCTTTTTCTACAAGCAGATCCTTTTCTTATTCTTGAAAGGATGTTTTCTTTCAACCATCCACATTAAAAAAGCCTGGATGCCATTTTCAAAATTTCCCATGTCTCACAAATTGGCTAGGCTGGGGCCACAATCCCCCTGTTCCCTCCAAAATAATCACATACTGGTTACCACAACATGCATGATGAACCCCCCCCTCTTTTGCCCTGTTTCCTGGAGGGGGTATCCAAATCCCCACCAGGGCCCTTGGGATTGATTCCCCAAGGGGATTGCTTAAGTTTTTGGCTTTGGGGTGGTCAAACACCCTTCAGCCCATTTCTCCTCCCCCTATTAAATGGGAGGGGGAAAGCTTGCCTGTTGGTTGGAGGGTTTTCAAATCACACCCCCCACTGGTTGCCTTGCTCAATCTTTTTGTCTCCTTCCTTGCAGAAATTGAGGAGAGGGGAAGGGGGGGAAGCAAGATTTCTTCCCCCTGAAACTGCAACCAGACTGGTTGCAGCCATGAAAACCAACCAGAGTTGAGGTACTCCAAAGGGAGTCCCCCTGCCCCCTACAACGGCTCTGCACAGGCCAAACAGCCAAAACAGTGGCCATGAGTAGGCTTAAAAATGGGTGAAGTCCCCAATGGGCTGTCTCAACCCAAAATGATAATTGAAAAATTTGGGGGTTAATTACAGCTGGCTAATTGTGTCCAAGATACAGAGGAGGCCCAATAATGGCCCCTCCAGCCAATTTGGCCTGGGTATCACATCCACTCCAAGGGGCCTGTGAGGGGCTATGTCCAAAATGTCGCAAATGACATGTTTTCAAGCTCGTTTCCACAAAAAAAAACCACTCAGGCCTGAATGATCTTCATGATGGTTCAATGAGCCATAGAGGCCCATAAGTGCATTGAATTTGAGTTACACCAATACATGGCACATAAAAAAGTTCACATAAATTTAAACAATGGAAACTGTTACCTGCATGGTATTAGTGCTTGTAAAATTTTTACCTTTTTGGGTAGTATTCTGGATATTTTTTATTTTTATTTTTGTCTGAGCTTTCAAATTCCCTCATCTGAATTTACTCATATCTTGAAAAATGCCAATAAATTATTTCTCAAGGACTATTTTCAATCTTCAAAGATCAAATATTTTTCAAAAACTCAAGAAGTTTTTATCTAAGTAAAATACAAGCTGCGCACTAAAGAATTTATTAAAAAAAATTGAATGAATGAAATTGAAGAAAATTTGATCCATTTTAGAATTATAAATGAGAAGAAAAAAGAAGATAAGGGTAAACTTTGGATGAAAAAAAAATCAAAAGATAATTCATGATCCCAGGCTAGAAAACATTTGTGAAAAAAATAAAGAATCAAGATTGAAATCAGTTAAATTACCATGAAATTTCATACAAAACCTTTAATTGAGTATGGGAAAAAAAATGCATGTATTGATGAAATTAAATACAACAAAAGACACTAATTGTATAACACTGATACAAAATGAAACAAATAAATCTGAAATAAAACATTAATTTGGAATAGGAATGTTAAAATCCCATATTTTATGTTTCTAATTAAAAAAAATTGAAAGAGAAACCAATTTATTTGTGAAAGTTAAGAAAAATACCTTCTTGGAAGAAATTAATTTTGATTTCTTGAAGGACTTAATTATTTGGAATGAGGATTATCTTAGAAAATAAAAAAGACTATAAACAAAAGAACCTCAGTATTTTCAGCATGTTAGATTCAAGAATTCCTGTGTTAAAGGGAAAGGAAACTCAAAATTAATAGGAAAATAAACACTTCTTTCAATAAGATTATTATAAAAGTTTAAACACATGGAAAAATGTTTCATAATACTTTCCAAAGAATAAAAACTGGAACATTCCTCAAAGAAAATGATTTAAAACTGATAGGACTCAAATCTACTCAATACAAGCTCAAAAGTACAAATTATTCTTTTATTATTTTTGGAGAATCTTATTTTATTTTACTCTAGATTTCAATTTATTAAAATTTAAAAAAACAGCTGATTTCAGAACAAGAGGTTATTTATCCTAGTTTAAGATCACTATGGAATAATTGAGTAATTTGCAAGAATATACTGAATTTTTATAAATGAAATGATCTGGAGATAACCAGTTAATTCAAAATTATCCACAAGATTTTTTTGATTTCTTTTTTCTGGAACCACTGCAGTTTTTGCATTATTAAGGATAGAATTTTATTGCTTATTTATATTATATTTTTATTCTTACATCAAATGGGTTGATTTTCAAAATAATTCTTGAGGAATAATTTTCTGGATGATTTGAATCTGGGTTGTGCTGACCAGAACTACAAAAATGCTCTGGGGGAGTACAGCTGGATTGCTTTGGAATGTGGGTAATTTTGCACAGAGGTTTTATCATAATTTTTCCTGTTCTCAGGGGAGGGGGTGGGCTTGAAGAAAGTGGTTCTTGGTGAAAATTGTTTTGAGTTTTGTGAATTTTTTATTTTTCAAATTTTAAAAATTCTTGGATCTTGTTTCTAACAGATGAAGGAGTGATATAAGTCCTAGATTCATTCAGTATAATAATACTAATAATTTTAACACTTTGGCATCCTTCAAAAAATTGGAAGGTGTTCCTGAGCCAACATTCTATTAGAATGGCTTAATTACCATTGAATTGGCAGGATTTATGGTTTAAAATACCACCATGTGACAAAACCTTCCAGATTCCAGAAAGGATAATTCCCCAAATTAAGGATCCCTTGTAATTTTTGGAAATTTCAATTTTATCTATTTTGAATCATTTGAACATTTCCTTGATGATGGAGATTTAAGATTTGACTTAACGTTGTGTTCAGATCACATGGGTTTTTCCCAGAACCTTCATTTAATTTTTGGAATATTGGCATTTCAATATGTCTGTCATATCATTTCAAATGATTTAAGTATGTGATCAATTGTTTTTGGGGCAATATCATTAAACATAGCTTTTTTCTCAAGGGAGTATAATTTCTAATGATTGGATTTTTCATATTTCAAGGGGGAAAAATTCCTATGTTTGGAATTTAGCATATTTTGGAAGGTAAAATTAGGGCATATGAGATTTGAAATTTTGAAAAATTTAAATAGCTTATTCCAGGAAAAATAGGACTTATCAGGGTTAGCAAACCTGCCATTAGAAACCATCCATTTGTTTTGACAAAACCCACCATTTTTAATGACGGGTTTTGGAAATAAACATACCCCCTAACTGGTGTATTTCAAAATGGTGGGTTTTATGAAAATGGCGGATTTCAAACATAAAACCTTCCATTAAAACCGCCATTTATGCATCATCATCCATCCACCATCCATCACATCTAAAACACCTATCCACATCAGCAAATCCTTACAGGTCCCATCTCCATCACATCACACACATCTCATCTCCATCACTTCACATCTCTATTGCTTCACATCTCCATCTTCACACAAATCCCATCATCATCTCATCACACCACATCAGATCACCATCTTTCTCAACATTTCCAATAAAACTTCCCAGCAGCAAGTTGAAAATTCAAAAAATCTGACTGAACTTTTGTTGATATTTGACTGCCATTCAGAATCCAATTCAGACTCCAATTTGGAATCAACTTGGTTGGCTTTGAATGCTCTATTAAAAAAGCACTAAATGGTTTCAAGAAGACAGACTCTTCAAAAACCTATGTATGAAAGGCAAAAGCTTCATCTCCTCCCCAACTTAAGCTTCCAGCAACTTTTTCAAACTCTATTGCCTTCATTCATAAAACTTTTGAAGATGATTGAAGACCACCACACCTTCAAGAAAAAAAATGCTTGGAATCCTCAATGCAATCCACCTATCCAAGTGGCTGTTTCTCTTTTTAAATTGGGATCAAATGGAAGTGGGGAAGAATTTCATCAATTAGAAAATCTATTCCCAGTCAGATATGGAACCATTGAATCATAAAACAAAAGAGTAATGGTTGCTATCCTATCTTTCTGTTGCTCAGTCCTTTCTTGGAAAAAAAAAGAAGAATGCAAGGGGATATCTCAAGTAATGGAAACCAAAGGATTTTGTGGTTGCATTGTTTTTATTGATGGAACCACCATCCCCTTGAGTCAAAAACCAAAGCTAGATGGAAACCACTATTTTGATTGGAAAAAAAGGCAATTGATTCATATCTTTTCCAATTGCTTTCATAAAACCATTGATCACACACTGACAAAACATGTTTTTCCTTTTTGTTTAGATACTATGTGACACTAAAAAGTGTTTGCAACAACAACCAGAGTTCATATCCCTCCATGCTGGCCTTCCAGGTTCTTGTCATGATTCACAAGTGTTTAATTGGATGCGGATTTCCAAACAATCAGAGAACTACTTTGATCAAAATCAATACCTTCTGGTCAATTCATCTTATGCTAGTGGAAAATATGTGGTTCCAGCATATCAGAATGTTTTGTCCAACAATCAAGGAAAAACCAATTTCAAATATCATCTTGCCCAATCACAAGTTTGAATTGAGCATGCCATAGGAGTCCTGAAAGGAAGATTGATAATATTGCGCAGGAAAGACTTAGAACTAAAAACTAACAAACTGGATTTGAAGTCAGATAAGGAAGCAGTTAGAAAAGAAGAAAAGAGATGAAACTTGGAATACCAACAGCTTTTGACAAGGAGACAAGATGATTTGAGGATGAGCAGGTATTGAGATAAGGAGACAAGACTAGAGACAAGAGACAAAAGGCAGAAGCTTGGTAAGAGGCGCTAATGAGGCATCAAACAGTTATTTTCAGGCCGGTCTGAGTTTTGAGAAGAGGAGAAAGCCATCTTACCAGGCAGAAATATTTGAGGGAGCTTTGACTAGAGAGATAAGTTGAGATGGGGCAATTGGCAAGGTGGCAGAGCGGTGAGGCAATGGAGAAGGTAGAAGAGGAAGAGAGTGGGAAAAGAATGAAAAAGAATGAAGAGGGAAGAGAAATGGTTGAAACGAGAAAAGAGAAGATGAGAAGAGAAGCAAAGATCCTTCCTATCCCCGTCAGGATAATCTGGGGACCCAGAAAAAAGAGAGGGTCCGCAGTCCCCCCAGATGGGAATTCATGGCAGCACAGGGGGGGGAAATCCAAGGGGTAGTCGTGGAGCGGAGATGCAGGCCAGGAGGGCTAATTGAGAGTGAATTAGATCTCAAAAAAGATGGGCCAGCTTAAGGGAAATGCAAAACCAGCTTCAAAATCCCAAAGAAATGAAGTTCCTCATCAACTGGATTATCACTTGTGTCATCCTTCACAATCTTTTGGCCAACATCATAGATGAATGGGACAAAATATTTGAAGATGATATTCCTGATCCACCTCAAGTCATCCCTGTTCCATCTTTTCCCTCATCTTCTTCTAGTAGAGAACGGATTCTTCCTCTTACCCTTGCTTGCTTTGATGAGTATTTTTTGATTATGAATTAGGTAAAAAATCCCTTCACCAAATTTTTTTGGTTTTGGTTGCTCACCCAAGATTCATTGGCTGGCTCACTTGTTTTTTTTTTTTGTTCTCATTTATTGGTGTGTACTTGGACAAATGGTTTTGGTTTTTCACCCAAGATTCCTAGGCTGAGTTGGTATTTTTTTTTTCTCATTTGGTGGGTTGGACTTAGACAAAACAGACTGGAAACTTCCAAACCCCCCACCTCACCCCACTAAACCACCGGAAAAAGCACCCACCTCACCCCACCAAACCACTGTTCAGTCCACACTTTCCTCCACCTCACCCACCACCTTCCCCCGTCCTTTGATTGGCTCCCCTGGTAAGCTTCCCCCCCCTCCTCCTCATCCAATGCTCATAGGTTGATTCATCAACCTCCATCCCCTTTCAGGCCCCCCCACCCCCTTGGTTGATTCCCCAGGTAAGCTCCCCCCTCCCTCTCACCCCCTCTCACTCCCTCTCACTCACTCACCAAAACCTGCCCTTTCCCCCCTTCCTTTCCCCCCCCTTGCTTGTTGGCCTCCTTGCCCCCCACCTTGCTGGCTTGACTCCTTGCCCCTCCCTTGTTCACCGGCCTCCTTGCCTCCCACCTTGCTTGCCGGCCTCCTTGCCGCCCCCTTGCTCCCCAACCTCCTTGCCGGCCTCCTGGCCTCCCCCCTTGCTTGTTGGCCCTGCCGCCAACTTGAACTCCCTTGCTTGCCAGCCTCCTTTCCCCCCCCCCTTGCTTTTTGGCCCCGCTGCTGACTCAACCTCCCTTGCCCCCTCCCTTTCCCCCCCCTTTCTCCCCGGCCTCCTGGCCTCCCCCCTTGCTGGTCAGCCCTGCCGCCAACTTGACCTCCCTTGCCCCCCCCTCACTTGTTGTCCCTGCCGCCAACTCAACCTCCTTCACTCGCCAGCCTCCTTGCCCCCTCCCTTGCTTGCCGGCCTCCTTGCCCCCTCCCTTGCTTGCCAGCCTCCTTGCCCCCCCTTGCTTGCTGGCCTCCTTGCCCCCCCCTTGCTTGCTGGCCTCCTTGCCCCCCCCTTGCTAGTTGACCCCGCCGCCAACTCAGCTACCCGCCCCCCTCCTCCCTTGGTCCGCCACCACTGCCCTCCTTGCTCGCCAGCCGCACTGCAGACTTTTCTACCCGCCCCCCCCTCCGCCCCCCCCCCTTGCCAGCTCAGCCCGACCCAAGGCCCAACCCAATCGGTTTGCCCCCAAGAATTGTTTTTTTTTTTTTGATGATGTAACTTATTTTTTTTATTTTTTTATTTTTTTTATTTTTTTGGGGGGGCGTAATAAGCCCGGCCTAATTAGTTCATGCCCACGCCCAGTAATTTTGTTTTATTTGTTTTTGGTTTTTTTTGGTGATCACATGACTGGCATTTATTTTTTGGAAATTCTTTTTTTACCGCTTTTCCTTCAATTCCATTGCTTCTTCCACCACGCTCAATTTTATACTCCAAATTGAATCCATCTTTGATCCTTACCCCAAGTGGAGCATTTGCCTGGGAGGGAACTAGATGGAAGGAGATGAGGTGACAAAAATAAAGAGAGGTGGCAAGCAGAGGGCTTTGAAGCAAAAGAGGGATCAAATGAGGGTGTCCAAAATCTCTTTGGAACTTGCAGAGGGGGTATCAATGAAAAGGCTGTATGGTCTGAATGGAAACTACAACCTTTGGATATGTATCCAGCATTTAATTCTGAAAAAAAAAGAACAATCAAAAACCCTCAGCGGCTGAGTTTTAACTTTCCAAGCAGACAATCAAGCGATTCCATTTCTTCCACCGTGGAAAAGTAATTTTTCTCAATAAGTCTGATCAAAACAGTCTTTTTTCAATAATTGAATTTGTCGCATTGGATAAAATTTCTGATCAAGACAAGAAGGACATCAACTTTGTGAAAAATTTCCTTCACCAGTCAAAAAAATTTGTCAACACAGTTGGTCCCTCAAGATCTTGGGGTGGAAAAATTTGGGCAATTGGATGGGAAAAATTGATGGACCCCTTTGAGTTATTGGGACGCTATGTGAAGAAATCATCTACTCAATCTTCCCCTCAAGCTTATGCTTTTCTCAATCTTAAGGCAGACAAAGTCTCTTGAATTTTAGGACAAAAATTTTTCAATTTGGCCAGACTTCCTTTTGAATCAAACCCTGAAATAATGAAGGAAAATGGCATCCTCTCCTTCTCATCACTTGAGATTGGTTCTTGGCCTACTCCCTTTGACTGCTCTCCGCATTTCACCTTCCCATCCAACTCTTTTTGAAACTCACCTCACATTGGCAAAGGTGACATCTCTGAGTATTACTTTTTACTTGCAGTCAAACCAAGAAATCTAATGGACAACTTATTGAAACTGCGGATGAATATGGATTATCAGACAGCCACTTATTTTTCCTGACCTGGGGTTTGGAATTGATTTCAAGCAAAAAGGTGTAGTGAAAATGGTTTGGGCAGCAAATAAGTAGAAGCACTGTACTTTTCCTGCTGTGGAGACTTCCACTCATACAAGAATGGAAATTTCAATTCAAATAAACAAAACAACAAGAAACACTTGCAGGGACATGGGAATTGGGAAAATATACTCCAGGAAAAAAAATATAAATAAAAAGGAAAAACATTTTTTTATTGGTGGGGGTAAAAAATAGTCTTCAGCATTGTTGTAATCAAAATTTTTTTTTTATTTTTAAGTTTTTTATCAAAGGAAATATATTCACAAGCCCAGCTTTTAAGTAATCTGCTTTAATTCATCTACTTTTCTACTGCTACCAATGCATGCCATGGCTACTGACCACTTATCCTTTTTATCTGTTGCCAGTTATTCCCTCTCCATTTGCAGTTGTGCTTGCTGTCAATCCTTTTCCTTTTCCTCTTTTTGAAATTCTAGCTTGGCCTGTTTCAACTGCCACTCAGCATCCCATTTTTGCTGATGAGCCAAACCTTTGGCTTTCTGCTTTTGAAAATCAATAGCCGGTTGAAAATCCCACTTCTCCTTTTCAAGCTGAAGTTTTTCAAATTTTATTTGCAATTTCACTGTTTTTCAGAGGGGAATAGGAATGCGCTAGATTTTGACAGCAAGGAGAATCCAATAGGCTTACTTGAATCTTGCTTATTCATGATCTCCTCAAAGCACAAAAAATCTGAAGTGTTTCTCCTCTTTTGAATGCTATTGAGGTTGATGTGGATTGAATTGGAGGCCTTTTGCTTTCCCTTTTCAGAGGGGGTTTGTGTTGGAACATCATTGCTATCATTTGAAGGGGATGTTGGAAGCCCCATTGGCTTGATTTTTCAGCCATTCAGGAATGGAGGAGCCTTTTTCTTTCAATTCTAACTCAGTCAGGATTAACTGGAAAGAATAGAAAAGAACTTGGTTCCTTACTTGAGCAGATTTTAATGGCAATGGTGATACAGGAATGACATCCCCCTCATTGGCCAAGTTCTCCTGTTCTTCCACCCCAGGAAGAGAGAAATCAAAGAAGTAGGGGAGGGTTCCAAGGTTGGGTTTGACTCCCCAATCAACACAGAAGTAGATGTTATTGGAGCTGATTGTGTTTGAATATCCTCCTTGAAATCAGATGGGGTCTGTTGAAATGAAATCCTATCAGACTTGCAACTGTGCCACTGCTCCAATCTGCTGCCCACCTTTCACCAATCTCCTTCCTTGTGCGCGCCCTGCTCACATGATCTCTCCAGTTTCCCATCTCATCCGTGCAATGGCTCCTGCGCCTGATCCTCACCAGGCCCGGTCCTCACCGCTTCCTCCATTCCATCTCATTGCTCCCTTGATTCCACAGCTTCCACCCTGCATTCTTGCTCCTTCAACATTCTCAATCAATGACACTCTTCCGATCTCCCTCATCAATTCTATCATTTCCTCCCTCTCCACTCATCAACTCTTCCATTTCCTCCCTCTCCACTCATCATCAACATTGAACAACCAACAACACCGACTCCATTGCCCTCAATTCACCATGTGCTTTCAATTCATCATCCTTGCTTCCCTCAACTTCCAGCTCAACACAATAATCTTCTCAACATCATTACTTCCTCGACCCAAAATCCATCACTTGACATCAATAGGAGTTCCTTTCTCTAGTGTTCATATGTGAGGTTTTCTCTATTCTGAAATCTAAATTAACTATCAACTCACTCATATGCCCACCTGGGATACATGTCAGATTTTGTTTTCTTTTTTTTCATTTCATCTTTGTTCCCATTGTTTTTTTTTTGAGCGCCTCAATTTTTCATTCCCGCCTAGATCTGTTGGTTCAGGAATTTATTAGCTTCAACTCTTCACGGTTAAAAGCCAAAATAGCAATAAACGCACTGACAAGTCAAACCAACCATGTCTCAATCACCTGGACCAACAGATCTCAAATCAGCCCTTCTTAAGACCCTCACGGACTCCATTCCCACTTTAACCAAATCCAATTTTTTGCTGTGGAGCTCAAAACTCATGACCATCTTCGCCTTGAAGGGATTTGCACAATGGCTTCAATCACCTGAACCTGAGAAATGTTCTCCAGACGTTAATCTTGAATTGGTAGGATATATTCTGGCTAAGCTTGACAATAGGACATACATCAATTGTGTCAAAGATCACTATCTCACAAATGCCATTGAGCTCTGGAAATTGATAAATGAATTCTATGCCTCCTCCCAGACTGCAAACCGCTCCCAAGTCTTCTTCAATTTCCTCAACCTCCAATTTGATCATAAACACGTTGACAAGTTCATAACCAAAGTGAAATCCTGCATCATTCAAATTTCCGAAATTGGAATTCAAATGGAAAATGATATAGTTGCATATCTAATATTGTACAAGTTTCCACCGCAGCTAGAACATCTCAAAACAACCATCACTCACTCCCTTGGCCAATCCAAAATCAATGGTGACCTGGTGCTTCATCACCTGAATCAAATAAAGAACAAGATTGCAGCTGGTACTTACGCCTCAGCAATGTTGAATACTGGCGTCAAACAAGAGTTAGTCAAGTGCAGAGCCACCTGGCACAATGCACAATCCTCTCACCCCAAGAATTCTTGCTGGTGGCTGTATCCACCCCTTTGACTGAATTTCAATAACAACAACAACAACCCCAAGCATAACAAGAACAAACCAGCCACTTCCAACCTCTCCTGAACCTCTTACAACTTTGACATGATGAATTCCAGACTACTCACCAAACACTCCATCATTCTTGATTCTGGAGCATCCCAATCAATGTTCAACTCCCCTGATTTCTTTGATGACTTCACTGAAGACAACACTGACATCCAGACTGGGAAGGAAAACACCTCCCTTAACACAGAAGGTATTGGTAACTCAAAGCTCTTATCTGAAAACTGTAATTTCCTGCTCAGCCAGTCCCTGTACGTGCCTCAATTAGCGGTAAACCTGGTGTCCTTAGGTCAACTTTTGAACAAGGGATGCTTGCTCCACTTATCCAGTCCGCACAATTTTGTTGTGAACTTCAAACATCACAAAATCCTCACTGGCTCCATCAAAGACAACCTCTTGGTAATCAGGTATCTTACTCTTCCTCAGGCCAAATGATCTCACGCTTTCCTCACCCTCACAACTCTACACAAAGGCTTTGGATATCCTCACCTTGATCAAACTAAGCTACTCTCAAGATACTTCCCAAAATTAAGATGGAAAGAACTCTCATGCAAATTGTGCGCCTTGGGAAAAATCCATCATTCATCCTTCAAAAATCACATCTCCAACTGCTTGAAACCTTTTGTTTGTCTCCACACCAATGTCTGCAGACCAATAAATCCCATCTCCAAGACCCGCAGCAAATATTTATTGCTTCTCACCAATGAATTCTTGCGCTTTAAAACCTGTCTCCCCATCAAACTCAAATTGGATGTGACCAATGAGTTAATCAAATTCATTAAGATTCACTCAAACCAATTTGGATATGAACTCAAATCACTTCACTCCAACAACTGTGGAGAATTTGTTAACTCCAAACTCCCCAGCTTTCTTACCGATTCCGGCATCATACACACTACGTCTGAACCTTAAAATCCACAGCACAACCCCATCACCAAGTGAGGAAATCAAACCATTGTTGAAGCAGCCAGAACCACAATCATCAACATGGCTATTCCAATGGAACTTTGGGATGAAGTCTTAGTTGGATGTTGTGAAATTCTGAATCTGTTGCCAGCCAAAGAATTGAAATCAAGCCCCTCAGAGATGTGGAATGGTTGCCAACGCAAACTTGACTTAATTCAAACCCTAGGATAAAAGACCATAGTTCTGAATCTCTGAAACAGTCTTGGAAAATTTAAAATAAATGGTTGGGAAGGAATTCTTGTATGTCATGACCTACAATTCAAATCCTACCAAGTCTATATCCCAGAGCTTGGCAAGACGGTCCACTCAAAGCATGTTAAAATTCTTGAAAATGTAAAGCTAACTGAGTCTTTCCTCTCGTCCAAATCCCCTTTTGAAACTCTCCTCCTTCCCAACTCCAACCTATTGGACACACTGTCCTCAATCAATCACAAAAAGATTACACATCCTTCTCCTAACTCAACTGATCCAACTTCCCTTGAATCAACTCAAACCTCCAAATCCATTTCAGACTCCGGCGCTTCTGAAGAATCATCCTTGTCCAATAAATCTGCCACCAAAGCTTCCAATGATGAAAAAATAGCCAACCAACTCACTCCTTTGTCCCAAACCCTCAGAGATTGCTCAAAACTTCAAAAACTCCAACACTATGGATTCCTCTCCAGAACCATCCCTCCAAACCTCTGAAGAGGCAAAACGCTCACCCGACTGCCAAAACTGGACCAAGGATATCAAGTCAGAACTTGATGGAATTGAATCCATTGGGGTTTGGACAGGCTGTCACTCACTTCCAGAAGGAAAAAAGGCCCTATCCACTGTGGGGGTTTATTGTCAGCTTGCTACTATGTACAGAGCAAAACTGTCAAATAGTAACACAAACTATGAAAAATAAGAATACCTCAATTAACAAAGTAAGGAATGAGAAATCCATAAATTTTGGATTCCTCGCCCAAAATTAGGTAGGGTCACTCACTGACACCACCCTTGAATTCCAAGTCCTTCTATTTTTAAAATAATTAAAAAGAAAAGTACTAAAAATTACAACACCTGTATGGCACTTTTGGGCCATTCTAATATCTCACACGTATTTTCACGTATAGGGTTTACACCTAAAATTCACTCATAATTGAGGTGTTTTGTATATTTTAGGAGTTACACGCGGAAATGTGTTATGTCACAATTCCCGCGCGCAGCCCCGCATCATTACATAACCCTACGTACTAGTAGCAGCAGGATCCCGCATACTAGAGACCCGCGCGCAGCTGATTCTGCCACGCAGGCAGCAGATCCTACCCTGCGCGCATCTGTACTAACTGATCCCCGCGCCTGGATCAGTCATGACTAATCTGACAACCAGGTACCGCTCATAAGAGCTACAACCTAGTTAGGGTTGCCTAGTATATGTAACAAACAGACATATGAATTACTAATGATCTAAAAAGATTTATTCTTGATCAAAACTTCACTACCTCCTCCACCAATCCCTGCTTGTTCATAAATCAAACCACCCAAATCTTCATCTTTTGCTATTTTGATGATTTGGTCATCATTGGCAACTCTCAATAATTCCAAACACAACTGAAGGCCAAATTCTCTATTTCCCACAAAGGGGCGCTTTCTAAAATCCTTGGAAACTACATCATCAAATTGTCTCACAGACCCTGTCTACACCAACCCGACCACATTGACTCAGCACTGGCCAATCTTGAGCTGTTGGAATCCAGACCAATCAATACACCGCTGACCCCTGGAGTGGTGCTCAACCCTGCAACTGATTCCAACGCTGCCACTTTCTCCAATCTCAACATCAATTATTGCTCATCAAAAGGTTTCCTCAACTTCATAGCAACTCAAAATCAACCGGATCTTTCTTACACTGTCTCCTCTCTTTCTTGATTCAATTCAAAACCTGGCCTCTCTCATTGGATGGAATCAAAACACGCCTGGAGGTAGGTCAAGACCACTCGTGATCTGTCCCTCTGTCTCATGAACAACTCATTAAACCTTGATCTTGAGACCAGGAGTGATTCCAATGGCGGAAATGATCCTATTTCACAAAGGAGCCCCACTGGCTACCTGGTTCTACTGTATGGCTGCGCCATCTCTTGGCACATTAAATTGCAACCTACCTTCTTGTTGTCCTCAACAGAAGGGGAGCTCAAGTCATTATTTCTGGCAACTCAAGAAAAGATTTGGATTTGAACTTGATAAAAGGACTGAACCCGTCTATATTCCTCACTCACGGGTCGTACATTTACAACAAAGCTTTAAATGATCTCATCAATTTTGAATCTCATCACAACGCCCTCAAGGATGTGGATACTCAAATCAAATGGCTTAGGGAAAAAAAATTAAGCCAAACTCCTGATCACCAACCTTGTTCCTTCCAAATCTATGCTAGCGGACCCAGTGACAAAGTTGGCCATAAGAACCTCCATCAAAACTCTCACTGCAGCTGTCCTCCAACCTCTCATCTGAACACAGCAGCGTGTTGAAAGGAAATCCTATCAGACTTGAAACTCTTCCACTGCTCCAATCTGCTGCCCACCTTTCACCAATCTCCTTCCATGTGCGCGCCCTGCTCACATGCTCTCTCCAGTTTCCCATTTCATCCGCGCAATGGCTCCCGCGCCCAATCCTCACCGTGCCTGGTCCTCACTGCTTCCTCCATTCCACCTCATTGCTCCCTTGATTCCACAGCTTCCACCCTGCATTCTTTCTCCTTCAACATTCTCAATCAATGAAACTCTTCTGATCTCCCTCATCAATTCTATCATTTCCTCCCTCTCCACTCATCAACTCTTCCATTTCCTCCCTCTCCACTCATCAACTCTTCCATTTCCTCCCTCTCCACTCATCATCAACATTGAACAACTGACAAAACCAACTCCATTGCCCTCAATTCACCATTTGCTTTCAATTCATCATCCTTGCTTCCCTTGACTGCCAGCTCAACATGATAATCTTCTCAACATCATTAATTCCTTGACCCAACATCCATCACTTGACATCAATAGGAGTTCCTTTCTCTAGTGTTCATATGTGAGGTTGTCTCTATTCTGAAATCTAAATTAACTATCAACTCACTCATATGCTCACCTGCAATACATGTCAGATTTTGTTTTCTTTTATTTTTTTCATTTCATTTTTGTTGCCATTTTTTTTTTTTTGAGCGCCTCAATTTTTCATGCCCGCATAGTGAATAACTGAGAATATTGATTGCAACCAAAGGACCGGTAGATGAAGAAGCACGGGAATGTGCTGTAGCAGTAATTACATGAGTGAATGTTGAGATGAGACAAATTAGGCGATAGAGGCAGGAGGGAGCGAATGAATGAGAGAATGAAAGAATGAAAGAATGAGAAAGGACCTCACTGCTAGACAGGACTGGAGATGAGTGACGACTTGTTGTTTGTTGAGGCCCGAGAATAGTTAGTGATGGATCAAGGGTGATGAGTTGAGTTGAGGGCAAGAGGTATGGCAGGAGTTGATAGATTGAGGATGACGGATGGAGTTGATAGATCAGAGACAATGGGTTGATGAGATGATCAAGGATGGGAGAGAGGAGGATGAGGATGATGATGATGGAAGGGATAAGGGAGATGGTGATTGAGGAAGCCAGAGTGAGATTGACGGATTGAGGATGAGAGAGAGGAGGAGGATGATGATGATGATGGAAGGAATGAGGGGAATGGTGATTGAGGAAGCGGGAGCGGGGTCTTTAGGGGAGAGAGCCGGAAGGAGAGGGAGCGTTGAATGGAGATTCTAGATTTGAAGTTGAAGCGTCCTCAGCGGTTGTGTGAGTGGGAGATTGTGAGAGGAGATCAGTCATCTCCCAACTCATAGATCTGTTTGTTCAGGAATTTATTAGCTTCAACTCTTCAGGGGCCACTCATAGGTTTCTTTGGGATTACCATTGCTAGGCTGAGCATCCTCAGCCAAGTCCTCAGTGTCAACTGAATTGGATTGTTGTGCATCAAAATCAGCTAGGGGGTGATGTTGGCCTTCTTCCCAAATATTTCATCCATTTGAAAATAAAAAGGAAAAATGTATTCCAACTTATCAACAACTGAGCTGATTCCCTTGGCTTTGTTGGATTCAGTGATACCAAAGGAGGTGGAGATTGACATGGAGTGGGCCTTTTTGAACTTGGATTGATAATTCTTGAATTTCTCCCTCATCTGTTTGGATGACAGATCCAGCCAACCTTTTTTTTTTCCTTGAGTTCATTGGCCATCAGGAGATAACCACTGACCTTAGAGGATGGAGGTCTGCCAAAGCATGCTTTATTGTCCAATCAAAAGCAAGAATTGTAGTTGCACGGAATTATGAGCCAGTTTACCAGGATAAGGTCATCAGCTCTCTTGACCTGACTTCCTTTGGAAGCTGATGGGGGAGGATTGTTGGATGTTGAGTTCCTGGGGGATGTTTGCTTTGGTCCATTGGATTTTTTCATGGAATTGCAGGGGGAGGGTTTCTGAGGGGCCATTCAAAAATAGCAAGAGGGCTGAAGGGATAGAGGGCTATGAGAGTGTTTGAGTGGTGAGAGTGATGATGTGATGAGCGGATGAGATTGATGAAGTAAATATAATAGGAAGCAATGAGAGTGATGAAGTGAAAAGAAGGATAAATTGATGAGAGTTAGGATGTGATGAAAGCAATAAAGTGATGAGAGTGATGAAGTGATGAGGAGAGTGATCCAATGAGAGTTAGCTGGATGTGATGAAAGCAATAAAACCATGAGAGCGATGAATTGATAAGGATATTGATCCAATGAGAGTTAGCTGGATGTGATGAAAGCAATAAACAGATGAGAGTGATAAACTGATCAGGATAGTGATCCAATGAGGGTTAGCTGGATTCTATGAAAGCAATAAACAGATGAGAGTCATTAACTGATCAGGATAGTGATCCAATGAGAGTTAGCTGGATTTGATGAAAGCAATAAACAGATGAGAGTGATAAACTGATAAGGATATTAATCCAATGAGGTTTAGCTGGATGTGATGAAAGCAATAAACAGATGAGAGAAATGAACAGATCAAGATAGTGAACCAATGAGAGTTAGCTGGATGTGATGAAAGTGATAAAGTGATGAGAGTGATGAAGTGATTAGGATGGTGATGAAAAGATGAAGAATGATGAATCAAATTTTTTTCCAATGAGGTTGGAGTTAGAAGGAGGTGGGAAGGCGGGGGTGGATGACTTGGACAGGGGTGGAAGCCTTTAAATATTTTATTTGAAAAAACACACTTATTGCCAGGTAACTCTGGTATGTCTCATGTGAAATAAGTGGGTTTTTTTATTTTTAATGGCGGGTTTGAAATGGAGGATTTGTTTTGGAACCTGCCATTAAACAATGGAAGGTTTGCTTAAGTCTGATACACCCTAATATCAATTTTTCAAATGAAAAAAATTTTATAAAAACAAACAATGAATCAATGGTTTTAACTGAAAAAAAAATGAAAAAAGGGGGATTTTGAATTCAGGGCTCATTGAGCCATGTACAAAACTCAGTGCACGGTTCTTTGATTTGTGTACACGGTTAAATGAGCCTTGTGACACCCTACACAACTCCAATGAGCTGTGTCACAGCTCAAAGGGTCCATGTGACGAGCTAAAAAGCTCAAATGGGCCGTGTGGCAAGCTACACAGCTCAAATGGGCGGTGTGGCATGCTACAGGTCCCATTTGAGTGGTGTAGAACGCTAAACAGCTTAAATCAAGTTGTGTACCTCAACTAAATAATAAATCATGAATCATATATAATAAATAATAAATTATAAACTATAAATTATAGATTATGAATTATAAATGTTAAATAATAAATAATAAATAATAAATAATAAATAATAAATAATAAATAATAAATAATAAATAATAAATAATAAATAATAAATAATAAATAATAAATAATAAATAAGAAATAAGAAATAAGAAATAAGAAATAAGAAATAATAAATAATAAATAATAAATAAGAAATAAGAAATAATAAATAATAAATAATAAATAATAAATAATAAATAATAAATAATAAATAATAAATAATAAATAATAAATAAGAAATAATAAATAATAAATAATAAATAATAAATAATAAATAATAAATAATAAATAATAAATAATAAATAATAAATAATAAATAATAAATAATAAATAATAAATAATAAATAATAAATAATAAATAATAAATAATAAATAATAAATAATAAATAATAAATAATAAATAATAAATAATAAATAATAAATAATAAATAATAAATAATAAATAATAAATAATAAATAATAAATAATAAATAATAAATAATAAATAATAAATAATAAATAATAAATAATAAATAATAAATAATAAATAATAAATAATAAATAATAAATAATAAATAATAAATAATAAATAATAAATAATAAATAATAAATAATAAATAATAAATAATAAATAATAAATAATAAATAATAAATAATAAATAATAAATAATAAATAATAAATAATAAATAATAAATAATAAATAATAAATAATAAATAATAAATAATAAATAATAAATAATAAATAATAAATAATAAATAATAAATAATAAATAATAAATAATAAATAATAAATAATAAATAATAAATAATAAATAATAAATAATAAATAATAAATAATAAATAATAAATAATAAATAATAAATAATAAATAATAAATAATAAATAATAAATAATAAATAATAAATAATAAATAATAAATAATAAATAATAAATAATAAATAATAAATAATAAATAATAAATAATAAATAATAAATAATAAATAATAAATAATAAATAATAAATAATAAATAATAAATAATAAATAATAAATAATAAATAATAAATAATAAATAATAAATAATAAATAATAAATAATAAATAATAAATAATAAATAATAAATAATAAATAATAAATAATAAATAATAAATAATAAATAATAAATAATAAATAATAAATAATCAATAATAAATAATCAATAATAAATAATAAATAATCAATAATAAATAATAAATAATAAATAATCAATAATCAATAATAAATAATAAATAATAAATAATAAATAATAAATAATAAATAATAAATAATGAATAATGAATAATAAATAATAAATAATAAATAATAAATAATAAATAATAAATAATAAATAATAAATAATAAATAATAAATAATAAATAATAAATAATAAATAATAAATAATAAATAATAAATAATAAATAATAAATAATAAATAATAAATAATAAATAATAAATAATAAATAATAAATAATAAATAATAAATAATAAATAATAAATAATAAATAATAAATAATAAATAATAAATAATAAATAATAAATAATAAATAATAAATAATAAATAATAAATAATAAATAATAAATAATAAATAATAAATAATAAATAATAAATAATAAATAATAAATAATAAATAATAAATAATAAATAATAAATAATAAATAATAAATAATAAATAATAAATAATAAATAATAAATAATAAATAATAAATAATAAATAATAAATAATAAATAATAAATAATAAATAATAAATAATAAATAATAAATAATAAATAATAAATAATAAATAATAAATAATAAATAATAAATAATAAATAATAAATAATAAATAATAAATAATAAATAATAAATAATAAATAATAAATAATAAATAATAAATAATAAATAATAAATAATAAATAATAAATAATAAATAATAAATAATAAATAATAAATAATAAATAATAAATAATAAATAATAAATAATAAATAATAAATAATAAATAATAAATAATAAATAATAAATAATAAATAATAAATAATAAATAATAAATAATAAATAATAAATAATAAATAATAAATAATAAATAATAAATAATAAATAATAAATAATAAATAATAAATAATAAATAATAAATAATAAATAATAAATAATAAATAATAAATAATAAATAATAAATAATAAATAATAAATAATAAATAATAAATAATAAATAATAAATAATAAATAATAAATAATAAATAATAAATAATAAATAATAAATAATAAATAATAAATAATAAATAATAAATAATAAATAATAAATAATAAATAATAAATAATAAATAATAAATAATAAATAATAAATAATAAATAATAAATAATAAATAATAAATAATAAATAATAAATAATAAATAATAAATAATAAATAATAAATAATAAATAATAAATAATAAATAATAAATAATAAATAATAAATAATAAATAATAAATAATAAATAATAAATAATAAATAATAAATAATAAATAATAAATAATAAATAATAAATAATAAATAATAAATAATAAATAATAAATAATAAATAATAAATAATAAATAATAAATAATAAATAATAAATAATAAATAATAAATAATAAATAATAAATAATAAATAATAAATAATAAATAATAAATAATAAATAATAAATAATAAATAATAAATAATAAATAATAAATAATAAATAATAAATAATAAATAATAAATAATAAATAATAAATAATAAATAATAAATAATAAATAATAAATAATAAATAATAAATAATAAATAATAAATAATAAATAATAAATAATAAATAATAAATAATAAATAATAAATAATAAATAATAAATAATAAATAATAAATAATAAATAATAAATAATAAATAATAAATAATAAATAATAAATAATAAATAATAAATAATAAATAATAAATAATAAATAATAAATAATAAATAATAAATAATAAATAATAAATAATAAATAATAAATAATAAATAATAAATAATAAATAATAAATAATAAATAATAAATAATAAATAATAAATAATAAATAATAAATAATAAATAATGAATAATGAATAATGAATAATGAATATTAAATATTAAATATTAAATATTAAATATTAAATATTAAATATTAAATATTAAATATTAAATATTAAATATTAAATATTAAATATTAAATATTAAATATTAAATATTAAATATTAAATATTAAATAATAAATAATGAATAATAAATAATCAATTAAAAATTAAATCAAGTAGCGTATGGGCCCCCACCCATTGAGGGGCCCTACACAATTCCCCCAGGTCGTGTGGTGCCCTACACGACTCCCACTAATTTAACATTATCAAAAAAAATCAAAAGAAAAAAATTATAAGCCTGAAATCAGCCATTTAGCTTTCTGAAAATTTTAACTCTGATATGAATTTGTTGAGGAAGAAACTCAATGAATTAATACTGAAATAACCAAATCCTGAAAAAACATGAAAAGAGAGATATAGGGGTGATGATAAATTCATAACCCCCAGTTACGTGGGAGTCATGTAGGGCCCTACACAACCCATTTGAAGCATGGGGAGCCATACACAACTCCAAAGGGCTTTTCCAAACACAACCATTTAGACCCATGAACTGGGGTATACAGCCTGGAGGGGTTGCGTGTGTTTGGAACTTGCCCATGAGTAAAGAAAAATAAACATTTTAAAATTTGTAAAAAATCAAAAACATGTGCCCAATAGAAATAAAACAAAATGGAAAAAAAATGGAAAAAGATAAATAAAATACATCCCTCAAATAAAAAACAATAAAATTTGATTTTTGAATCAGTTGCAATCAAATACAAAAATCAATATGATATTTGAAGACAGAGGGGGTGGGGGGGCATGTCCTTAGGTTACACCCCCCATGTGAGGATGAGACTGGACCCAGGTGAGTCCTGGGTTCTACCATTTTTTATCTGTTTCTTTTAGTTTTTCATTCTTTCACTTCATTTTATTTTATGTTTTGGCCAGGTTTTTTTTTTGGCCCACAATGGTTGGTAGGCCTGTGGCATGCTACATGACTACATTTGAGCAGTGTACAACCCCACACAAGTCAAATGTAGTTGTGTGTGGTGCCACACACCTACAAAGTGTCCTGTGGGGGCTACACAACTCAACTTGGTTGTTAATTTAACATTACCCAATATACAGATGTGAGAACAAGATTATCAACTGTAGGAGCCCAGGAAAAATGATGATTTCATTCCAAACAATTTCAAGATAGACCAGAGTAAAAAAAAAGGAAATAAAACTCTTAGAGTGTGAGAGAAGGAATTTTTTTGATTCAAGGAGTGAGGATCACTTAATATCAATCAAAGGTTCTGTGGTCAAGCTTTTAAGCATGGGTCACACGACCACCCCGCATACTATAGGGAAATATTAGATGATTTTGAGCACAAAGGGAGAGACTGAGTGCAAGGGCAAGTGCAAGGTAGCAAAGCTAACTGCAAAGTGCAAACTTATGGTTGAGTAACTCAACACACAGTGAGAGGGATGAATTGTTCCAATGGAAAGGAAACTAAAGCAAAGCCCAATGTGACAACTGGATTTAGCAAATTCCAAGAACATATGAAATGAACTAACTGAGGAGAAAATCTTCAGGCAAGCACAATACTCTTTATAAGGTAGTCCAAAGTGACTAGATACAACCTGATGGAAGTCCAACTACATTTTAGAGGCAATGATGCAATGAATGACATGAACGGATTGGGAAATGAAATAACAGTATAGACATTTCTAAGGTCATAACATAGATGCAAGGCAATAGAGTCTGAGCTTACAAGGGCGTAACAGATGAGATAGGAAGGAGTGACGTGAGAGACAATTCAAATATGAGCATGTAGTTTATGCAGGGTAAGGGACTAGTCCAATTTCAAAATATACAGTTGGTGTGCCTAACTCGCATGGGTGAGAGCTAGCAAGAGTGCATGACCAGGAATGGAAACCCAAGGGCTATTGATACCCAGGGTGAAAGAGCAGAGCTCAAATGGGTGTTTTACTGGAGTAGAGTTAACTGCAAGGTTGGCAAGTAGGTTGTGATTCATTTGCCAAGAATAGAATGTTTTTATGCAAGGAAGAGTTGATAAGCAGATGGCACCAGTGATTTTGTTCTTCTATTTGTGCCACACGTATGGAATGAGGTAGATGGTACTGAGGAAAGAATATTTCAAAGTGAGGGAGACAATAATCTTTAAGCTTGAAGCGTGACAGTTCCCCGGGTATGAAGATGCAAGCCCCTGCAAGGGTTCAGATGATTCTCCCATTAATTCCAAAATTGTTGTTAGTACTTTATACCCCTAGTTTTTATCCTACTTCTTTGTCTCTCAAATAAATTTATAGTTCAAATATGTCTTCATGATCATCTTGCCGTTTTGAAAACTGCATTTATCAAAATGGAAAATGTGTCCCTAGTACTGCCGCAAGGGGTCCCCAAGGCAAATGCAATCAATTTCAACTGCGGAAGGTTTCTGGCACTTTTGCTATAAATAGCAAACTAATAGTGAATACCCCAGTATGGTCCAGGAGTGAGGTGCAAAGCCAAAGGTCTGCGCCACGAGTGAACTATCATATACCGCCAGTGCCAGAGATCAAATTTTTAGGCATCCAAAACCTTGGTAATTTTAAGACTTAGAGACTAACAATAAATAATAAAAAGAATTGGAACTAATATAACTTTTGTTCTTGATAGTACTACCACATTTCAAAAGGTATACTACTAATAAGCCTCTGCTGCCGCCACCATTCATTGCACTTTTGTCTGAATTCAAGATGAATCAGATGAATCCCAAGGTGAAAAGCAAATTACAAGCTGAAGAATTGGTGGTAGTAAAAGAAGAAAGGGGGTAGGGATAATGTCTGAAGGAGAGGGTGATAGGGAACAAAGGGAAGGAAATGCAGAAGACCAAGACGGGGAAAGGAGGAAGGGATGGAACAGAAAGAGAGATAGAGGAACGGGGTGGAATGCAAGGCTGAGATGGAGGGAACTGGGTTCAATTCAAAGTGCCCATTGAAACTGATGCAAGGCAATTACCTGGCAATGTTGGAGAAGGTTTTTTCAAGGAACCAAAGGAAGAGACTGTATGAGGAGCTCTTGGAGGAAGGTGGATGGAATGCCCAGCCAAAGAGGGCTTGGACTGCAAGGTGCAATGAAATATTTGAAAGGCACCTGTTGACGCAAGTAATTGTGTTGAAAAGGATGTCTTCTCTGATAAACAACAAAGATTTGGATGATTTTAGGTTGATGGTAGAGGAATTGACCAAAAACTGGGAGGAAGCGGAAAGAGAAGTAAAGGAAAATTTTTAAAAATGTATTTTATTTGTCATCTTATAGTTCATTTTATTTTATTATATATATATATATGCATATATATTTATTATTTGAAATAAAAAACATGAAAGAATAAAATATTGTGAAAAGAAAATGGATAAATTTTAGGAATTGAAAAGGAGAGAAAGTGAGGAAATGGGATGAGATTGATGCAATGGAATGAGATGGAAGTGCAGAATGGGACTGGGGTCATGATTGGCAAGGTTTTCAAGGGTAACTTGCATGAAAGTCTCAAACCAAATCAGGAGATTTTCAAATATCATGGGCTGGTTCCAACAATTTTCAATCTTTGTTGGACCGGAAGCCAGTCTATTCAAGGAGGTATTGAATTTTTCAATTGCATAACCTGGAATTGAGAATACAACTTACTTCCCACTCTAACTGATTTTTGAAGTTGACTGGTTCAGGAGGGGGATGATTCTTGCCTGGGTGTAAGACTCAAGCTGGCTCTAGGAGAGAAACATGAAATACCGGGTGAATAACTTTCCATTTTGCAGGTAAGGTGAGTTTGAAAGTGTTGGGGGAAATGACTGATTTTACTTTGAAGGGGCCAGTAAGTTGTGTTTGAAGGGATTGAATGTGATTAAGTTAATTGGTAGCAGTTTTACAAGGTGCTACGTGAATAGAAGAGAAATTTGGTTTTCTACCATAAAGAGTCTGGAAGGGAAACTTTTTGTTGGAGGAATTAGTGGAGTTTTTCTAGGCAAACTTGGCTAATGGGAGCCATTACAACCAGTTGAACTGTTGGTAGGCAACGTAAATTCAAAGGTACTGTTCAAAAATCTGATTGACTTGCTTGGTTTTCCCATCTGTTTCTGGGTGGTAAGCCATTGATAAATTTTTGGTGATCGTCAAATGTTGGCAAAGCAAGGCCCAGAAGCTAGAGACAAACAAAGATCCACAATCACTAATTATATTATCAGGGAGACCATGTTTTTAGAATACATATTCTATTAATAAATAAGCTAGGTCTTCTGAGGAGGCTGTCCCATTACTGCAAAGGAATAAAGCCATCTTTGAGAAGCAATCTACTGTCAAATAATCCTACCTCCTTGCTCCTCCTTTGTGAAACTCCTCACCTCAAACTCATTTCCACCTTTCACTAATCCCCAATCTTTGCACGCCTCCCTGGGGATCCTGATTTTTCTCAGACTTCACCACGTACAACTGTTAGGGACTTCTGCGACTCTCAACTAAAAACCAACTCCACTCAATCAAACTCAACATTTTTACTCTCAACATCACCACTTGGAACCTGATTGTACCTCCATCTTCCTTCATTTCTTTTTATCTTTCTTCATTTCTTTTCTTTCTTTATTCTCTTTACAACTTCTCTTTTGCTTTTCATCATCTTGACTTCAACACTCTTTGACTCATTCAACAATCATGGACTGACTGTTAAGACTATTGTCCATTGCCAATTATCCAACACATGTCAGATCTAATCCTCAGCTTTTCCTTCTTCTTCAAATTCATGCCTGTTGTGTTATTCAATATTCCCATTGGATCTCTTCCAACCAACTTGGCCACCACACGTCATAGCTGTTCCTTTCTCAATGTTTGTTATCTTTATTTTCTTTCTTTTCTATTTTCTTCTTTCATCTTTTTTCTTGGCTGTTCCTAAGCTAATAACTCTACCGGCTTAGCCCTCTTTGATCAATATCAATCAAATTGTATCTCAGTGATTCAACATGGTTAAAAGCCAAAACCAATCCAACTAATCTGACCAAACCAATGGAGGGATCCAGCAACAATGGATTTTTTCAAATAATTCTCAAGGCTTCATTGGAGGCCATTCTGGTTCTGACCAATGAAAACTACTCTATTTGGAAGGACAAGATGACTATGTTACTCAAGCTCAAGGGAATCAAGGAGGCACTTGAAGACAATTCTAAAACTCTTAGCGCTGTCAATTAAATGGAAACCCAGGTGATTCTTCTCTCTCAAATTGACTCCATGACGCACAATAATGTTGTCAATCCTACAAACATCTCCTCTTCCCAGCTTCTTTGGCAAACCATCAAAGAACAATTTTCCTCCTCTCAAACTTCCAATCAAGCGCGTGTCTTCAACAAGTTCCTTTACCATCAATTTAAACCCAATGCAATCAATCTCTTCATTACAGAAACAAAAATCTCATTAAAGAAAATGATAGATGTAGGAATTGATCTTCCTGACAATATTCTGTCCTATCTCATTCTTTTTCAATTTTCTCCTCAACTCCATTTTATTTGTCAAACAATGATGCACTTGGACAAGACAGTCCAATGGATCTTGTTCTGAACCACCTTATCCAACTTGACAACAAAACCAGAGTCAAGTCCAAGGAAACCAAAATCAGCAATACTGCACTTATATCATCTCAAATTCCTAAGAAACCTGTACCTTCTGAGAAAAGATGCAAGAAAGGATTTCACAATCCCTTGTCACCAGATCACCCAGCAGAAAAATGCTGGAATCTTCACAAACACTTAGCTCCCAAATGGTGGAAGGAATTGCAAGCCCGCTGGAGAGCTTCTCTTAACTCAAATTCAAAAAACAAAGAAGTAGCTCACTACGTGACACTTCTCACTACTTGGATCAAGGAAATCAATCCTCAGAATTGAATCATCCTTAACTCTGGTGCATCTTGCAACATGTTTAACTCTCCCAACTTCTCTTGTCAGCTCAAAGAAGTTCCCGGTGAAGATTTTATCAACACTGGAAAGGAAGGCGCAAAACTTTTTATCAAGGGGAAGGGAACTGTTAAAATCTCTTGGAAAAATTCAGTGATATCACTCTCAAATTGTTTCTTTGTTCCTGACCTTGTGGTCAACCTCATCAGTCCCGGTGAATTAATCACAAAGAAAAACTGCAAACTCACCTCTTCCCTAAATCAATTCTTTCTTTCCATCAACTCACAACTTGCCTTCTCCGGTTTCATTCAAGAAAACATGTTCATTCTTAATCCTCCTTCTTGTGTGGGCAACAACCACAAACTTTGCCACATCGCGCTTAAGAATGTGGATCTCAATGACATTAATCACCTTCACCAATCATTTGGAAACGCAAGTCCCTATTGCCTCAAAAACCTATTTCCCTCACTCTCCTCCAAAACTATCTCTGACTTCCAATTTGAAGACTGCGTATTCTCAAAAATTTCTAAAACCCCCTTCAAAAAAACCTTGACTTCATCCTCTAAGCCCTTTGAACTACTTCACATTGACTTGATTGGCCCAATCACTCCCTCATCCAGGAACAAAATGAATTATATTATGTCAATCCTGGACAACTTCTCTGGATACATCTTGGCAATAACTCTTCAAAACAAATCTGATGCCTGTCAACAACTCAAAATAATCCTGAATCACGAAAAACAAAATTGAAATTGTTTTCCCGCCACTATCTGCACTGATGGAGGCGGGAAATTCTCTTCATCTTAACTTAAAGATTTCTTTAAAACTAACTCAATCCAGCACTTGATTTCAGAACCATATCATCACAAACACAACGGAAAGGTCAAAAGAGAAAATTGCACACTTGCAGAATCCATCAGGGCTGTTCTTCAAAGCTCCAAACTGCCACTCAATATATGGGCTGAAGTTGCCAAGTCAGCTTGTCTTGCCTTAAATCACATTCCAAAAAATCCTAATGCCCCTTCTTCTTATCAATCATTTATTGGCAAAACTCTCCCTACCAGTTATTTCCAACCTATTGGGTTGAAGGTAGTGTATCTTGACAAAAAAATTAATCAAATCAAAAAGTTTAAGGATTGAGGGCTTCTGGGTACCCTTCTGGGTTATAACCCCAATTTTCTGTGTTATCGCATAATGAAACCTGAAAACTCTATTATTTGCACAAAGCAAGTCAAAGTGCTGAAAACCAATACCTTGTCAAAGAATGCCCCCAATTCTCCTCCAATAGAAGATTCCTTTCAGATCAAATTCAATGACGATCTGCCGTTGTCTGCCTCAAATGCTCCTTCCACAACCAACCTCACAAATGAATCTGTTGAATCCTCCAAAGATCCTTTTTCCTCCAATGTCCCTACTCCTCTTTTCTCCCCTTCTATTCCTACAAACAACAATCAAATCATCCGTCCAATTGACGCCAATTCAGATACCTCCAAAGATCTGAAACAACAACTCATTCCAAACTACTCCCTCCAAGACCAATCCACTCTGAACCCTCCTCAACAATACGGATATCATCATTATTATGTACCCAAGACCTTTGAACAAGCAATGAAGTGCGCAGATTCTCTCAATTGGGATTTCTCCATGGACAATGAACTCAATTGGATTGAAACACTCAAGGTGTGGGAAGATTATGACGGTCCAGAACCCAAAAATCCTCTGAACACTACCTTGGTGTATTGTCTCAAAGACAATTGTCATGGCAACCCTCTCATCTACAAAAGCCAACTTTGTGTTCAAGGATTTGATCAGATTTATGGATTGGACTATCAAGATACCTTTTCTCCAACTGGAAAAGCTGCATCCCTGCAAATTGCTCTATTATTTGGTCTTTTCCACTCCCATCCTATCACTCAATTCAATGTAAAAAGTGCATTTCTTCATGCTCCGCTGACCAACAACGTTATCATTAGAAGACCTAAAGGATCAAAAAGAAAGTCAGAGTTCCTTATCTTACAAAAATCCCTCTACAGACTAAAACAATCTCCGGCCAACTGGTTTCACACTCTCACCTCTTGGATTTGAGAAAAGGGATTTCATGAATCAATATCCAATCCTTGCTTGTACATTCATCCAGATTCAAACTAATTTCTCTTCTTTCATGTTGACAATCTTATACTTGTCGGCCTTGGAAACAACTTTCAAAGCAAATTTCTCAAAAGATTCCCTAATTCCAGTCATCACAATCCTAATACAATCCTGGGTATGAAATACAAATGAATTTGAAACAAAATACTTCTGTCGCAACCCAAACATATAGAACACGGGTTGGAAGAATTAAAGATGACAGACTGTAAACTGTCTTCACTCCCTCTCTCAGCCAACCTTAACCTAACGCCAGCCTCCAATGAGGAGCATGAAGAATTCAAGTCGCTTAATATAAATTATCAATCTGCCGTCTTCCTCATAAATTACATTGCTTGTCTCACTTGTCCTGGTCTCAGCTTTGCAGTTTCCAGCCTTGCCCAATTCTGTTAAATTCCAGGCATCAGTCACTGGAGGGAAGTCAAGAGATGCTGGAAATATCTACACGCCACAAAAAATCTGAAACTCACCTTACAAATAAATAACTCCAACAATCAAATTGAATGTTACAGCAACGCTACTTGGAGCAATGACTTGGAAACAAGACGTTCTCAATCTGTTCACCTTTCCCTTCTCTTCAACTCCCTCATTTCTTGGATTAGCTACCAACAGCGCAGTGTAACTCACTCTACAACAGAAGCCAAATTGAATCCTCTAGACAACTCCTTCTTGGAAGCCATATGGATGTGACACTTGGTGACTGAGCTCTGGAAAAAGAAAGTTTCATCCAGTCTTCATTTTATAGATAAAAAAGGGTCTAGACGATAAGCTTAAAAAGATTGGGTGAAACTCAAAAACTTGCCACATTGACATTAAGACCAAGGCTCTTTGTGAAGAACTCAATCTTGGAAATCTAATCATCAAACTTATTCCAGCTTTGGAAATGAAGGCTGATGGACTCACAAAAGCTCTTCCCCTCTCTTCTCTTTCTTCTCTCCTTCAGCTAACAAATCCTTCCTTCACGGCTCCAACTCAAGTCTTACAAGTCACAGGGGGTTTCAAATAATCCTGCCTCCGTGCTCCTCCTTTGTGACACTCCTCACCTCAAACTCATGTCCACCTTTCACTGATCCCCGATCTTTGCGCGCCTCCCCGGGGATCCTGATCTTTCTCAGACTTCACCACATACAACCGTTAGGGACTTCCGTAACTCTCAACTAACAACCAACTCAACTCAATCAAACTCAACATTTCAACTCTCAACATCACCACTTGGCACCTGATTTTACCTCCATCTTCCTTCATTTCTTTTTATCTTTCTTCATTTCTTTTCTTTCTTTATTCTCTTTATAACTTCTCTTTTGCTTGTCATCATCTTGAATCCCTCTCTTTTTGACTCAGTCAACAATCATGGACTGACTGGTAATACTATTTTCCATCACCAATTATCCAACACATGTCAGATCTAACCCTCAGCTTTTCCTTCTTCGTCAAAGTCATCCATGTTGTGTTATTCAATATTCCCATTGGGTCTATTCCAACAAACTTGGCCACCACACGTCATAGCTGTTCCGTGCTTGATGTTTGTTATCTTTATTTTCTTTATTTTCTCTTTTTTTCTTTCATCTATTTTCTTGGCTGTTCCTAAACTAATAACTCTACCGGCTTAGCCCTCTTTGATCAATATCAATCAAATTGTCTCTCAGTGATTCAACATCTACTACTACCAAAATAGCATCATAATTATTAGGAATAGGTAATTTCAAAATGAAATCCATAGACAGTGAGTGCCAAGGAGTAGGTGGAATTGGAAGTGGCTGGAGAAGCCCATACTTCTGTTGTTTCAAGTACTTGTTACAATTACAATCATAGCATGCATTAACATAGTCTTTTACTTCCTTGGTTGTACCAGGCCAGTAAAATTCTCATACAATCAACTGGTAGGTTTTATCCTGCCCATGATGACCAGCAAGCGGAGAATCATGCCTTGACTCAAAGCCTTGACTCAAAGATATCTAACTTAATGCAAGGATTATCTGGTACTACTATATGTTCCTTATAAACTAAATAAGAATTGTTGTCAATACTGTAACCACTATCTAATAGATTTTCACTCTTGCAAAGTTTGGTACACTTGGGATAATTGAGTTGAGCTTGTTGTAGTTTGGAAGCTGTATCTCAAAGTTGAGTGATGATTGACCTGAGTTAGGCAGATTGGGTTGAGAAGAGTGTCCTAAAATTTTCAGGGTTGTTGTTGGTAAAGGTTCCGCCCCCCTGGGTAATTTTTGTTTCAAGAAAAAAACAATTGCAAGAAGTTCCTTGTCATGGATCTTGTATTTAAGCTCTGCAGCAAGCAATTTGCAAGACTCAAAATCCATGGGAAGAAAGAGGAAAGAAGAGGAGAGAAACTGTGAGATTACTCCTGCAACTGCATAGTTGCTTGCATCCGTTTCTACCATAGTGCAAGCTAGCTTGTTGAAGTGAGCAAGTATTGGAGTGATGGTGAACGCTTTCTTCAGAGCTTTGAACTCTAAAGCAGCTTGTTCTGTAAAAACAAAATGAGTGTCTTTTTGAAGAAGCTTAGTAAGTTTTATGTTTTTCTTGGCATAATGCTCAATAAACTCCCTGGAAAGATTACTGAAATCAAGGAAAAGTTGAAGGGATTTGACAGATAAGGGTGGTGGCCAGTCCAATATGTGCTGGCTCTTGGCTGGATCCATTGATAGTCCTTGCTGCCAGACTATGACACCTAGAAACTGAAGAGAAGGAGTATGTAATTTGCCTTTAGAGGCTTTTTCAATCAGATCATTCTTGAAAAGTTGCTGTAGCACCTCTTTCACATGTACAATTTGAACCTTAAGAGTTTTGATTAGACTAGTATATTGTCAAGATTCACCACAAGATATTTCTCTACAAGTTCAGAAAAAATTTTGTTGAAAAAGTTTTGAAAAGTGGAAGGAGCATTGCAGAGGCCAAAAGGCATGACAGTATACTCATAACTTCAAAAACATGTTCTCATTGCGGTCAAATATTCATGACCTCTTGCAATGCAAACTAGGTTATAGGTGCCTCCGGGGTCTAAATTTGATAAATAAGCAGCTCCATGGAAGAGAGTGAGGAGGTGCAAGATAGGTGGTATGGGATTGGCATTCTTCCGGGTTACATGTTCATTTTCCTGTAGTCAACACACAGGCAAAGTCCGCCATCTTTCTTTGAAAAAAATAGGAAAGGTGAACTGGTATTCAAATTGCTTGTTCAAAGAAATCCTTTTGATACATTTTTGGCAATTTATTCTTGAAGCATGGTTGATTCTTGCTTTGAGAGGGAGTAGACTGGTCTGGGTGCTGGAGGTGGCCCAGTAAGTTTGATCCTGTGATCATAAGAATTGAATGTGGGAAGTTTATCTGCCTTTACAGCTGAAAAGACATCAGCAAAGTCATGATAAACCAAAGGTAAAGACTATTGAATGATTTCTAGATCTTCAATCTTGTCATCTTCAAGCACAGGGTTTGAAGTGCTTTCATGATGCAAGAGGATTAAAAAGCTCAAGATACACTGTTTGGTTGTTCCCTGTTTCTCTTTGAAGAAACAAGTAAGGGTTAAGTTGGATAAAAAAGCAATAAATCCTAAATCTGAAGAGGGAAGTTGGGAATGGAGGTCAGGATATTGCAAATATCCTTGCAGAAAAGTGTCATCCAACTTAATGACAGTGTCAGGTAGGTTGTTTGATTCCTGTTTGACGTAAGGGTTAGTGTCTGGGGGTTGAAAGGTTCAAAGGTTCATTACTCCTTCTTGCTAATTCACATCCAGATTCCAGTGAACTATGAAGTTGTGGCCTAGAATGGTATCATCCATTCTGGGAATATCCAAGACAAATAAGTCCAATTTGAAGCTGGGGAAATTGGAGAATGCAAAGGTCCATTTTGCCTTTTGGGAAACCCAATGAGACGTCTTGGTTGCACTACTTACTAAATAGATGGGAAACGTATCTATCTTGGAATGCGTAAGATTTTTGGAAGTGGCAAAAGATTCACTTATAAAAGAAACTTTAGCGCCAGAATCAAGCAAAACTCAATAAGGGGAGTTGCTGGAATGAAAAAGGAAAAATCTCAAACTTGGAGCACCTAGTGACTTGCAAGTGCAAAGATTGACTTGCTGTAATTTAGATAATGTGTAGTTTTCCTTGCAAGTTTTAGGCAACCTAGAAGTTAATTTTTTGACTGTCTAGCCACTTCACGTGCTAGCCGCTTTGCACAACTGTTGAAATCATGTTTTCCTCTACAATACATACATAACCCAGTCTTTTCCCTCCTTAGCCATTCCTTGTTCCGGAGCATCCCAGTTTCTTTGTCCAGGAACTTTGGAGTTTTGGCAATGGCCTTCCCTTTCAGGTTGGAGTGCAAGGTTGGATTTGGTTTGGATTTTTTTGTATTCTTCAAGGATTTTTTCAAGGATTTTTCCGCCTTTGGAGCCAAGGTTGACGGTCCGTGGTCATTTTGTCAAGAGCGGTTCTTGTTGTGATAGCCATTATCAAGCTCAATCACCCATTCAATTAAATGCTGAAGGGTGGTTATTTTATGTCCCCCAAGTGCAAGTTGCTTGATTAGGCGTGCCAGTAAGCCTTTTTTAAAGTGAAATACAAGAGCTGCCTTGTTCCATTGGATGCAAGACTGCAAAGTTCAGAAATTTGAGATATAAACCAAAACTCTACTATTCCCCTTCATGACTAAGTTATTGAGTTTTTATTCTGTGTTTTGGACTTCTTTAGGGTTACCAAACAGGGAAAACAATTTCTGCTCAAAATTTTCCCAGTTTTTGAGGATACAAGTGGGGCTAGTGTTATCTGATAGTTTCAGGTAAGGTTCAAACCACTGCAAGGCTTTTCCACCAAGGAAGGAAGAGGCATACATAAATCTGTGTCTATCAGTAGGAAAATTATGAGGATTGTTTGAGAAAATGATTTTACAGGACTGTAGGTAGGCTCTAAGTTTATGGGGGTGTTCCCCAATAAAATGATCAGGCTGCTTCATACCTGGAGTACAAAATCTTGGGCCACTTGGACCAGATTTCCAGGCACTTTGATTAAGAGTCTGGATCAGGGTTGGGAGCAATGTTGAAGCTTGGGGTTTGGGAGCATGAGTGCAAACCCTTTATCTACCACAATTCAAGGTTTCTTTGGAAGAGTGGATGGATTCTTTTATTTCTACAAGGGGATTTACTGCTTCCAAAGGAGGAGAAAGGGGATCATCAGGAGGTTCAACCAAAGTAGATTTAGAAGAAGGAACAGGGTCTAAAGCTTGTCTAGCCTGAAAAATGCTGGATCTCCAGACCCAATGGATATCATCATTATAAGGGGTTAGGGAAGTGTTCCCAGTTGAGCGAGTAATTGAAACTGTAAAAAAAATCTATTATAGTTTGGCAAACTAAAATAGATGAGCTGAGTTAGTTAATTTGCTGTCACATGACCACCCCACCTACTATAGGGTAATCTTAGATGATCGTGAGTGCAAAGGGAGAGACTGAGTGTGAGGGCAAGTGCAAGGTAGCAAATCTAACTGCAAAGTTCAAACTTATGGTTGAGTAACTCAACACACAGCATGAGAGGGATGAATTGTTGCAATGGAAAGGAAACTCAAGCCAAGCCTGATGTGATTACTCAATTTAGCAAAATGCAAGAATGTATGAAATTAACTAACTGAGGAGACAATCTTCAGGCAAGAGGCGTAGCGTTTATAAGTTAATCCAAAGTGACTAGATAAAACCTGATGGAAGGCCAACTGCAGTTTAGAGGCAATGATTCAATGAATGAAATGAACGGATTGGGAAATGAAATAACAGTATAGACATTTCTAAGGTCATAACATAGATGCAATGCAATAGATTCTGAGTTTACAAGGGCGTAACGGATGAGATAGGAAGGAGTGGCGTGAGATACAATGCAAATATGAGCATGTAGTTTATGCAGGGTAAGGGACTAGTCCAATTGCAAACTATACGGTTGGTGTGGTTAACTAGCATGGGTGCAAGCTAGCAAGAGTGCAGGACCGGGAATGGGAACCCAAGGGCTATTGATACCCAGGGTGGAAGAGCAGAGCTTAAATGGGTGGTCAACTGAAGTAGAGTTAACTGCCAGGTTTGCAAGTAGGCACTGATTTGGTTGCCAACAATGGAAGTTCCTTATTCAAGCCAGATTTGATAAGCGGAAGGCACCATTGATGTTGGGCTTCCATTTGTTTGATGCATATGGACTGAGGCAGGTGGTACTGAGGAAAGGATATGTCAAAGTGAGGCAGACAATAATCCTGAAGCTTGAAGCGTGACAGCATGTAAGTTCTAAGAGAATTTTTTTGGGTAGAGCAATTTTTAAGTTATGTTTCTTTTTTTATTTTGTATTTGAATGATTATAAATTTTAAACAGGGTTAATTTTGATTTGAAATTGTTAGCAATCATATTCATTTAAATTTCAGCATTTTTGGAGTTTCTTGGGGTTTGAAATTTATCATGTGATGAATTTGAAAGGAGTTTTGAATGGCTTGAGGAAAGTTTCTTGTTGATTTATTTGAATTTTTCAAGATTGAGGGGTTTCAGAATTCATAAATGAGTCATAAAAAGAGTGAAGCACAAAAAAAAGAAAAAAAGAAAAACAGAATTCAATGGAGAGGTTGGGAGATTTGATTCTTTTATGAACAGTAACAGATACAAAATTGAAAAATATGATTAAAAACCAGCTTTGGGATTCTTTAAAAAGGACTTTTTAATTTATCTTTAAAGTTAACCATATCCCCCAAGTCAGAATTTTTTGTCCTATCTCTGGAAGCTTTTCATATATTAACCACTCAATCATCAAAGAAATATTTTTATATTATTTCCCATACAAATTTGAAAAATTTGAAGGAAATGAAATTTGGAGGTCCAACCAACTGGTTCTTCATTCTGACTGCCTTCTAAATTTTTTATCATGAATTAAGCTCAAGATTGTTTGCCTTCACTGAAACCATCATAATTCTCAAAATCATCATGCTCCATTGAATCTCATAAAAATCTGTTTTTTGGCTTTCAATCACTGTGTTCACAGAAATTTTCATCTTATGAATTCATTGAAAAATATATATGGGCCTCTCAAATCCTAGAACTTTCTCATGAAACATAAATTAAAAACTAGATCTCTTTTTTTAAAGAAAAAAAGTTTCATCTTTCTGCTTTAAAATTTTCGTTATCAAAATACAATTGAAAAATAAATGTTTTTCTAAACATAATTTTCCAAGCAATTTGAAAAATAAAATTCTCTGTTCAATAAATACTGATTGTGTGAATGGAAAAATCACATCTCACTTCCCACAGGAAGCTTGAAATAACATTTCAACCTCCATTTAGCTCAACTTGACCATCTTGGGCAACAAGGGAATGGTTTCTTGTATTATAGCTGGCCTTTGCAAAAAAATCAATGAGATATGTAATAAAACCCAAAGTATTAACCTCATTAAGTTTCCAAACTGTGTGTTCCTTCTGGAATTACAATTACATAGAGGCTCAACAAAACTGAGGCCACCAAAGAATTTAAATTATTCCTTCTCATCTTTTTTCATACATTTTTTTTATCTCTCAGCTATAAATATGTTCCTCAATGATTTTTGACATCAATATTCTGTTTCAAAATCCTCATCACCAAGAAATTGATTCAACCCTCACCATTTTGGTTGTTTCAATAAAGAATTTATTTTTAATTTCAAGTGCTCATTTTGAAGGATTTTAACTGATTTATTTTAATTGAAATAGATTTTTTCAGTTGGTTCTCAATCTTTCCTTGAAAAGATAACATATTATTCATCAAAAATTTATATTTTCCACTTTTAAGTGTTCCTGTAGGGGGGATTAACAATGTTTTTTTTTGTGGATTTTCCATTCCATAAATGAAATAAATTAAATTCCAGAATAAATAAATTTTTCAAATTATATTTTATTATTTTTCCCCAGAAAAATCATGGCTTTTCAATTAATTTTTGATTACATTGTTTTAATCAAAAAAAAAAAAAAAAAAAAAAAAAAAAAAAAAAAAAACACTTGAAATCTGCAAAGAGGAAATCAATTTATCAAAAAAATAAAATATCAAAAAAATAAAATATTCAAAAAATAAAATATTCAAAAATAAATGGTAATGTTAAATTCACGGCTCCAGTTGTGTAGGAGCTTTTTAGCGCCCCACACAGCCTGTTGCAGTCGTGTAGGGCCCCACACGACCTGTGGGAGTTGTGTAGGGCCCCTCAACGCGTGGCGGACCATACAATACTCCATATAATTTGTAATTTATCATTTGTTATTTATTATTTATTATTTATTATTTATTATTATTTATTATTTATTATTTATTATTTATTATTTATTGTCTATTTTTTATTATTTATTATTTATTATTCATTATTCATTACTTATTATATATAATTTATAATTTATTATTCATTATAAATTATTTATTGGAGGCTACACAACTTGATTTTAGTTGTTTAGCGTGCCACACAACTCAATGGGGATATGTAGCGGGCCCAACCACTACTCCATATAATTGATAATTTATTATTTATTATTATTTATTATTTATTATATATTATTTATCATTTATTATATATAATTTATTATTTATTATTAAATATAATTCATAATTTTTAATTTATTGTTTATTATTTATTCTTCATTATTTATTATTTAGTCAACTTGATTTTAGTTGCTTAGCGTGCCGCACAACTCAAATTGGGCGTGAAGCATGCCACACAGCCCATTTTAGTTGTTTATCTTGCAACACGGCCCATTTGAGCCGTGCAGCATGTCACATGGCTCATTTTAGTCGTGTAGCATGCCACACGGCTCATTTGAGTTGTAGGGTGCCAAACGGCCCATTGAGCCATGTACAGAGTTGTGTACACAACTCAATGAGCTGTGAATTTAACATTTCCCAAAAATAAAATATCAAAAAATAAATCAATCTATCAACAAAAAGCATTCCTCTCTAGGGGAAAATTCATTGATAAAAAAAGGGAATGAAAATTTCATTCTTGTATTTTGCAACAGGCTCTTAGAATTTTGTCAAAACTGTTAAAAGTCTTGAGAAATTTTTTCCAACTGCAAAAGAACATTGAAAAATTAATTTCCACTGAGATAAAATTTTCAAATCATTTTCCTATTGGGAAGACTTTCCTTCATTATGTACATCTTTGGAGAAAGTGTGTGAAGCTTCAAATAAATCAAAATCCTCTCCTTGGTAAACTAACCACCCTGCTGAAATTCAAATCTGGACTGTCTTCAAAACTTCAATATAAACAATGGTCTATATTTTGAAACTTTGAAAACCATGAGATGAATTTATCACAATTTGCAGATAAATTCTCAATTCTCTTTCCTCAAATAAAAAAAGATCAAAGAATCTCCATTCAAAATTTGGTTTTTGAACCCTTACAAATTTGTGACTAAAAGAATTTTGTGAACCCAAATCATATGAAATAATTTCAGTATAATTTAATCCTGATGTGAATTCCTCTCCTCTATCTATATCTGAATTAAATTAAAAAACTTGATGAAGGTTGTTGAAATATTCTAGATCCTTCTTTTTTTTCCTTCCCTCCCATTAAATTACTCCACTTCCAATACCTTGAAAAATATTGAAAATAAAACTGAATTTTATTTCTTCTGAAAACTTCTCCTTATCTTATTTTTTGACCCTTTAAAATATCCCTTGCTATTTTTGCTGTTATTTCTCAACCTTTGAAAGTAATTCTAATCAAAACTCACCAATCAATCATAATTGTTCTCAATATCAATCAAAATTTTCTGAATACAAGCATACTCATATTGATTAAAATTCACAGTAAACAGCTTGTTTACATAACCTGAAAACATCCTTTCCAATGAATGTTCCCAGAAATTATTGTTTTGATACTCATTTTTCACCTCAAAACTGGAAAAAAATAGCATTTTGCCATAAATAAAGTATTGAATTTCTCTTTGAAAAGAAAAAATTGTTGAATAGAAATATTTCATCTGTTCATGTTTACCAATGCAAAAATTTCACTTAAATTATTTATCTATTATTGAAAGACTCATCCCAATTATTGAAAGATGATCTTTAAGTTTCAACCATTTATAAAATGTTTCTGCCTGCAAGATTTCATTCATTATGGTGAAAAATTTAACCAAAAAATTCCTATAAGATCTCTTTGCATTTTATCAGTGTGCTTTATTGGTTCAAACAAAAAATTGTTTTCAGATGGACATTGAGGCAATATTTTTGAATGAACCCTTCAAAAAAAAATCCCTATCAATTCTCCCTAAGGCTACAAATCATCCTTGCCTGCCCTCCTGGAAAAAATATTTTATTTATGGAATTATGGAGGCACTCAGAAAATGTCATAAAATTGGTTAATGTTAGATTCACAACTCTTTGAGTTGTGTACAAAACTCAAATGGGCCATATGGCACGCTACACAACTTGAATGGGCCTTTTATCACACTACGCGACTCAAATGGGCCGTGTGGGACGCTACACAACTCAAATGGGCCATGTGGCATGCTACACAACTCAAATGGGCCATCTGGCATGCTACACATCCCATTTGAGTTTTGTGGCAGGCTAAAGAACTAAAATGAAGTTGTGTAGCCTCCATTAAATAATGAATAATAAATAATAAATGATAAATAATAAATAACAAATAACAAATAATAAATAATAAATAATAAATAATAAATAATAAATAATAAATAATAAATAATAAATAATAAATAATAAATAATAAATAATAAATAATAAATAATAAATAATAAATAATAAATAATAAATAATAAATAATAAATAATAAATAATAAATAATAAATAATAAATAATAAATAATAAATAATAAATAATAAATAATAAATAATAAATAATAAATAATAAATAATAAATAATAAATAATAAATAATAAATAATAAATAATAAATAATAAATAATAAATAATAAATAATAAATAATAAATAATAAATAATAAATAATAAATAATAAATAATAAATAATAAATAATAAATAATAAATAATAAATAATAAATAATAAATAATAAATAATAAATAATAAATAATAAATAATAAATAATAAATAATAAATCATAAATCATAAATCATAAATAATAAATAATAAATAATAAATAATGAATAGTAAATAATAAATAATAAATAATAAATAATAAATAGTAAATAATAAAAAATAAATAATAAATAATAAATAATAAATAATAAATAATAAATAATAAATAATAAATAATAAATAATAAATAATAAATCATAAATAATAAATAATAGATAATAAATAATAAATAATAAATAATGAATAATAAATAATAAATAATAAATAATAAATAATAAATAATAAATAATAAATAATAAATAATAAATAATAAATAATAAATAATAAATGATAAATGATAAATAATAAATAATAAATAATAAATAATAAATAATAAATAATAAATAACAAATAATAAATAATAAATAATAAATAATAAATAATAAATAATAAATAATAAATAATAAATAATAAATAATAAATAATAAATAATAAATAATAAATAATAAATAATAAATAATAAATAATAAATAATAAATAATAAATAATAAATAATAAATAATAAATAATAAATAATAAATAATAAATAATAAATAATAAATAATAAATAATAAATAATAAATAATAAATAATAAATAATAAATAATAAATAATAAATAATAAATAATAAATAATAAATAATAAATAATAAATAATAAATAATAAATAATAAATAATAAATAATAAATAATAAATAATAAATAATAAATAATAAATAATAAATAATAAATAATAAATAATAAATAATAAATAATAAATAATAAATAATAAATAATAAATAATAAATAATAAATAATAAATAATAAATAATAAATAATAAATAATAAATAATAAATAATAAATAATAAATAATAAATAATAAATAATAAATAATAAATAATAAATAATAAATAATAAATAATAAATAATAAATAATAAATAATAAATAATAAATAATAAATAATAAATAATAAATAATAAATAATAAATAATAAATAATAAATAATAAATAATAAATAATAAATAATAAATAATAAATAATAAATAATAAATAATAAATAATAAATAATAAATAATAAATAATAAATAATAAATAATAAATAATAAATAATAAATAATAAATAATAAATAATAAATAATAAATAATAAATAATAAATAATAAATAATAAATAATAAATAATAAATAATAAATAATAAATAATAAATAATAAATAATAAATAATAAATAATAAATAATAAATAATAAATAATAAATAATAAATAATAAATAATAAATAATAAATAATAAATAATAAATAATAAATAATAAATAATAAATAATAAATAATAAATAATAAATAATAAATAATAAATAATAAATAATAAATAATAAATAATAAATAATAAATAATAAATAATAAATAATAAATAATAAATAATAAATAATAAATAATAAATAATAAATAATAAATAATAAATAATAAATAATAAATAATAAATAATAAATAATAAATAATAAATAATAAATAATAAATAATAAATAATAAATAATAAATAATAAATAATAAATAATAAATAATAAATAATAAATAATAAATAATAAATAATAAATAATAAATAATAAATAATAAATAATAAATAATAAATAATAAATAATAAATAATAAATAATAAATAATAAATAATAAATAATAAATAATAAATAATAAATAATAAATAATAAATAATAAATAATAAATAATAAATAATAAATAATAAATAATAAATAATAAATAATAAATAATAAATAATAAATAATAAATAATAAATAATAAATAATAAATAATAAATAATAAATAATAAATAATAAATAATAAATAAATAATAAATAATAAATAATAAATAATAAATAATAAATAATAAATAATAAATAATAAATAATAAATAATAAATAATAAATAATAAATAATAAATAATAAATAATAAATAATAAATAATAAATAATAAATAATAAATAATAAATAATAAATAATAAATAATAAATAATAAATAATAAATAATAAATAATAAATAATAAATAATAAATAATAAATAATAAATAATAAATAATAAATAATAAATAATAAATAATAAATAATAAATAATAAATAATAAATAATAAATAATAAATAATAAATAATAAATAATAAATAATAAATAATAAATAATAAATAATAAATAATAAATAATAAATAATAAATAATAAATAATAAATAATAAATAATAAATAATAAATAATAAATAATAAATAATAAATAATAAATAATAAATAATAAATAATAAATAATAAATAATAAATAATAAATAATAAATAATAAATAATAAATAATAAATAATAAATAATAAATAATAAATAATAAATAATAAATAATAAATAATAAATAATAAATAATAAATAATAAATAATAAATAATAAATAATAAATAATAAATAATAAATAATAAATAATAAATAATAAATAATAAATAATAAATAATAAATAATAAATAATAAATAATAAATAATAAATAATAAATAATAAATAATAAATAATAAATAATAAATAATAAATAATAAATAATAAATAATAAATAATAAATAATAAATAATAAATAATAAATAATAAATAATAAATAATAAATAATAAATAATAAATAATAAATAATAAATAATAAATAATAAATAATAAATAATAAATAATAAATAATAAATAATAAATAATAAATAATAAATAATAAATAATAAATAATAAATAATAAATAATAAATAATAAATAATAAATAATAAATAATAAATAATAAATAATAAATAATAAATAATAAATAATAAATAATAAATAATAAATAATAAATAATAAATAATAAATAATAAATAATAAATAATAAATAATAAATAATAAATAATAAATAATAAATAATAAATAATAAATAATAAATAATAAATAATAAATAATAAATAATAAATAATAAATAATAAATAATAAATAATAAATAATAAATAATAAATAATAAATAATAAATAATAAATAATAAATAATAAATAATAAATAATAAATAATAAATAATAAATAATAAATAATAAATAATAAATAATAAATAATAAATAATAAATAATAAATAATAAATAATAAATAATAAATAATAAATAATAAATAATAAATAATAAATAATAAATAATAAATAATAAATAATAAATAATAAATAATAAATAATAAATAATAAATAATAAATAATAAATAATAAATAATAAATAATAAATAATAAATAATAAATAATAAATAATAAATAATAAATAATAAATAATAAATAATAAATAATAAATAATAAATAATAAATAATAAATAATAAATAATAAATAATAAATAATAAATAATAAATAATAAATAATAAATAATAAATAATAAATAATAAATAATAAATAATAAATAATAAATAATAAATAATAAATAATAAATAATAAATAATAAATAATAAATAATAAATAATAAATAATAAATAATAAATAATAAATAATAAATAATAAATAATAAATAATAAATAATAAATAATAAATAATAAATAATAAATAATAAATAATAAATAATAAATAATAAATAATAAATAATAAATAATAAATAATAAATAATAAATAATAAATAATAAATAATAAATAATAAATAATAAATAATAAATAATAAATAATAAATAATAAATAATAAATAATAAATAATAAATAATAAATAATAAATAATAAATAATAAATAATAAATAATAAATAATAAATAATAAATAATAAATAATAAATAATAAATAATAAATAATAAATAATAAATAATAAATAATAAATAATAAATAATAAATAATAAATAATAAATAATAAATAATAAATAATAAATAATAAATAATAAATAATAAATAATAAATAATAAATAATAAATAATAAATAATAAATAATAAATAATAAATAATAAATAATAAATAATAAATAATAAATAATAAATAATAAATAATAAATAATAAATAATAAATAATAAATAATAAATAATAAATAATAAATAATAAATAATAAATAATAAATAATAAATAATAAATAATAAATAATAAATAATAAATAATAAATAATAAATAATAAATAATAAATAATAAATAATAAATAATAAATAATAAATAATAAATAATAAATAATAAATAATAAATAATAAATAATAAATAATAAATAATAAATAATAAATAATAAATAATAAATAATAAATAATAAATAATAAATAATAAATAATAAATAATAAATAATAAATAATAAATAATAAATAATAAATAATAAATAATAAATAATAAATAATAAATAATAAATAATAAATAATAAATAATAAATAATAAATAATAAATAATAAATAATAAATAATAAATAATAAATAATAAATAATAAATAATAAATAATAAATAATAAATAATAAATAATAAATAATAAATAATAAATAATAAATAATAAATAATAAATAATAAATAATAAATAATAAATAATAAATAATAAATAATAAATAATAAATAATAAATAATAAATAATAAATAATAAATAATAAATAATAAATAATAAATTATAAATCATAAATAATAAATTATAAATTATAAATTATAAATTATAAATTATAAATTATAAATCATAAATTATAAATTATAAATTATAAATAATAGTTTAAGGAAGTTATCTCTGATGGATCCAGTTTTGATTTGTTTCTTGTATTTTAGCAGGAAAAATTTTGCATGAATGATGCAATGGTTGAATCTGAGATAGAAGCATTTTTTGAAGAGGAATACCCATAATATTAGTTTTACCATGGCTTCAGGTACTCAAGCTGAGTTTTTGAGCTTTAGGCAATTTTCATCAAATTTTAAGACTGCTGTCCCCAGCCCAGAAATTGAACTTCAAGCTCTTTCTTTACATTTTATAATGACCTCTTCTCCAGGCTTTTCCAAAAACTGGTGAAGGAATTTTGGTCATGAAACATGTGTGCTGAGCAACCAATTTCCCGTATGAAGCTTTTGCTAAGGATTTTTTCATTTTGAAAGTCCCAAAAGAAACAATAGGAGTGGGATTTGGTTTGATTTTTCTTTACTGAACTTTGGGATCAATTAGGATGATTCTTTGGATGCATAACAGGAAATTCTACCCAGCTGGAGGAGGGAATATAGGAATTGAAATCAGGTTGAGGCTTTCAATTTTTGCATTGCAGCTCAGGATGCAAGGATTGCTGACAGTGACTTGAATTTTTTTCAAAAATTTTCATGGATGCTTGATTTTATTTCATTATTGTGTTTTAAAAGATGATTTAATGCTTGAGACTTGGTTAAATTGACACTAGAGTGCAAGATTTTCAATCTCATTCCTTTCAATGGCTTACAGTTTGAAGAGGATTGAGAAGTTAAATCTATTGGAAGGAAGTTAAAGTCCAACCTCTTCCAGTTGTCTCAAGTTTAGCTCAATGGCTGTCACAAATGCATTGATGTTGTTGTGGTTGAATGCCAGATACAAGAAATCAAATAACATCCTGGCTTGATTTAAAGAATTTTTCAAAACAAAATAATTCCTTGCAGCTAGCCAGATTAGTTTGTTCAAGTCTCCACTCTTGGCTGTGATGATGTTGGTGTGGGTGGCAGGGTCCAGCTTTGGAATTGAATTACCAGCCATCTCTTCATCATTGGTAATTATTTCATAGAAATTTGGAGACAAGACAAACTCAAAGCTTCCTCTCATCTAAAGAGCTCTTTGATCTTATTCTTCCAAATAGAGTAATTATTTTTGTTAAGCAGAGGCAGGGATTACTGTGATTGGCTGCCTGGTCTATTTGTAACTGCAACTCCCCCTGCCCTTCCAAGTGAGAATTGCAGGAATTTACAGGGTTTTAAAGTCACATTTACAGATGGTGGGTTTTTTGCTAACATTGTAACCCCTCAATTATATCGCCCTCCACAAAAAGAAGTTACAGAAAGCTATGCACAAGTTTTTTGGCTTGTAACTTACTGCAACACAGCCAAAATTTAAGGTTACAGGCCCCAATCCCCAGGGATATCCAGATGCGGGGCCCTGGGGTGTTGCTGGTAGCTACAGTTACAGTTACAAGACCTCAAGGCAGCCAAACAGGCCCTTAGGGTGCGTTTGGCTGCCCAGTGTATCTGTAGCTGTAACTCCCCCAGCCCACCAAAACAAAGTTACAGGGGTTTACAGGGGAGTTACAGCTTCTAAGTTACAAATTTGGTGTTTGGAAACTGCTGTAACTCCCTATGTGTAACTTCTACAGAGTTTACACTCCCACACTGCCCTCTGCAAAACAAAAAGAGGTTACAGCAAGTTACAAGGTTTTGACCTTGTAACTAGCTGTGACCATCTCTTTTCCTACCCATTCTTGATGGTTATAGCTACAGATCTGTGGGATGTTTGACTGCAGGGCCCCAAGCAGTCAACCTGAGTTACAGTTACAAATCTGCCCATGGGGGGAGTTGTAACTGTAACTGTAGCTTTGACTGGCATGGGCAGATCTGTAACTTTAACTTAGGATGAGTGTCTGGGGCCCCACAGCCAAACATTCTGCCCATTTGTAACTGTAACCTTCAAGCATGGGCAAGAAAGGAGACAGTCACAGCTAGTTACAAGGTGACCTTGTAATTACTGGATGTGACCTCTTTTTGCCGAGGGCAGCGTGGGAGTGTAACTTTGGTAGAAGTTAAACGTAGGGAGTTACAGCAGTTGCCAAACACCCAATTTGTAACTTTGAAACTGTAACTCCCCTATAAACCCCTGTAACTTCATTTTGGTGGGCCGGGGCAGTTACAGCTACAGATACACCGGGCAGCCGAACGCACCCGGATTTGACAGCCAGTGCTTTGAAGTTTGTTTTGCTTCGTGGTTCAGGGGTTGCAGAAGCTCGAGGAGCACTGGAGGAGCTAGATTGATCCATCTTGACTTTTAACCTTGTAAAAAGGTTCAAGAGAAGCAGGAAATCTGGACCAGACTGGAGGACCAAGTAAGAACATCAGAAACACGAGAACAAGAAGAAAAATAGAATTATGACCCAATTCAACCAACGAGCAGACGTGATCCTACTAGCAGGATTATGGCCTATAGCTAGGCTAGAGGTAGGACAAGAAGGAAACTAGACCGGACTCGATGATACGTCAATAGAACAAGACTGAGCCGCGCGACATGACTGGTTTAGGAGGTTGGAGGTCAGTTGGTTGATGCTGAGATGAAAAGTCTTGTGGACCTACTATTATGTACTTTGAAGCTTTTGGTGATCTAGTGATGCATTCTGCTGACGGTCGAAGAATGAGGGAGAGCTGAGTCGAGGTTGAAAGAGAGTGAATTCGAGAGCATCAAAGGGGCTCAGGAGGAGCGACGAGATAGAAGAAACAGAAGTAAAGAAACAGTGCTGAAATAGAATAAATCAGAATTTGAGAGATAACATCTCAGCAGCCTAGGCTTTTTCAAGATCAATTATGCGTAAGTCCATGCATACATACGTGGAGTTGAACCTGTTCAACGTCAAGCTCTCATGTTCTCAATCCCACGTTGATGTCTCTGGCCCTCAGGCGTTCGACCGAGATGATCTCTTTTTTACTTCATAAGCTCTAATCGGAATCCAGGCACTATGAAGGAATGCTAGCTTCAAGACGTGCCAGCTCACTGCTTGTTGACTTGGATCTCCTTTGAGAACATTTTCATCCTTATCCTGGTGTTCTAGGTAGCTGTTTGGATAACATGGTACCTGCCGTGGACTCACGTAGAACAAAGTGGGCAACCTACGACATTTCTGAAACGATGACATGGGTGACACACCGGGGCAATCAAGTAGAATTGACGACGCAGTGGGCAATTAATCCATAGTGGTACATTTTGGACACTATTGAAACATGATATCGAGCAGAGTAGATCATCAAAAATTATCTAATCATCGATGACTATCACATTCTTGGGTTTATCTTGGCTAAGTGAATGGCCTTCTCCGGAGAAAACGGAGGGAGGGGTAGGCTGATGGGCGGATGCTGCACTCCGCGATTCGGCACCAAGGTGTGAGCGGCCAGATAAAGTATTGCCGCTACCGGAAATTCGAGCGGGCGGGGCAGTTAGGGCGTCAGAGCTTTCAACATCGGCTTGAGATTCTTGGTAAGGTTTATAGTTGAATCCAAAAAATAACTAGGAAACATGTGAAAGTTGGTTAAGTCAGCCAACGATCGGTGCCTACAGTCGTTAAGCTATGAATCGCACTGAACGTACAGTTCCAAATGGTAAGTCTAAGCGAGCCGGGACATGCCTTTCCCCGATTTGAGTGTCGGCAGTCACAAACCGTTGAACATCGGTGCGGAAGATCTTGCTACTTGAATCAACTTGTTCGATTTTCTTTTTGAGAACACCTTTCCCTTTGACAATCTTACCACCCATCGTTCGACCTCCTCCCTTGAAGGCTTCCCATGCCGAAGGTCCACCAGGAGTTTGATTGACACCTGGTGCTTGAGTCGCATTTCCACGAGCATCGACCGATTGTGTATCGGAGGTGTTGATGTTGAGCTTAGAAGCCATCGTAGCCGGTGGAGCCCGGGGTTTTGGAGCTGGTTCCACATATCCAACCGGTGGAGCAAAATCAACCTGAAAAGAGGGACCGAAACTTGAGAGGTAAGTTACTTGGATTGATCCTGAAAATTGGGATCAAGGCTCATTTTTCAAGACTCACCTCAAGGTCGGTTTCAAAAATGCTCACGCCAGGGGCATCATCCGGTTTGAGTTCCATGATTAAAATTTCAAAGGTCATCATGTTATGATAGATTTCGATGATGTCCCCTTTGGTGAGACAGGAAAAATTACGCAGGGCGGTTTCCAGTCTATCCAAATCAGAAGAATAGAAAAAATCGACTCAGTAACGATGCTGATGACCGTAACCGAGAATAATAGATTCACAAGAGTCGATGCTTGGCTTACACAGCTTTATGGTCACCGAGTTCTAGGAACAGAGTGCTCTGAGCTTGCACCTTGGCGAACTTGCCTTTGGGCAATCTTGCACCGGTCAGTTGAATCGAGTCGCCTTCGTTGAGCTCTAAGCGTTTCATCATCTAAAAAAAAATGCAAATTTGGCCTCAGTTCAACGATAGGTCTTTTTTTTTTTAAATTACATGCAAGAGATGGAATTAGAGGGATGTTTGATGCGATTGGGACAATAAACCACTGACCCATTGAGGTAAATGAACCGTTCCGGGATCGGCTATGAATTCCAATACTCCACAGTGGGTGAAAAGATTCTTTTTCGAAGGTGAAGAATTACGAATTTCAAACATATAAGGCGATTCCATGTCCATCTCGGTCAGCTGAACAAGAGCGTCTTGAGGCATGATTACTAATGATTGAGAATGTTTGAGAGCAGTCAATGATTGGCTCGTACATGGGTGGTCAACGTTCACGGATCGTAAAGAGGCCGAGGCAGTTATCAGACAAACTTTTTCCACCATGCATCACATTGCTTCTTCCGCCGGTCCGTTCGCCGCGACCTTGCTTGATTTCTAGGATAGCGGTTGAATAAGCTTTGTAAGATTTCTTAAACGCTCTCGCAGGTGGTCTCATCGAAGGATGACCGCCAAATCCCATGATGGAGTTGGATAGATTAGACCAGTTGTCGTGGTTGAGACCGAATCCCGTATTGACTCCATTGATTGAATTGAGTATCCCACCGAATCCATCGCCCATGGGTCTCCCACGCCGTTCGTTTGCACGGTGGGATGTTGCTGAGGGTGGATCGATGTCCTCCTCGGGATCAAACATCGGTTCTTCATCATCGTAGTAATCCATCGGAGAACGATGACAGTGAAAAAGTTTTGGGCTCGCGCGTTGGTTGAAGTCGACAGTGATGTGGTAGAATGGAAATTCGTTGCAATGACCATGGACAATTCCTTCCAAGCAGGCGATGGTGCTGCTGGTCAACAGCAGGCCAAGATGACTAAGATGACGCAGCCAACCCATCGGGTGGAGACGGCGCAGTAGAGCACGCAGGCCGGACGACGCTGGCGCAATCGGACTCGAGGCACCGCGGCTCAGATGTATGTACATACGTGGATCAGTGGACGATGGACACTAGAAAATTATTCGTAGTGTGAAGCCAATCGGGTCGATAGCACACCGCCAGCAGAAGTTGGGGATGGATTTTGTCTTGAGCTGGGGGTAGATGGCCTCCATCGAGATGGGGCTCAACAAAACTTTAAAGTTTCATCCATGCTTGAGACTGCAACAACATTATGGATGGCGGAAATGAAAACAAGACCAAAAAAATATTGGCAAAAGATACAACAGAAACCAAGTGCAAAGTGTGATGCTGATTGAGTTGGCCAAAAAGTGAGGGAAACTGAATTTGTGTATCAAGCTGTAGCATTCCTTGAATATTAAAATAGAAATCACCATTTCATACTTACAATCTCATGCATGCTTCTAGTACGCTTCAATTCAATCTGTATTTTTTTGTAGTTATGGCCAAAATGGGGTCTCTGGCTTGCCAGTGACTTCCTGGCATCATTCAGTCCACTTTGCTTCACATTTAATAGAATTCTTCTCACCCAGATATAGAATTGATGTTGTCAAACTTCACTTGAAAAAAAAGGTTGCTTGGAATTCACCTTGGGAAAAAAACCAATGTCACTAGGAATTCACCATTAATAGAGCATGAATTGACCTAGATTTTCACCATGATTAAATGGTAGATTAATATACATTCAATTCAAGCACAAATAAGGAATCTGGAATTGGCAATTCCAAAAAAAAAGAGAAAAAATTCACTGGGATCTCCTGGCCATCAAAAATTTTTCCCATCATTCTTTGACATGATTTAGAGAAATGAATCAGGGAAAACCCACTGAATTATCCTAATTTCATGACACAGTGACCTATATAAAAGTTTGGTTTCTCTCAATTTTTTTGTTAAAATTTAATATATCATTCTCAGTTTCCCAAAAATTGGAATTTTCTTCTGGAAACATTAGAGTTAGTCATTGAGCAAAATCTTCCATTGGAAATGATCCCCACAATCCCTTACTCTAATTTTTGGATTGTCATAGAAGTGTTTTCAGTGACCTGAAAATCTAAAACTTTTGGCATGTTTCTTGAGTTTCTTAATTTTCTATATTTGGAATTTCAAATCAATGTGCTAGTTTCAAGAATAATTTTTGTTTTTTTTTTTTTAAAAAAAAAAATCTTGTCCTTTTGTCAAGGATTTTTGACCAATGTGTTTATTTTTTTTGACCTCTTTTTTCTATGCTTTGTACTAATTTTTATTTTTTTTTTTGTCAATTCAATTTTGCTAATCCTGAAGTAAAAAAGGTAAAAAAACTTACCTGGTAGTTAACAAAAATCCTGTTATCCTTTATATTGTTTGTGCCTCATTTTGTCAAGTTTTATGTCCACATTTTGATTTTGGCAGGCAGAAATTTGATTATTGTTCAATGGATTAAGTATTGAAAATTGTTTGAAAAAATATGGAGAGTAGGGGTGTTGTTACTTGCCCAGTTTGAGAAAAACCTGGACACAAAACCTGATAGAGGCAAATTGTTGGGAAAAAGTTTGAGGACTTATTTTTCCCTTGTGCTTCCAATTTTTTCTCTAGAATTACTGGTTTTTTCAGAATTATGGCTGACCAGGCTTGTGTAACAACAACTGTGGATAATTTTCTTGGAACTCATAATATCCTTCCTTTCACAAATTATTCAAAATAATTCTCAAAATACATGAAATCAATATCTTCAGGATAAAACATCCAAACTTGATTGTAACAATCAATAGTACTGGCCATGCCATGCAATTAGATGGAATTTCTCAGAACCTAGATGTGAAAGATGACTTACTCAAGCTAAAATAATGGTTTCTAATTATACTTCTACCTACAAGTTCATAAAATTAAATAATTTACCAGAATTTATAAAGCAATTCAGAATACAGCTTTGAGAAACCATTTGGTTTTAGAATGTTGAAAAGAACTTTCTGTTCAATTGATAATATGTAATTTGATCCTTAAAAATAATTTTCCTTAAAATAAAATGAAAATGAAACAATGTAATCTACATTTTCAAAAACTTAGAGTACAGCAAAAGAAAGCACACTTTATCTCTGAAAAATATGAAATCTCCCTCACTTGCTAAAATTAATCAATATTTTTCACAAATACATTCATTTTTATTAGGCCCAGGCTAAGATCATGCCTTCAGAATTACTAAATGTATGACTTTTTTCAGAAAGGCCTGATTTTAATTTTTTCTTTTTCTTCTTTCTGGAATCACACCCTTTTTAAATAAAGGACTGCTTAAAGTAAATTTGTGCCCAAATGACACCTTATGGCATGTTTTCTCACCCCAGAAAGGCATTTAAAGCTTTGAACAATTGTCCAATATAAAAAATGTTTGAGTCAGAAAATCATGTTTGGGACAAAATTTCAAGGTTTAAAGTGGTTTCTGGTGTGGGAAAAAATTATTTTCAGGATTCTTTGTGCCCCGCAAGGCCTGTAAAAATTATTTTAGAACTGGGGGCGGGGTAGAATAAGGCCCACAGAACCCATATGGGATCTGTCTGGAGGAGAAAATTCTGGGGAATTCATTTATGGACATCAATTGAGTTGATTTGAACTGTAAAAACACCATAAATAAAATTATTTTGCCAGTAATTCAAATCTGACCTCAGATTTGAAAAAGAAAAACTTTATGCATTGTGAGAAAAATAAGAAAAATGTTAAAAATTCCTTTTATTTACACAGAGTAGAATACTTCTGGAAGAATATAATTAAATTTTTACCAAACACAAAATAGGGCATATCAGAGTTAAGCAAACCCGGCATTTTTTAATGGCAGGTTTCAAACCCGCCATTAAAAATAAAAAAAACCAACTTATTTCACATCAGACGTGTCAGAGTTACCTGGAAATAAGTGGGTTTTTGACTAAAGTATTTAAAGGCTTCCACCACCTGTCCATTTCATCCAACCCTGGCTTCCCACCTCCTTCTAACTCCCACCTTATTGGAACAAAAATTGATTCATTGCTCTTCATCTATTCATCACTATCTTAATCACTTCATCACTCTCATCACTTTATTGCTTTCATCACATCCAGCCAACTCACATTGGATCACTATCCTGATCAGTTCATCACTCTCATCTGTTTATTGCTTTCATCAAATACAGCTAACTCTCATTGGATCACTATTGTTATAACTTCATTGCTCTCATCTGTTTATTGCTTTCATCACATCCAGCTAACTCTCATCGGATCACTTTCCTCATCACTTCATCACTCTCATCACTTTATTGCTTTCATCACATCCTAACTCTCTTTGCTTTATCCCTCTTGTCACTTCATCACTCTCATCTCTTCCTATTCTCTTTTCTTAATCACTCTCATCCTCTAATCACATCATCACTCTCACCACTTGAACACTCTCATAGCCCTTCATCCCTTCATCCCTCTTACTATTTTTAAACAGCCCCTCAGCAATCCTACCCCCACAAGTCCACCAAACAATCCAATTGACCAAAGCAAACATCCCCCAGGAACTTAACATCCAACAATCCTCCCCCATCAGCTTCCAAAGGCTCAAGTTGGCTCAATATAGCTGATCACATCATCCTGGTAAACTGGCTCAAAATTCCATCCAACTACAATGCTTGCTTTGGATCAGAAAATGAAACAAGCATTGGCAAATGTGGTAGCCTTTCATGGAGGCAAGTTGCAATGGGCTGCGCGCTGCGCACTCAGAAGTGGAAGCGCGCTCAGAGATGGGTGCGGCTTTGCCACAGCAAGCCGTGCTGTGGGCTCAGCAGAAGTCAAATTGGGCTCTCCACCTGGAGATGCAGGGAAGATCAAATCAGATTGCGTGGGTGTACATCAGATATCTGGAATGGCGCATTGGGTGGATGCGCACATGCGCGGGGGGCTCCAAGTTGGGTGTGGCGCAAGGGCCGCATCATGAGAAGGACAAACAGGGTGGACGTAATGGCAGGCGGGCAATACAGATGGGATATGGGATATGGATCATGGGATGGGATGGAAGAATAGAGTTTGAGCTAGGGTTCTGTAATTAGGGGTTGTATTTCATTATTCTTGCTTACTTGCAATTGTACTTAGGTTAGGGTTGGGGGGAAGGTCACTTAAACCGCACCCTTAACCGGGATGCCATGGGAGGAGGACATCAGATCATCACATCAGGTTGGAAGGCTCTTTTACACTCATCTCTGTTATTCTCTACCTCTCTATCTCTCAGTTGTAGGGTGAAAAGTTGCACTCAGGGTTTACAGATGCAAGGGATCAATAATTTCTGAACTTGGGAACCATTAAAGGACAAGTCCTCTTCTGATTTCCACATCAACCTCCATCCTCTAATTTCAATTTTTATCTCCTGATGGCCAATGAACTCAAGAATAAAACAAAAGGTAGGCTGTATCTGTCATCCAAACAGATGAGGGAGCAATTCAAGAAGTATTGAGCCAAGTACAAAAATTTTCACTCCATGTCAATCTCCACCAGCTTTGGTATCACCAACTCCAACAAAGCCAAGGGAATCAACTTTTTGGTTGATAAGTTGGACTCCATTTGTCCTTTTTATATTCAAATGGATGAAATCTTTGGAAAGAAGGCCAAAATCACCCCCCTAGCAGCTTTTGATGCCCAACAATCTGATTCAGTTGATGCTGAGGACTTGGCTGGGGATGCTCAGCCTAGCAATGGTGATCCCAAAAAAACCTATGAGTGTCCCCCATCCAATGCCAAGGGGGATATTCAAACGCAATCAGCTCCAATCGCGTCTACTTCCCCGTTGATTGAGGAGTCAAACCCAACCTTCGACCCCTCCCCTCCTTCTTTTGATTGCTCTCTTCCTGGGGTGGAAGAACTGGAAAACTTGGCCAATGAGGAGGATGTCATTCCCGTATCACCATTGTCATCAACATCCGCTCAAGTAAGGAACAAAGTTCTATTCTCTTCTTTCCTGTTAATCCTGATTGATTTAAATTCAAAAGAAACAGGCTCATCCATTCCTGAATGGCCAAAACCTCAAGCCAATGGGGCCTCTGACATCCCCTTCAGATGAGAGTAATGATGTTCCAACACAAACCTCCTCTGCAAAGGGAAAGAAAAAGGCCTCCAATTCCATCAACATCAACCCCAATAGCATTCAAAAGACAATAAACACTTCAATTTTTTTGGGCTTTGAAGAGATCATGGAGAAGAAAGATTCAAGTAAGCCAATTGGATTATCCTTGCTTTCAAGATCAAGCTCATTCCTATTCCCCTCTGAAAAACAGTGAAATTGCAAATTGAATCTGAAAAACTTCAGTTTGAAAAGGAGAAGTGGGATTTTCAACTGGCTATTGATTTTCAAAAGCAGAAAGCCAAGAATTTGGCTCATCAGAAAAAATGGGATGCTTAGTGGGAGTTGGAACAGGCTGAGCTAGAATTTCAAAAAGAGGAAAAGGAGAAGGATAGACAGCAATTGCAACTGCAAATGGAGATGGAACAACTGGCAACAGAAAAAAAGGATAAGTGGTCAATGGCTGCAGCATACATTGGTAGCAGTAGGACAGTAGATGAATTAAAGCAGATTAATCAAATTCTGGGCTTGTAAATATATTTTCTTTGATGAAAAACTTAAAAAGAACAAAAAATCATTTTGATTACAACAATGCTTAAGACTATTTTTAACACCACCAAAAAAAATATTTTTTCTTTTTCTTTATATTTTTTTTCCCGGAGTATATTTTAAAAGCATACTCTTGAGGGGAAGATTGAATATATTATTTCTTCACATAGTGTCCAAATAACTCAAAGGGGTCCATCAATTTTTGCCATCCAATTGACCACATTTTGCCACCCCAGGATCTTGAGGGACCAACTGTGTTCACAAATTTTTTTGACTGGTGAAGGAAAGTTGTCACAAAGTTGATTTCATTCTTGTCTTGATCAGAAATTTTATCCAATGGGACAAATTCAATTATTGAAACAAGACTGTTGTGATCAGACTTATTGAGGACAATTACTTTTCCAGAGTGGAAGAAATTTAATCACTTGATTTTCTGCTTGGCAAGTTCAAACTCAGCCAGTGAGGGTTTTCAATTGTTCTTTTTTTCCCAGCAGTAATCCCAGGATACAGATCTGAAGGTTGTAGTTTCTGTTCAGAAAATACAACCTTTTCATTGATTTCCACCTCTGCAAGTTCCAAAGAGATTTTGGATTCCCTCATTTGATCCCTCTTTTGCTTTGAAGCCCTCTGCTTGCCATGTCTCTTTATGTTTGTTTCCTCATTGCCTTCCATCTTGTTCCCTCCCAGGAAAATGCTCCGCTTGGGGTCAGGATCAAGAAGGGATTCAATTTGGAGTATAACATTGTGAGTATGGTGGAAGAAGCAATGGAATTGAAGGAAAAGCAGTCAAAAAAGGATTACCAAAAAAAATCTCAGTCATGTGATCACAAAAAAAAACCAAATAAAAATAGATAAATAAAATACTGGGTGTGGGCGTGAACTGATTGGGCCAGCCTTATTACGCTCCCCCTCCCCCCAAAAAAAAAAATAGTTACATCATCTGATAAGATTGCGCGGATGAGATCAAGAGCTAAAAAAAACAGAAGCTTTGACAAGGAGACAAGAGGATTTGAGAATGTGAAGACAAGAGGTAAGGAGTCAAGACTAGAAACGAGAGAAAGAAGATTGGTTGGAGATGCTAATGAGGTGTTGAACAGGTCTTGTCAGGTTGGTCCGAGTTTTTGAAAAAAGATACAAGCCATCTTACCAGGCAGAGATGCTTAGTGAAGCCTTGACAAGAGAGACCAGTTAGACTGAGGTGATAGGCAAGGTGGCAGAGAAAGTGGAGAGGTAATGGAGAAGGTAGAAAAGGGAGTGAGTGAGAGAAGAATGAAGAGAGGAGAGTAATATCTTTGGGTTGAGAAAAGAGAAGAGAAAAAGAAATAAAAGACCATCAAGAAAAAGAAGAGTCAAGATAGTCTGAAGACCCGGGATAAAAGAGAGACTACACATACTCCCCAGACAGGAATTTGTGACAACACAAGGGGGCAAGTCTATATCCAGGGGTAGTTGCGGAGTGGTTGGAGTGTACCAGCAAGACTAATTGAGAGTAGATCTCAACACCCCTCCTGACTGGTGAGATGGCAAGAGTAGATGTATCTGCTGTCCGGGAAGTTGAAGATGGATTTGAGTAAGAGGTTTGAGGAGTTGATGGACAAGGTTTTTGTCAGCAAATCAGCTATCATGCTGTTTGTCAAGATTAAAGAGAGCTGGAACTCAGACTTTTTTAATTCTTCTCTTAGTCCCTTTGTTTTGATGTCAATTTGTTGGGATTTGGAGTGATACCCAAACCTCTTGATCTTGTTGTCAAGCCCTTTACTATTGATGTATATAGTGGGTTTGAGCTTGGGAGAATGATGGATTTCACCAATTAGATGAGATATCCACTTCAATTTGAGAAAGCAGTCTAGCAGTGCATTCAGTTCTGATTTGGTGGACAAGTAAGTGATATTCTTCTTTCTGAACAAGTTCCAGACTACCGCACTTCCATAGTGAAGGATGATAGATCCGCTCTGAGATTTTTGGAATGTGGGATTTTCTCCCCAAGTCGCATTGCTGTAGGCAGAAATAGCTTCAGCATTTGGATCAAATTTTAGAACAAGTTTGAGGTCCCTGGTAGTCTTGAGGTATTTCCACACCTTGCGGGCTTCGCAACAGTGGGTCATACCTGGCTTGGTGTTGAATTGCGCAAAGCTGGAGACAGAAAACGTTATGTTGGGTCAAGTATACTGAGCCAGGTGATTAAGAAGACCAATAATAGACTGGTATTTGATGTTCAGTTGTACAAATTCTGCATGATCCTCATCCGTGGGGGGCTCAAGGTTCAAGTTTTGTGTGAGAGGGAAATGAGTCGCTTTGCATTCAGTTAGTCCCAGTTCTTCCAGTCCACAATCAATGTGGTTAGATTGGCTCAAGAGGATTTGGTCGCGTTCTACCTCCATGAGCATGCCAAGAATGGTATGGGGCAGATGACAGGAAGAATTCTTGAAACAAGTCAGAAAATTAGATTGAAAGTCATCACTCTTCCCCACATGGATCAGATCATCCACATGGAAGTAGAGGACCTCTTTGGAGTTGGAATTGATATAGAGACAGGGATCACTCAACAATTTGTGAAACCCTTGCAATTTGATCCATGTTGTGAGTGTTTCATACCAGTTTTTGGGAGACTGTTTCAAATTTTATAATGATTTTTTTAACTTTAGGTAGGGAGACTTTTGGTGAGAGCCTTCTGGTGTCTTTATGATAACTGTTTCATCCAGTGGTGAATGCAAGAAGGCGCCCTTGAAGTCAAATTGGGTGAACTTCATCTTTTCTTTTAGACTGTATATGAGCGCAATACGTAAAGATCCCAACTTGCCCGTTGGGGCCCACGTCTTGTTATGGTTGATTCCATGTAACTGATTGAATCCCTGTACACATAGTCTAGCTTTGTATTTGACTGGCTCACCATGACAATTTTGCTTGATTTTAAAGACCCAGGTGGTATTTAGAATGTTGTTGGGAGTGTTGTAATATTCTTCCCAAAATTCTTGGCCTTTGATCAAGTTTAATTTTTCTTCAGCTGCCTTCTGCCACTTAGGCCACTCTTCGGATTTTCGCGCCGCCTTGTAGGAGGGTGGTTCATAGTAGTGATGGAAGCCATATTTTTGGGGCTTTTGAGTTTCTTGTTGTGGATGTTGATTCACTTCCTGGACGGCGGGATCTGGGGGTGGAGGTTGTTGACGTGGTAAGAGATTGGATTTGTGGGATTCAGACTCAAGGGAATTGGATGAATTCTGGTCAGAGTCTGACTCCGAGTCCTCCATTCCAGCATCCCTGGGCACAAACTGTTTTTCCATGCCATAGAAATAAGATTTGTTTGGATTTTGAGAAGCTTGAGAGAAAATATCCAGTCCCTCTGGTTTGAGAAGAGGAAAGTTGTTTGAGTGATTCTTGAGAAATCTGACATGTTTAGTTTAAATGAGATAACCAGATGAGTTAAGAATCAATTAGGAGTGGAAAGCAGGATTGAATCCAACTAAGACTCCTTCAGTTCCCTTTTTGTCAAATTTTCTCCCTTTTTGGGTTGGATTGGTGAGATAGACCACAGGACAACCTACAGGTCTCAAATATTTAGTGGGAAGTTTCTTTTTGAACATTAGTTCCCAGGGGGACTGATCATTACCTTCCTTGGGTATCTGATTAAGCATAAAACAACAGCTCCTTGTGAATACGTGCCAGTAATTCTTTGGTAATTGCAAGGATGAGAATGTGGCCCAAGCTGATTCTACTATTGTTCAATTTGCCCTCTCAGCGCGACCGTTTTGTTGAGGGTGATATGGTTCTGAGGTAAGAAGTTTGATGTGCTTGGATTGAGCAAAATGTTTGAGAGTTTAATTAAAAAATTTGGTTCCTTTGTCTGAATAGATTTCAGTTGGTTAGTAGTTCAGTCTTTTGAATTTGACCTCAAGGATGTTGATGATTGTCTCCGGCGTTTTGTCCTTGGATTTTAGGGGAAAAGCCGCAAGGTATCCAGTGAATTTTTCCACTAGTGTGAGTATATATTGGTGTCCAGACTTTGATTAGGGAGTGATTGTACCAATTATATTGAGGTGAATACGTTCCAGAGGTTTACTCAATTGGGTTGACGTAGCGGAAAAAGCAGATCATGTAATCTTGCTTTTGATGCATCTGTTGCATTGAAAATTGTTAAGTTCTTCCTTAGAAAAAAGATTTCCAAGGATTGGCTTGAGAATAGATATGGAAGCATGGCCATACATTCTATGGAGGTCCGTTAGAGATTGTTTTTCTTCTGTCTCAAGATTTGAGTGTTGATTGAGATGGTAGACCTTGTTCTCTTTACCAATAGATTGGGGCTTCTCAATCACAAAAAAATTGTCTTGGATAAGTCCTTTCAGGACTGTGAGACCATTCCTTGTGATTGAGAACCTGTTTTGATTCTGAGCAAGGCTGCATCCTCTTTTAGCAAGTTGACCAGGACCAATCAGGTTTACCACAATGTACGGGCTATATGCGCAGTCTTCAAGGGTAACCACTGAGTCATTCCATTCAAGTTGTACGGTGCCCGTCCCATGAATTTTAAGATTGGCCTCAAGTTTGCCCTTCTTTATTTCCTCCATCTCTTCTTGCATCTTGATCTTGGAAAAGTACTTAAGATTGTTGGAAAAATGAATGTTGGCGCCGGAGTCTAGGAGGAGATTGTTATTATTTTCTGCGTTGATCCAAAGAGTTAAGAGAGCATGGTAGTTGATTGTAGGAGGTTTTTTGATCTTGTTCTTCCATTCATTCTGTTGTTTGATCCACCAGCTAGGGGCTATTTGAGGATGTAGATGGAAGAATGATGACTTGGCGTGGGGAGCGTTAGGATCATGATAGCCTTCTTGGCATTGCATCTTCACTCGTCTGTCATCTTTCTCAGTTTTATTCTTAGTGGTCACTAGGGAGAAATTGGTAAGGGAATTAGTCAATTTCTGTTGGGCCTTTTGCTTGTTATTGTATTGGATGAGATGATTAAAGACTACCTCAATGGTTATACTCTTTTCTACGTGCATTATCTGTTGTTTGAGGTTCTCTAAAGTGGGAGGAAATTTAAAGAGTACTAGATACGCAAGGATGTCGCTAGGAGGTTCTATTCTGATGTCTGCCATCCTGGTGAGTGCCCTCCTTGTTTCCGTGATGAAGCCTTATATGTAATCTTTGTTGAAGGTAGCATGAAGGAATTGATTGAACACCCTGGCCCTATTAGGGGTTTTGGAGGAGGCAAATCAGTGGGTTATCTTGGCCCAGAGGAGTTTTGACAATGTTATGTTTGAGGAATTCACTAAATTTGCATTTGTTGTGCTGTCCATCTTGGATAAGATAATAGCCCTGATTTCCTGGTCCTGTCTCATGGATAGTTTTCCAGAGTTTCTTGTAATAGCATCTTTGATGTCTTTGAGGTTGAATAGAATGAGGACCTTGTCACGACACATGGAATAGTTTTCTTTGTTCAATAGAGGAATGGAATCCACGGCTGCCTTCAATGCGACTTGATGAAAGTAGTCGGCGGCTCCTGTTGGTTTGTTCATTGTTTCAGTTAGGATTGGTGGGGTGCTTCAATTTGGCTTTTAACCGTGATAGGATTGCGCAGATGAGATTAAGAGCTAAAAACCAACAGAAGCTTTGACAAGGAGACAAGAGGATTCAAGAATGGGCAGACAAGAGGTAAGGAGTCAAGACTAGAGAGAAGAGACAGAAGATTGGTTGGAGATGCTAATGAGGTGTTGAACGGGTCTTGTCAGGTTGGTCCAAGTTTTTGAGAAGAGATACAAGCCATCTTACCGGGAAGAGATGCTTAGTGAAGCCTTGAAGAGAGAGACCAGTTAGACTGAGGTGATTGGCAAGGTGGCGGAGAGAGTGGAGAGGTAATGGAGCAGGTAGAAAAGGGAGTGAGTGAGAGAAGAATGAAAAGAGGAGAGTAATATCTTTGGGGAGAGAAAAGAGAAGAGAAAAAGAAAGAAAAGACCATCAAGAAAAAGAAGAGTCAAGATAGTCTGAAGACCCAGGACAAAAGAGAGACTATGCATACCCCCCCAGACAGGAATTTGTGACAACACAAGGGGGCAAGTCTATATCCGGGGGTAGTTGCGGAGTGGTTGGAGTGTACCAGCAAGACTAATTGAGAGTAGATCTCAACATCATCAAAAAAAAACATACTGGGGAGCAAACCAATTGGGCATGGCCTTGGGGTGAGCTGGGAGCCAGGTAGGAAGGGCCTGGCACTGATGTCAACCTGGAGGGGGGGCAGTTGAGGGGGGGGGTTGGCCCCCATTGACGCAGAGGGGGGGGGGGTTGAGGGGGGGGGGTTGTCAAGGGGGGGGTTTCCGGCTGTCAACACAGAGGGGGGGGCAAGCAACCAAGGAGGGGGTTGGGGGGGGACAAAGGTGAGTGGGGGCACTGGCAAGTGCTGGCGGGTTGACTGGCAAGGGTGGGGCCGCCAACCAAGCAAAAGGGAGGGGGGGAAATCAAGGCAAGGGGGGGTGGCCAGGAAAATTAGAGGGAGCAAGCGAGAGGGGGGGAGGGGTAATTGTGAGGGGGGGGAAAGGGAGGTGGAGAAATTGAGAGGGGGGGCAAGGGAGAGGAAGGAGAGGGGGGGACGCAAAGGTGAGGTTAGCAAGGATGGGTGGGAGGGATCAAGAAGTAGGATGAGGAGGATGGGGGGGACTTACCTGGGAGATCAACCAAGGAGGTGGGGGTCCTGAAGGTGGATGGATCAAAGTATCAGACTTGGATGATGGGGAGGATGAGGAGGAGGATGAGGATGAGGGGGGGGGGAGCTTACCAGGGGTTCTAATCAAAGGAGGAGGGGAGGTGGTGGGTGAGGAGAAGCGGTGAGGTGGAGGTGGTGGGTGAGGCTGAGGTGGTGGGTGAGGAGGAGGTGTGAGGAGGAGGGTCTGGTGGTTTTTTGGGGTGAGGTGGAGGGTGTTTTTTTTCTAAGTCCACCAAAAGAGAAAAAAAACCAAGTGAGTCAGCCAATGAATCTTGGGTGAGCAACCAAAAACAAAAAAATATGGTGGTGGGATTTTTCACCTATTTTGAAATCAAAAATTACTCATCAAAGCAAGCAAGGGTGAGAGGAAGAATCTGCTCTCTCATAGAAGAAGATGAGGGACAAGATGAGACAGGGAAGAAATAGAGATGTGAATCAATAGAGATGTGAAGTGATGAAGATGTGAAGCAATAGAGATGAGATGTGTGTGATGTGATGGAGATGGGACTGGTATGGATTTGCTGATGTGGATGGGTGTTTTGGATGTGATGGATGGTGGATGGATGATGATGCATAAATGGAAGGTTTAATTGCGGGTTGAATGGCGGGTTTGATGTTTGAAATCCGCCATTTTCATGAAACCCGCCATTTTTAAATATACCAGTTAGGGGGTATGTGTATTTCAGAAACCCGCCATTTTTAATGGCAGGTTTTGTCAAAAAATAGAGGGTTTCTAATGGCGGGTTTTCTGACTCTGATACACCCTAATATTTAGTAAAATTGTACATGTACCTATTGAATGAGGAGAATTCAAGTATTTTGAAACATTTGAACCAAAATCTCATCAGCTACAAAATTAATTATGAAAAAAATAGATTATTTTAAAAAATATTCAAGATTTCTGGTGGAATTGAAAATACTTTGTATCAAACATAAGAAAAAAAAGAAAAAAAAAGAAAGACAGCAAAACAGAAAAACATGAAAACAGGAAAACAGGAAAACAGAAAAACAGAAAAACAGAAAAACAGAAAAACAGAAAAACAGAAAAACAGAAACCAGAAAAACAGGAAAATTCAACCTAGGACTTTTTCATGAGTATAATCGATTTCTTCAATATTAAGACATAAAAATTTATCCAGTATAAAAAAATCAATTTCAAAAATAAATTTCTTTGAATGATAGTTGATATTTACAGTGGGATTTAAATACAATATAACAAACATAAAAAGACACAGTAAAATGCTAGATATAAATTTTTTATGATTTCAATACAAATATTTTGAAATATTGCAGCAGATAATTCATTGAGTAGCATATTAATAATAATGAAATCAACATTTGTATTCTTTTAATCATACTAGAGTTGAAATTGTGAAAATTTAAATTGCTTATTTATGGAAAAAGATTGGTTTTTGAAAAATTAATCTTTTATGAAGAAAAGAAATGAACCAATGGGTTTAAATTGAAAAAATAAAATTCTGAAAGAAAAAAATGGATAAGCCTGAAATCAGCCATTCAATTTTTGTGGAAGTTTCGAATTGCTTATTTCTGGAAAATTATATAGATTTTCAGAAATTAATTTTCTTATAAAACTAAACAATGGGAATTAATTTTCTCACAACCCCCACCCTTAAACTCACAATTTTATTGATTCCCTGTGCCATTTTCTACACACAACAGAATCCTTGATTATGCAGGTGTTTCCAGAATGTTCTTTTTATGAAATTTGATTCTGCAGCCCTGTATCTTGTTGTCAAAAAAACTGATGAAAATTCATCTGGAATTCCTGAAGCATTTGAAAAAATTCAAAAAAATATCCAGAAAATGAGGAAAATTAAAAAACAAAATCTCACAACATCTTTTGAGCCATTCCTTTGCCTTGTAAATCAAATTTTCTTGTTGCTTTAAAGTCTTGTAAATTTGAAAAAATAATCAAAGAAATTTAAAATGTTTTTTTGAGATTTTTTGGATGTATTCTTGACCTCCAAAAATGGATCCAACATAAAAAAACTTCAAAATAAGACATCTTTCTCATTTTTTTTGTTACATCAGGCATCAAGTTTCGCATCAATCTTTTTTTACAGAACCTCAGGAAACTATTGAAAAATGAAAATAAAAATACTCTGAATTCTTATTACAGGTTTGACCTCACAAAATATTTGTCAAAATGAATATAATTTGAAATGAAAGGTGCAGTCCACATTCTTTTTTCTAATTTTTTTGATGTTTTAATAAATACAAAAAAAATATTGTTACAGATTTGATTTCACTACTATTAGTCAATATGATTCCACTAATATTGGTATTATTTTTCTTCTGGATTTTCTTTGAGGGAACAAAACCTCATTATAAATATCTAAACATTTCTGAAAAATTGTCTTCAAAAATTTGAAATCACTGGCCAAAAAGCTTTTCCAAAGTGGATCTATTCTGTGTGGTGTCCAAGGAGAAGACCTGAACTTGATTAAACTTGTTTGGATTCTTCCAAAAGAATTAGGAAGATAGGAGAAGATTGTTACTTTTCAGTGGGTGGGGAATTAAGAGGAAGTAAACTGAAAGGCATTAAGGAAGAACATAGAACCATTATTCTTTTTCAGGAAGAAGGAAAAAATGGCATGGAAATTTCCTTCAAAGATTTATTGGAGAAGGGCCAGACAGCTGGTTGATTTTCCTTCTTTCTTCTTGTAAAATTTCACCCAAGAGTTAATGCATTAATTTTGAGTCTTGAAAGATTCAGTTGGAATCCAGATGTATGAAAATTTCTTTCCTAAGTTAAATCCAGTATTCAGATTTCCTTCCCAAACAAACAGCTTCTGCTCTGAATCCAGAGTTTTTACCTTCCAAAACATCTTGGCAGTGGGATATATGTGAAATAGCTTTTTCAGGGAAAATGAAGTCTTGTATTAGAACTAAAAGCAAAAATAAAAATTTTTTTCTAAAAAAATATGCTTTAAGGTTACCACTCACTATTTCCATGAAAAGGTTTCAAAAATTACAGACTAAGAATAATATAATTTACGGGAAACCTTGAAAAAATCCAAAAACTGAAAATATGAAAATATGAGAAGTTATTGAATGTAACCACTTTATCACTTATTTTTATTACTGATTGTATTGTCCAAATGAATGCTTCCAAGGAAGATGGCAAGGAAAATCATAATCTTCATTTTCTTTCTTTCTTCTCTTTTATCTTGTCCAAAAATTTGATTCATTGTAATTAACCTTTCTATTAAAAATAGTTCGAGACTTCTGATGGAAGATTCAATGGAAACATCACTAAAAGATAAAATAATATAAAAAAAAGGGCATTATTTTTTCATTCCCCCTATCTTCATTTTTCCCCTTTTCAAGTCCCAACAACATCTCCCATCTGCGCTGTCTTTCCTTTAATTCACAGGGTTTTGTAAAGTGGCCCCCCCAAAAAATACCACTGGATAGGGGGGCATCCAAAACCTCTCTAATAATTCTTTGAGATTTTTTGGTCCATTTAAAGGCCTTCACAATCAGGTTCAAAAAATTGGAAAAAAAATTTACAAACCAAATGGTTTTGCTTTTTTTGATAATTTCTTTCTAGTGATTTTGGAAAATATAAAGGTACAGAAAGCTTCCAAATATAACAGGAAATTCAAATATTCTTTCTGAATATTTTTAGTAGCTCATTTTCCTGCAACAACAGGGATTAACATTCAACAAAAGATTTTTTTTCAACTTATTTTTCTGTATTTTTCTGAAGAATTTTCCAATTTTTGAGCTTGCATTATTTCAAAAGGCATTGAAAAGGACAAAATGGAAGCATTTTGGGATTTTTAGGATCAATTATGTACCTCCAAATAGTTGATGCAACTACAACAATAGCACAAAATGTTTGTTTTGGGGTGTGTTTTGGAGCCATTTCTGATACTATTTTGATTCTTTTCATGGAAGATCTGAGTTTTTAGTTTTGAGATGCACTTACAAGGACACAAAAATATTTTTTTTGTATTTATTTCATCTTTTTTGAGCTCTCAAAATTTCTAACTTCAAATCACAATGTTTAGACCCCTTTTTGAGGTAGGTCCACATTTTTGGGCTTTTCTAGTCTCCACATTCAACAAAAAAGTAGTAAAAATTGATATTGATTTAATGATTTGTTTTTTTTCTGAATTTTTCATAATTTTTTTTTCTAAAGTTTATTGGCCCAATGATTTAGAGCAAAAAATGCCACTTTTGTGTTTTTAATTATGATTTTTTTTGGGAAAAAAAACTCCAAAAAATCCTCAAATAAACTCATTTTTCCCTTTTTAAAGCCTACCCAGAGACTAAAAGCTCAAAAATTGGAAGATTTTCTAGAAAAATATGAAGAAACAGTTTAAAAGAAGTGTCTCTTTACGTTAATCCCATTTTTTGAAAGAAAATGAAGTACTAAAATTATTAAAAAAGTAGTATTTGAGTTTCCTGTTGTATTTGGAAACTTTCCTTTTCTTTAGATTTCCCAAAACAACTAGAATAAAATTGTAAAAAAAAGTGAAATCATTTGTGATTTTATTTTTTTTCAATTGCATAAATCTAATTATGAAGGCCTTTAAATGGGAGGAAAAATCTCAAAGAATTTTTAGAGAGGTTTCTGATTCCTCCCCTAAGCAGTGTTCATTTTTTTCAAATTCACAAAAACCCATGAACTCAAGGATAAAAGCATGGATGGGGGATTATTTTGGGATGTCAAAAATGCACAAAAATAAGGATTGGGGGTGTGAAAAAAACCATTCCCAAAAGAACACAACAAAAAAAGAATGAAATCAAATCTCACAATCTTCCTAGAATCCAAATCTGGGGGCTATTCATCTTTTTTAGATTCTTCTTCAGTAACAGAATCATCCTATGTTATGAAAAGGAATCATAAAAAAATGAGTCCATACTTAGAAAAATTGTATATATATATATATGAATTGACCTCTTCCTCTGATTCCTCATTCTTCTTAAACTTCCCATTTTCCTTTTCAACATCTGATTTCTCAAAACCTAAATAAAAACATGAAAAATATATATTATAAATATGGATAATTCCTTTTTTCAAAAAAACAATTACCAACCATTGAATTTGCTGCAAATTCCTTCATCAGCCTTCCTCTCCGCTTGGGTTTTTGAAAAATTCAAAAACAGATGAATCTCTTTTAATTGAGGATTGAGACATTTCCTTGAACTCAATTGCTTCTCCTTTGGGTCTATCTCTTATTTTTAATGTTTGAGCATAATTTTGCCCTTGTATCTGAGAAATTTGACAATTCCAACTGAAGAGCTTCCTCATTTCACCCAGATGATGATGTTTTTCTCCAGGCAGAAATTTATGGAATTATTCTAATAATTCAGTGACATATCTTCTTCAATTGAGGGTTTATGATGGCACTTCAAGGGTTTGTGTTTCTTCAGTTAAATCAGGGTCACCAATTAACTGGAAAAATAAAAAAATTTATTCAGAAAATTATTCATTTTCCCTTTAATAATAATAATAATAATAATAATATTAATAAGAATAATAAGAATAATAACAATAATAATAACAATAATAATAATAATAATAATTGTTAAAATACGTATGCACTTATGCGTGTGGTACGTATAAGTGTAATCCAAATGGGATGCACATATGGACCTCTCCGGCCCATTGGACACTCACACGGACCATACAGGCCTGTGTGGATGTCACGGATTTGGCAAAACTGGCCTCAAAACGCGTGAAACAGGCTCATTGGTACACGGGCCCTAACATGCCTGGTGAGGTATCTCGGCAAATACAGCCAGATAGGCTTGTATGGGCATAATTGGGCCCAAGGTTTATTTTGGACATACTTGGTCAGACAGGCTGGCCCGCCAAAGTATGTTTTACTTAGTTTTTGGGCTTGGGGCGGCCCATTGGGGCCGCCGCACCTGTTGCAGCCCGCTTGGGGAAGCCGCCTATGTTGCGGCCCGCTTGGGCCCCTGTTTTTGCCTATGGCCTGCCTATGGGGCCCTAAGGCCCGTAAGGGGCCGTTGTATGGGGCAGGGGGACTCAAAATGGAGCCCCCTCGCCCCGGTTGCGGCTATTGAGCCCGTTGCGGCTGCCGCGGGGATGGGGGCCCGAAATCCTCCCCCTCCCCTTGCTTGCCATTGCAAGGAGGAGGGGGAGGGCTGGCTGGATGGAACCAGCCAGCAACCGGTCATGGTGGGGGGGACTTGGTCACCCCCCCCACCAAAGGTAGCGGCTAGGCCAGTTGCATCAATGCAACTGGTGGTGGGGGGGAATTGACCACCCCCCCACCAACAAAGGGGCGCTCTACCCCCACCCTTTACCAAGGGGGAGGAGCAATGGGCTGGAGGGGACCTGACCACCCCCCAGCCCACTTACCGTAGTGACGCCCTGGGGGTCAATACCCCCAGGGCCCCTGGTAGGGGGATTTGACTGCCCCCTCCAGGGACCTGTGAGAAAGAGGGGGGGGGACAGCATGTCCATTGGTCACACCCCCCCCCCAAGTGTGTCTGAGACCGGACCCAGGTGTGTCCTGGGTCCCTCCTGGCCATGCACATGGCCAGGGGCTGGCTGCATGAGGCAACCATCCAGCATGTGAGGTAACAGGCCGGTTGTAATAGACAACTAGCCAGGGTTTTGAACAGCTAAGGGGCTGGTTCAGCCCCATTGAGGTGTAAACACCAGAAATAACCAGAATATGCTGGTTGTAAGGGTACAGGAACTGATGCCATGTGGGCTGATGTAGTCCAAACCAAGTAACAAGGCCTGTAGAGCCTGTAGAGCTCTTTTGGGGCGGAAAATTTGCCTTTTGGCTTGTTGTATCATGAGCTCACAAGAGGCCAATCTTTTGTACTTAAGGAGCTCTTCTCCCTGATGTTTTCAATCATCCATTCATCATCCAATTGAATTCATCAACAATATCATCCAACGTGTTGCCCCATTGTGAGAGCCCATCAAGCAATTATTGACAGAAGGTGTCCAGCATTTCTTTTGCTTTAAATACAGCTCATTTTCCTAAGCTAATTGCTGGCCATAATTATAACACATTATCATTACCAGCATCATCATTACTTCCAAGCCATCTAGACCCTTGTACCTTACTCTGAAGAACCTCAAAGACCTCAAGTTTTCCAAGAAGATGTACTATATCCCTGATTTTAGCTCCACCAAGATAGTTCTGAACAGCCAGAATTGTAATGCTTGGGCTTTCCTTATGGATAGTGAGCTGGACAAAATCTGTTTTGGGGAGATAATGGATGCATATGACACTTTGATCAGTTCAGAAGTGGAGAAAAATTCTTATCATATCATCCTTAGGAATCTTGATGCGCATCACGTGACATGGGTTGCCAATACTCTTAGGGAAGATGAGAGAAGGAGGGGCTGAATGCTTTGGAATTTGCTTAAGTCCAAGTATGCTGGTTATTTTGTTCACCAGAAGGGTATAGCTTTCAATAAACTTTTCAAGTTACAACATTCAAATTGTAAACAGTTTGTTGCAGAGGCTAGGTCTAGCATAGCCAAGTTTAAGCCATCAGGACTTAACATGGATCCTGAGTGTTTGTCACTCTTAATGCTTCAGAAGCTACCAAAGGAGTTTGATTCTTTAGTCAGAATTATTTCTCAATTGGATCCTCTTCCTGGGGAGGAGGATGTGCTGAAAAGGATTGAAAAGGATGATCTTCAGTTCAAGATGAAGGGGGGTTCTGGAACAGCCCTTGTTGGAAAGACTGGAAAATCTTGCAAGAAGTCAAAAAAGGATTTGTCCAAGGTCTTATGCTATAATTTTCAGAATAAGGGGCATTATGCTAAGGATTGCAAGGAGGCAAAGTAGAGGAAGAAGTCCAAAAAGAATGAAAAGGAGGTCAATCTCACTACTGAAAACCTTGCAGTGGTGGCGTTTGATGGTCCAATGGAAATGGTGGTTGGGGAAGAAGTTCTCAACAAGAACGCCAAAATTGATCAGGATCAAGAAATGGACTTGATTGATTACAAAGTGAGTAATCTTAACCTCAAAGATGAGAACTTATCAGTTACTGATAAAGCTTATTTCCTATTAGGAGGATTGAAGGAGGATGTTCTTGTTTTGATTGATTCTGGATGTACAGATTAAAAGTTCTTTGAACCAAATTTATTTTCAAATCTTAGTGGTTATGATGAAGTTTTAAATATTGGTCAGAAAGGCAGAACAATTCAGATTAAAGGAATTGGAAAAGTTATTCTTGCAAATCACTTGGGTTTCAAAGTTTCTTTTGAGAAAGTGTTCTATGTACCAGAGTTGCCTTGTAACCTTGTGTCCCTTGGAGTGTTGTGTAAAAAAGGTTTCCAGATTTGTTATCTTAAAGAAGATAAGTTTTTTATTGATATGAATGGGAGAAATGTTCTTAGTGGACAGGTTCGAAACAAGCTTTTGTGTGCAAGCCTGTTCAAAATCTCAGCTTTGAGCACTGTTTCTCACAATAGAAGTGGCCATAAGGTAAAGGACAGAAACTTTGAGAGTTGTACCTTAGGGGCTAAGACTACAAATGTGTTCTCAAAGAGTAGAGATTGCACTGATGTTCCTAGAGAGGAATTTTCCATTGATTTGGCAGGGCCATTCACACGCGAGTCCCTTGGTGGGGCAAGATACTTCATTGATTTAGTTGATACTGCAACTAATTATGTTTGGGTTGAACCAATTTGATCTAAGGATCAGACCACAGAGGAGGTTTCTGTAATGTTCAAAGTCTGGAAACAGAATGGTCTAATGAAGGAGATTAAGAGGCTTATCACCAATGGAGGTGGTGAATTGGTGAGTAAAGAGCTTGAGAGGTTATTGAAAGATTATGGTATCATTCATATAGTCACTAATGCAAGTACTCCACAAAATAATGGAATAGTTGAGAGAATGAATAGGACTTTACTGGACAAGGTCAGAACTATCATGTCTCAATCTGGTCTACCAAAGTTCTTATGGGCTAATTTGATGTTTACAGTCAGTCTGTTGCATAAAATTGTAAGTGTTAATGGGAAGAGTCCTCATTATCAGTTTTGGAAGTTGTACCCCAAAACATCACACCTAAGAACAATTGGTTGCTTGGGGTATTAGAGTGTCCACCATAATGAGATGGTCCAAAAATTAGACCCTAGAGCCAGAACAGGGGCACTTTTAGGCTATGATTTAATAAGTAAATTGTATAGGATCTATTGTCCAGGGACAAGAAAGGTTATCCGTAGTAGGGATGTAAAATTTGATGAAAGTAACTTTCCACTCAAAAGGAGTGAAGATGTTGTTGTGAATAAGTCACAGCAAGAAATAGAATTAGCACCTACTTAACCAGCAAAGGCTGAGGAACATGCGGTTCCAGAAGATGAAGAGATGGCAGACATGCCACCAGAGGGTTCAGTGCCCGCTTCAGGGGAGTCCGTTAATTTGGAACCTGATGAGCCTCCACCTCATGTTGGAAGGAGTGGTAGGATTACATTACCAGTTGATAGGTACGGGGAATGGAAGTCCCATTATGCTGCTGCAGGATATGAGGAAGATACATTTCAGGAACAGTGTATGCTCAATGAAGTCCTGGAGTTGAGTTCAGAAATGGGTAACAGGGTTCACCCAAATAGCTTTGGCCAAGCTATGAATTCTGATGAGAGAGCCACCTGGAAGAGTGCTATTTTTGAGGAATTTGATTCTCTAGAAAATAATAGTGTCTTCAAAGTGGTTAAGCTGGATTCTTTTCCAAAAGGAAAGACCATTTTGGGGTTTAGAATGGTGTTAAACAAGAAGTTTGACACAAATGGAATTTTGAAAAGATTCAAAGCTAGATGTGTTGCACAGGGCTTCAAGCAGAGAGAGGGTATTTATAACCAAGAAACTTTCTCACCAACTGGAAGGCTTTCCACCTTCAGGTACATCATTGATCTGGCAGCGGTGTTGGGTGAAGAAATCAGACAAGCTGATTTTGTAACAGCATACTTGAATGCAAAAATTGGAGAGGAGGAGACTGTTTATATGTCAATCACTGATGGTTTTTGTGAATGGTTAGTAGAGACTAAACCAGAAACCATGAAGAAAATCTGTGTTAGAATTTTTCTTTCAACAGATAAAGGGGAATATGTCCTCAAGCTGTGTAGATCCCTTTATGGATTGAAGCAAGCAGCTAGATTGTGGTATAATACCATGAGTGAGAAACTGATACAGATTGGTTTGAAGATGTCTGAGGCCAACCCTTATCTTTTTGTAAGAAACAATGCAATTTTCTTTGTATGGGTCAATGACATTATCATTATTGGAAATGGTAAAGAGAGAGTCACAGAGACACTCAAAAAGGAATTCAAGATAAAAGATCTTGGTCTGGCGCAACAGGTGCTAGGAATGAAAGTCAGTAAGAGCAAGAATGGTATTAAGTTAGACCAGATTCATTACGTGGAAGCTCTTCCTAAGCAACATGGCTTAGAGGATGAAAAGGATTTTGTTACTCCCATGCAGTCAAACATTTGTTTAGAGAATTCTACAGATGAGGAGTATCTGGAGTTTGTTCAATCTGGGAACAACTACAGGTTAGCTATTGGATTGCTTAATTATTTTGAGCAGTGTACAAGGCCCAATATTTCTTTTGCAATTGGTGTCTTGTCACAACAATTAGAGAAGCCAAGCATGAGGTATTGGTCAGCTTTTAAGAGAGTTATGAGGTATCTTAAAGGAACACACAGTCTGGGACTGTTTTTTACAAAGTCAGCAAACTTTGCTTTGGTTGCTTATTACAATGAAAGTTGGGAAGATGGTAACACTAGGGAATCAAAAAGTGGTTTTGTATTATTCTTAGGTAAGAATCTGGTGTCATGGATTTCCAAGAAGGTATTGGAAATAAGTCTTTCATCAACAGAGGCTGAGTATAGAGCTTACTTAGCAGCTTCACAGGAAGCAAAATGGTTGAGAAAAGTCTTAGAGGATACACATAAGCCACAAGGGTCTGCGTTGTTGTATTCTGATAATCAGAGTGCCATTGCGTTGGCGCAAAACCAAGTGTTCCATTAAAGAACAAAACATGTTGATGTTCACTATAACTATATTTGCAATGCAGTTGAATTCAAGGAGATTGTGTTGAGGTACATGCCCACTGGAGCAATGATTGTGGATATCTTGACTAAGGTTTTAGATAGGAACTAGCATCAAGGCTTTGTGACTAACATGGGGATGTCACCCCTTTTGGATTAAGGGGGTGTGTTAAAATACGTATGCACTTACGCCTGTGCTACATATAAGTTTAATCCAAATAAGATGCACATATGGACCTCTCCGGCCCATTCGACGCTCACACGGACCATACGGTGTGGAAAGAATAAGCTTTTTCCCCTATAATTGTCCCAAGGTTTGGAAGTTAACGGTTCCCTGCATCTGAAAGGAGATGAGGATGCCCAAAGTTGCACTTAAATGAGAAATAGGAATAAGGAGATAAAGAGATAAAGAGTGAAATCACCAATCCTTCAATCCCAAGAACTTTCCACCTGGATGTGTATGCGGTATTAGTTCCTTTAATCTCTTGGTGAGATGATTGATCCAATCTGATGATGTGATGGTCTGATTCCATGCCCCCCTCCCACCTAACCCAGAGTTGAGAGCAAGGATAAGTCCTCCCTCTCAACCCTAACCTAGGTACACACGCAAATAAAAGTATGACAAAGAAACAGAAAACAATCCCAAAACAGAAAACCTATCCTCCTCTCCCCACCCCCGTACCAAACTTCCCCCAGCGTCCGTACGCCGTTCCGTCCATCCAGTTTGTCCTTCTCATGACGCGGTCCTTGCACCGCGCCCTACTCAGAGCCCCCTGCGCCTGTCCGTATCCGTTTTTCTGCGCCCGTCATGGATGTCTGGTATTATCCGGCGTGATCCACGCGCTTGCACGCGCGTTCCATCCATTCCATTATAGCCCGCGGATTTCTCCGCCCCTACGTATCCAAACCAGTGCGCCCGCAAACCTAGTTGAGCGCACTACCTTCCAAATCCAATCTCCGGGGAAGATCGCCGCCCACACCGCATTTGATGCTGAGCCCGACCCTTCCACTAGGTACAGAGCAAAACAGCGGCTGCTGCTGAGCACCGACCCGTCCACTAGGTGCGGAGCCAAACAGCGGCTCCTGCTGAGCACTCAGCATACCCTAATTCTGAGCCCGCTTGCCTCCAATGCTGAGCGCGCAGCCGCAAAGCAGTTCCCAATCCGCATCTATAAATTGACACCACATCCCCCCCCAACTTGAGTTCTGTCCCCAGAAGTCTTCCATCGCTTCACCATACTACCACCACCGCTACTTCCACTACCACCCCCACCACTCCCACTACCACCTCCCCCATCCTCCTTCCGCTCCATTGCCACCATGCTCCCATGCGAGTTCTGCGCCCGGAACAGGCACGCGTGTTCAATTGTTCCTGGTCGACGCGCCTGTGTTGCTTGCCGTCGCGGCCACCGTTGCTGCTCACTTAGTGACGGCATGCCCCAAGCTCCCCCCCAATCCGGGTCTAGCCCCAGGCCCCGCAAGAGGGCTTGTCCGGACCTGTTTGTAGTTTTGGACGACAACACCATCTCGGAGGACTTGTGGACTCCGCCAGGCTCCCCTCTCTGCCGTCCTCCACCAAGCAAGGGTTGCGACTTGGCTTCTCCTCTTCGCCGCGCGGGGCCACCGGGGAAGGAGGACTTCCCGTCCTTTGATGATTTCCGGAGGGCTTTGCAATCCTGGGCGGACCGCGTCCGGGTCACGGAAGGCGTGAGGGACCCGCGCCTTGATGAAATTCTTTGGCGTTGCGCTGCTCCGGCTCCGGGTCCTCCTCTGGCACCTGCACCGGCTCCTCCCACTCCAGATCCACAAGGCACCCCGCCACTGCCCGCGCCACCAGCGGTCTCGGATGAGAGGCATGCAACCCCCGATGTCCCTCCGCCTCCGTCACCCATCATCATCCCATCATTGCCTCCAGCTGAACCAAGCCCCCCTGTTGGTTTCCCGGAGGCCCCGTCTTCACCGGCCGCTCCTCCCCCCAGCCCTCTGGAGATCCCGGAAATCCCAATTGTAATGGCACTCCCGGCTTCCGGCTTTGAGGTTCTTGCGGAAAGGTCAACCACGATGCTTCAGGATTACCTCGTGACCCCCGGCGCCCAATCCTTGGAATCCCGGCGCGAGCTCCTGGCGTCTTTCCGGGCCTTACTGGCGTTGTCAAGGGCGGAAATGGAGGAGGTGATGAAGATGGCTTAGGCGCATCGCCCCCCCTTCCCCTTCTTCCCTTTCTTTTCTTTTGGTTGTACCGCGCTTCCTTTTTACTAAGAAAATACACGTATCCGCGCGAGGTCTTAATCTTATGAGAAAAAGTGCGCAACCGCACTTTGTGAGAATGAGCTTGAGATTGAGGTCCGCGTCCGCACGCATTGCTTTTTGAGCAACCATAAGTGACCAGCCGTTCAAAAAGGGGCACCTGGACTGCCCCAGACAAACTGCCACACAGTTCCCCAAACCCCTCCTGTAACAAACACAAAAACCAAACACCAGCACGCGCCACCGTAAGGGAAGAGAGAGAGAGAGAGTAAGAGAACGGACATTCTGGGGTGTCTAGTTGTCCCGGCTGTGAACCGGCTAGAGAACCCCCTCACCAAATCAAGCTTATTCCCATACCAACCACCCATCCTCGAGATATTCTGAGAGAAAAGAAAAAGAGAAAAAGAAACCAACAGAGAAGAAAAATAGAAAAGAACACATAATAATTTTTTTTTCACGCAATGCCCGTAGACCGCCCGCAAATTGCTCTTTGTCCCGCTTCCCCCATCCCCGGGATTGTCCTTGCGTCCCGGTTCCGCAGGGCTTGTCCTTGCGTTCATGGACCCGGCTTTGTGCTGCGCCCGCGTTTCCTGCAAAAGCCCCAAGCCAGCAAAGACCCCACAATCCAGATAAGAAGGAAACATAGAGAAACAAACATTCTGGGGTGTCTAGTTGTTCTGGCTGTGAACCAGCGAGAGCACCCCCTCACCAAATCAAAACTTATCCCCTACCCCCACCACCTCCCCCCCCCAACTTGGCCACTGTCCCCAGCTGGTCGCAACCGCCTACTCTGTTGCAACGGCACGTTTTCCGCTTCTCCGTCCGAAAACAAATCCCCAGATTGCATTCCAACACCATCTCCGCGCTCCACACTCCCCTTGCCTGATTTGTCACCCCCTTCCGCTGTCTTGTCAAATGAGGTAGATCCTTGCGCAAAGAAGCGCTTGACATGCAAAGCTGCCGCCTTCCGTTTCAGCGGAGTACCGTCTAATTCCTCCAACTGATAGCTGCCGCCCTCAAACTTGGACGACACGCGGAACGGGCTGTTCCACCGGTTAGCAATCAACTTCCCCCACTGAGACTCTAGACTCCAGTTGTACAGGAGCACCAAATCCCCCTTCCGCAAGGGATCCTGGAGACAATGCAAGCAGCGCTTGTCCCAATAGCGCACCAATGCCGTCCGAGTCTTCTTCAGCCGGTCCGCGGCCTTTGCAAGCATCCCCTCCTGTCAAAGGAGCTGTTTGGCGCAAGCCTTGAGCAATTTGGCGGAAGTCTTCACCTTCCACCAGTCAACCCCCAGGAACGTCTCCAACTCAATGTCCACCGGAAACACGGGGCGCTGTCCAAAAAGTAACTCGTACAGCAAGTAGCCTGTCAACCGCTTCACCAAAATCTGATCCGCAAACAGAACCATTGGAAGGGTCTCCTGCCAGCGCTTACCGTCCTCCCCGCACATCTTGACCAGGGCGTCCTTGATTGGTTGATGCCCGCGTTTGATCATGCCGGCCCCCTCGGGATAATACTCCGTTACTCAGCCAAACTTGGCTCCGCAACTCTTCACCAACTCAACCAAACGGCCGCGAAACTCAGCCCCTCTGTCCACTGTAACCAGACAAAGCAACACGTACCGCGCAAAACAATCTTCCTCCAGAAACAGAGAAACTTTGTCTGCCAAGAGCTTGACCAATGGACGCGCTTCCGCCCAACCGGACAGGTCTTCCCGCGCGACAAGCAGATAGGCGAACTTACCAGCCTTGATGTGGAGAACATCAAGCAATACTCGACCAAAGAGGGCGTCTTCCCCGGTGGGGTTTCCGATTTCCTTAGGCAACCTTGCGCTCCGTTGTTTACAGGCTTTGCAGGACGCCAACCATTCCCATACCGCATGAACTACCCCCGGCCACCAGAACCGCTCTTTCACCCCCCTCCGCGTTTCAACCTCCCCTTGATGGCCGAGATTGTCATGAAGGCTTCGGAGGATAGCTTCCTGATCCGCCCTTGAAGTGGTAACCACAAGAGGAACCGGAGTCTTCCGCCGCAAAAGCTGCCCCTCCTGTACATAGAAGTTCCCTGCTCGCCGCCTTGCCCATTGCATGTGCTTGTCCTTAGTTCCATTGGGAAAACAAAGTTCCCGCAAGTAGTCACAAAGAATTGCGTACCGCCCGGTCTGCCGGAGCGGAAGCTGAACGCCCTCCTCCACAACCCCTACCTTGACAACCGGGGCCTCCACATTGAGCAGTTCCACGTCCTCAAACGGGTCATCCCTTGGATACCGCGACAACGTGTTGGGCATAGTGAACGCTTTCCCCGGAACATGAACAACAGCAAAGGAAAAAAGTTGAAGAAACGCCACCCACCTGGTCATGGGAGCATTGGGAAACGCTGGGGAATTGATCATCCACGCCAGCGCCTCCGCATCCACCAAAAGCTCAAAATGAACCCCCCACAAAAGATACTGAAGCCGCCGCACAAATTGGTGACCCTGCACAACTCCAACTTTGGCTGAGAGTACCGGCTTTCCGTTGGAGTGAAGGTGACCAACTCGTAAAGCACCGGCCTATCCTTACCGTCGTCCTCTTGAGTGCGAACCCCCCCCCGCGCCAAATTTGCTGGAATTGACCGCTAGCCTAATTCCTCCTGCATTGTAGTCGAGATTGCGGAGCACAATGTCACGTCCCACAATCTCCTTGAGCTTCCAGAACGCGCTATTGCACTCTTCTCCCCAATTCCACTCCGCGCCTTTCCGCGTTAGTGATCGGAGCGGGCTTGCCACCTCCGCAAACCTCTTGATGAACACATGGACATAGCTACATAATCCCAAGAACTGAAGGATATGCAACACTGTCCGCGGGGTCAGCCATTTGAGGATCTTGTTCCCCCTTTTCTCTGCAATGCGCCGGCCGTTGGAAGCAACAACATGGCCAAGGACTTTGAGTGCCGGAACACAAACTGCCAACTTCTTCCCCGACACCGTCAGTCCTGCCTCCTCAATGCAAACAGTATGCTTTCCAACGTCTGCGCGTATTCCCACACAAAACGTCAGACGCCGGGAACTTCAACCAGCTCTGCTCCTCCGTAATTGGATTTTGGACCTTTGATGCCCGCGTTGTTGATGAAGATTTGGGCCCCCTCCGGAAGATCATCTTTCAGGATCCAAGCCATTTGCGCCTGGTACACCGCCACAGAATTGGTCGCGCCCTGCGGTAGCCAAGTCAGCTGCATTCTTCCCAACCCAGTCTCTAATGCCATTAGAGGCCGCAAGCGAGGATCCGACTCACACTAGTTGTATCCCCTCATCACATCCACTAAACCGTAACAAGCGCGCCCCGCCATTGACTCAAGGAACTTGTCAACGCAAGGGGGCTGTCCTGCCTCCCAGATCGTTAAGGAGTTGAGCTGCTGCAGATCAAGGACAATCCTCAACAACTTTCCGTCCTGCTTAACTATTGCAAAGATCGGACTGGAGTAACTAGACATTGATTGTTTGTAAAGGCCAGTCTTCACCTGTTCCCGCATTAACTCCAGAAACTGCTCCCGGACCGCCCACAGTATTGGAATCGTCTTGATCTGCCACGGCTTGTGATTGACAGTGGGGATGACATAGGGGTTGCCAATATTGTTTTTCAGAAGCCCCCACTCTTCAGGTCCAAACGCGAGTTCTCTTTCCCAAAGAACCAGAACCAATACCAGCAACTCATGCTCCTCTGTACTCAACCATCCCATTGGGCCAAAATTGAAAGCTGCAATCCGCTCCTCCGTGATACGCGCCGAACTAGTAACCCACCCCAAAGCCTTAATTGGCATGACCCAAGGGTCCCGCAACCAAGCAATTGGTCAAAGCGGTCCGTTCAATTTCTGGGGCATTGGCTTGTTCCTCAGTTGGATCTTCCGCAACACCGGCTTGTACTTGCCAGCGTTGCACCGCATCATCCGCAGGCATCCCGTGCTTTAGGTCCTGCACAGAATGGAACCGCGGCTTTTGCCTTTGCTCACGAGTGTGGCACGATGATAGGGTTTTTGAAGCGTAGTACCCTTGGGCAATGCATACTGAGAAAAGGGACTTACTTCTGCAATGTGCGCGCCCTGCACTTTCCTTCCTCCCCCTCCCTGCTCCTCATTAGTCAACCGCCCGCACAAAACCAGAGCTTTTTCCGTGCGGTCTCCTTGGTTGACTAGGAAAAATCCTCCAAGGGTTGCCCGTTGCAGACCAACTCTGCATCCAGTTCCTCCTCATACTCCAACACTCTCCTCCTCTTTCCTTTCCCGCAATCGCAGATAGTTGTTTCAAACCTTCTGCGGGACAAATCCTCCACCTTCAAGGCCTCTGTTCCCGCCTCTGTATCAAAAACCATTTGTGCTTGGAACCCTAACATGAACAGCCTTCAAAAAATCACATCCCCACAATCAACCAAAAAAAAAAAAGAGGCTTATGGACCCTTGCAACCTTGACCTCCTCCTCCTCAACTACCCCATCCACACAACACTCCCCTCCGTTAAGCGCGCGGAGACCCATCGCGCATTTCCGCCAAACCAACCCCAAATCATCCACCATCCATGATGGCAGCAGGTTCACCATTGAACCGCTGTCCACCATAGCCCACACCTTCCTCCCCGCTATGACCATTGGAATGTAAGCAAGCGTAGTCAAAACCGATTTCAACTCACACTCCTCGCACCCCTCCTCCTTCTGCGCCACATGAGCCCACTGCACCATCTGAGGTACCCGGCCCTGACCGCAATCCCGCAACGCCTGCACCATCTCATCTACCACCACCGGAGACACAGCCGCCAGTTCCTGCAAGGTCAGCGGGAACGGAGTCTTGTTCCCCATCACCCTACGCATGATGTCCGCCGCTTTCTTCTTCCCTACAGGATTTGCTGCCGGCGCCTCAACTCTGGGCACGCGTGCCGCCGTTTCCGGAACAGTCAACAGGGGTCGCTCCTTTGCATCCACCTCCATCTTATTGGAGACCGCCACCTTCTCTTCTGTTGCCACTACCCTTACCTCAGCTTCCACCCAAGGTGGTTGCCCAATAAGGGACCGGTAACAATGCCTAGTGATGCTCGCACCGTCGTTCCCGCCTCCTGACTCCGTGTGCGCACCTGCTGCATTGCGGTTGGCTGGCCTGGCTCCATTGGAATCTGTTTGCCTGTCGGAAACATGTACCCCATCCCCGCCAGTCAAACCAATCCCGCATTGAGATCCTTTGTAAGCTCCTTGCCCGCCGATTGCCAATGACTGTTTGCCCCGCAGTACAAGCACCCCCTTGGCATGAAAGTACCGGGCGGCCAAAACCCTTCCACCATGTGAGGTCAAGGCCCTCGCGGCTGCTGCTGGCCCATACAGCTCATGCAGATCTTCAAATCCTTCATCAGTTCCGTCAATTCACTTACCGGAGGGGCAGGCGTGGGTTGAGGAACTGGAACACGCGTGGAAGTAGGTGGAACCGGGGCCAAAAATTGCGCCAGAGCCAGAACCTGGGGGGCGGATTTCTTCAGTCCCGCTGGGAAGGACTTAGCGGTATCCTCAATAAGCTCTTCTAAGTCGAGCTCACTCTCCACAGCCTGGCAAATGACAGCCAACTCCGGAAGGAGTGCGTTGCTCCCGTCCAATGACCGCTTTACCAATTTGTGATCGTAAAGATGCCGCTGCACCCTTGCCCAGAGTTGAGCGCCTAAACAGCCCAGAAACGCGCGTTTCATGGCCCCCGTCTGTCCCGCCACCACCTTGTTCTTTGACAAGTACCAATAGATCCAATCAAACTTTGAGGTTTAATCCGCCAGCTCCACCCAAGTTCTGACTCCTCTGCACGCTGTAGAGACTCCTTTGGGATTGGGTAAAAAAGTAGCAAATAGCTTGCTGGCAGTCACTTGAGGGGGGATTTAGTATTGCAACTACAAATAAGATAGAGGAATAATAAGGGTTGTTTTGAATTGCCTGCCCCTCTGAGTACTATAGTAGTCTCACAACAATAAAAGAAAAAGAGAAATGGTGGCTGATTTTCAAATAGAGTTGCTACTATAGTAGTCTCTATCAGACCTAGGATCAATGTATTCAAGCTTGATAAGGAAGAAATGATGGAAAAGATAGGTGACCTGGTGGATAGAAGCTGAGTAAGGGAAGAATCCTTTGTCTTGTCTTATCCTTTATATATCCTTTATCTTGTTTGATTGGTTTATAATGAATACTCCTTTGATTTTACATGTGATGATTGATAAAGTTGAAATTGTTGAGCCTATACTTGATACTGATGATGGTTGTTGTTGTTGATGATGATGATGATGATGATGGATGATGATGATGATGGATGAGGTAGGTGATGATGATTGTTGATGATGGTGATGGATGATTATGATGGTTGAGGTAGGTGATGATGATTGTTGATGATGATGATGGATGAGGATGATGATGGGTGATAATGATGATGGATGTTGATGATGGATGGTGTTAATGATGATGATGGTCAATGGTATGTGGTAATGGTTGGTGATGATGATTGATATAAGGGTTGTTCATTGTTTATGATAAGGGTTTAATATATTTTATAAGGGTTTGATATCTTTTATAAGGGTTTAATATTTTATATAAGGGTTTAATATTTTACATAAGGCTTTAATACCCTTTATAAGGGTGGCCACCCCAGGCTGGGTGCCTGGGGGGATGTGTGGGATCTGATGGGACCTGGATGGGGGAGAGAGGCCCTCTATTTATAGACATCAGGGGGGGCTGCCACCTGGTGGCTGACTTGTGGTTGTGGGTTGTTTGTTTGGTTCTGCAGGCAGTGTCCTGCATATATTGCTTCTGTACTGCATGTGCCTGCATATATTGCTTCTGTATTATGTCCTGTATGATGCTGTACAGCCTCTGCAGGCAGTGTCTTGCATATATTGCTGTGTATACAGGTGATTTGTTTGGTTCTTCATGCAGTGCCTTGCATATATTAATTATGTATATACTGGTGAGGAGTTTGAGTGGTGTATGGGTTTACTTTATGTGGTATGTACTTGAAGGCATCCAGGGTATGTCCATATGTATTTCACTGAGCTGTAACACCTTATTGGGCAGTATCTTCTAATCCATGAGAGATAGAGGGGTACTTTGGCTGAGTGACTAGGGGTTATTTTAGGTGTAGAATCCATTTTTGAGGTTATTTTGAGGATTAGTGCTGTATTTATACTAGAAAAGTGAGTCTGATGGCTATAGGTTAGGTTTTGGAGCACCAAAGCGCGCTTGCCTCCGAGGCCACGCGGTCAAAATCGCTTTCCCGGAATCGAGGTTCGCGCCTACCCCACCGCATTAGGATCTCCGCCTTCAGTTTTTGCCAATCCTGATTCTTGTAGCCTTCCATCTCCTCCACATCCCGGAGCTTCTCTTTGTCCATAATGAACAGGACAACAAGCCGGGCCTTATTGGCGTCCAACGCACCTTCCGCATCTGCAATACCTTTGTATCTCGAGATGAATCACTCCACATCCGCCGTGTTGAATCGGATGTGAGGGTACTCGCGCGGCCTGATGCGAACCAGACAAGTGGGTTCATGGTCACTGGAGACCAATGGGGGAACGGCGTAGCTTGTCCTGGGTCGAGCAGAGGGAGGGGGAGGAGGAGGGATGGAAAACGCAAGTGGGGTTGGAGTAGCGGACCGGGAAACGGAAGGAGAAGAAGAAGAAGAAGAGGAAGCAACTGTAGGGAGGTATGGATAGGAAATCGCGCCCAGTTACCTTTTAAAGACAAGAAACGGAAGGTTACTTCCCAGCCAGACCCCCAGATGTGGAAAGAATAAGGGTTTTCCCCTATAATTGTCCCAAGGTTTGGAAGTTAACGGTTCCCTGCGTCTGAAAGGAGATGAGGATGCCCAATGTTGCACTTAAATGATAAATAGTAATAAGGAGATAAAGAGATAAAGAGTGAAATCACCAATCCTTCAATCCTAAGAAATTTCCACCTGGATGTGTATCCGGTATGAGTTCCTTTAATCTATTGGTGAGATGATTGATCCAATCCAATGATGTGATGGTCTGATTCCATGCCCCCCTCCCACCTAACCCAGAGTTGAGAGCAAGGATAAGTCCTCCCTCTCAACCCAAACCTAGGTACACGCGCAAATAACATTATGACAAAGAAACAGAAAACAATCCCAAACAGAAACCCTAGCCTCTTCTCCCCACAACCGTACCAAACTTCCCCCAACGTCCATACGCCGTTCCGTCCATCCGGTTTGTCCTTCTCATGACGCAGTCCTTGCACCGCGCCCTACTCGGAGCCCCCCGTGCCTGTCCGTATCCGTTTGTCCGCGCCCGTCGTGGATGTCTGGTATTATCCGGCGTGATCTGCACGCTTGCACGCGCGTTCCATCCGTTCTGTTATAGCCCGCGGATTGCTCCGCCCCTACGTATCCAAACCGGCGCGCCCGCAAACCTAGTTGAGCGCACTACCTTCCGAATCCAATCTCCGGGGCAGATCGCTGCCCACGCCGCATTTGATGCTGAGCCCAACCCGTCCACTAGGTGCGGAGCCAAACAGCGGCTGCTGCTGCTGAGCACTCCGCATACCCTAATGCTGAGCCCGCTTGCCTCCAATGCTGAGCACGCAGCCGCGAAGCAGTTCCCAATCTGCGTCTATAAATTGACACCACAACAGGCATGTGTGAATGTCACGGATTTAGGGAAACTGGCCTCAAAATGCGTGAAACAGGTTCATTGGTACACGGGCCTGGTAAGGTATATGGGCAAATACAGCCAGATAGGCTTTTATGGGCATAATGGGGCCCAAGGTTTATTTTGGACATACTTGGCCAGACGGGCTGGCCCGCCAAAGTATGTTTTACTTAGTTTTCAGGCTTGGGGCGGCCCATCGGGGCCACCCCCCGTGTCTCAGCCGGGTTGGGGCTGCCGCCTGTGTTGCGGCCTGCTCAGGGCCGCTGTTTTTGCCTTTGGCCTGTCTATGGGGCCCAACGGCCTGTGCAGGGCTGTCGTAGGGGGCAGGGGGACTCAAAATGGAGCCCCCCCGGTTGCGTCTGTTGAGCCCGTTGCAGCTGCCGCGCTGGGTGGCAGCCGCGTGGCTGGAGGCCCTGGATCCTCCCCCTCCCCTTGGTTGCCATTGCAAGGAGGAGGAGAAGGGCTGGCCGGATGGAACCAGCCAGCAACCGGTCATGTTGGGGGGGACTTGATCACCCCCCCATCAAAGGTAGCAGGTAGGCTGGTCACGTCAATGCAACTGGCGGTGGGGGGGAATTGACCACCCCCCCACCAACAAAGGGGCGCTCCCCCCCCCCTTTACCAAGGGGGAGGAGCAACGGGCTGGAGGGGACCTGACCACCCCCCAGCCCACTTACCGTAGCAACGCCCTGGGGGTATCAACCCCCAGGGCCCCTGGTAGGGGGATTTGACCACCCCCTCCAGGGACCTGTGAGAAAGAGGGTGGGGGACAGCATGCCCACTGGTCACACACACACACACCCCCCCCAAGTGTGTCTGAGACCAGAAACAGATGTGTCCTGGGTCCCTCCTGGCCATGTGCATGGCCAGGGGCTGGTTGCATGAGGCAACCAGCCAGCATGTGAGGTAACAGTCCCGTTGCAATAGACAACCGTCCAGGGTTTTGAACAGCTAACAGGCTGGTTCAGCCCCATTGAGGTGGAAACACCAGAAATAACCGGAATAGGCTGGTTTAAGGGTACAGGAACTGATGCCATGTGGGCTGATGTAGTCCAAACCAAGTAACAAGGCCTGTAGAGCCTGTAGAGCTCTTTTGGGGCGGAAAATTTGCCTTTTGGCTTGTTGTATCATGAGCTCACAAGAGGCCAATCTTTTGTACTTAAGGAGATCTTCTCCCTGCTGTTTTCCATTCATTCATTCATCATCCAATTGAATTCATCAACAATATCATCCAACGTGTTGCCCCATTGTGAGAGCCCATCAAGCAATTATTGACAGAAGGTGTCCAGCATTTCTTTTGCTTTAAATACTGTTCTTTTTCCTAAGCTAATTGCTGACCATAATTATAACAATAATAATAATAATAATAATAATAATAATAAATAATAATAATAATAATAATAATAATAATAATAATAATAATAATAATAATAATAATAATAATAATAATGATAATAATAACAATAATGATAATATTAATAATAATAATAATAATAATAATAATAATAATAATAATAATAATAATAATAATAATAATGATAATAATAATAATAATAATAATAATAATAATAATAATAATAATAATAATAATAATAATAATAATAATAATAATAATAATAATAATAATAATAATAATAATAATAATAATAATAATAATAATAATAATAATAATAATAATAATAATAATAATAATAATAATAATAATAATAATAATAATAATAATAATAATAATAATAATAATAATAATAATAATAATAATAATAATAATAATAATAATAATAATAATAATAATAATAATAATAATAATAATAATAATAATAATAATAATAATAATAATAATAATAATAATAATAATAATAATAATAATAATAATAATAATAATAATAATAATAATAATAAATAATAATAATAATAATAATAATAATAATAATAATAATAATAATAATAATAATAATAATAATAATAATAATAATAATAATAATAATAATAATAATAATAATAATAATAATAATAATAATAATAATAATAATAATAATAATAATAATAATAATAATAATAATAATAATAATAATAATAATAATAATAATAATAATAATAATAATAATAATAATAATAATAATAATAATAATAATAATAATAATAATAATAATAATAATAATAATAATAATAATAATAATAATAATAATAATAATAATAATAATAATAATAATAATAATAATAATAATAATAATAATAATAATAATAATAATAATAATAATAATAATAATAATAATAATAATAATAATAATAATAATAATAATAATAATAATAATAATAATAATAATAATAATAATAATAATAATAATAATAATAATAATAATAATAATAATAATAATAATAATAATAATAATAATAATAATAATAATAATAATAATAATAATAATAATAATAATAATAATAATAATAATAATAATAATAATAATAATAATAATAATAATAATAATAATAATAATAATAATAATAATAATAATAATAATAATAATAATAATAATAATAATAATAATAATAATAATAATAATAATAATAATAATAATAATAATAATAATAATAATAATAATAATAATAATAATAATAATAATAATAATAATAATAATAATAATAATAATAATAATAATAATAATAATAATAATAATAATAATAATAATAATAATAATAATAATAATAATAATAGTAATAATAATAATAATAATAAAATTCAAATGGCAAAGCCATGGTTCCAAAAGTTCTATAATTTTTTTTCTTGATTTTTTTGATGGATTTTTGAAGGGCCTTGATTGCTTGAAAAAATTTAAAATATTTTTTTGAGGGTTTTGAACACCCAGCTAAAAGGCTTTGGCATGAAATTCCCAAAAAATAATTTATTTTGAACAGCCATGTAAGAAAGTATTCCACTGTGTGTGTAAGACAGCACAGGGATGTAATACACCCATGATTTTGAGGGTAGGGGTAGTGGGAAAAATAATTCCCTAAACAGGGAAACAAGGGGTTTAACCAAAAATTATATTTTTTTTGAAGAAAAAATGGATAAGCCTGAAATAAGCCATTTAACTTTTCAAAGGTTTCCACTCTGATATAGACTAATAATATTTTCATATTGTGCATTATTTTTTTGACATCCCTTGTCCTCAAAATTACAGGTACACTATGTCCCCACAATGTTAAAGCTACATGGGTTTCCTATTAACTCAAAGAGGTTTCAGGAAATGTTAATTTTTCACATCTGAAGCTATATCTGCATAGCTGGTTTTTTCAAAAATATCACAAAATATATAACAGATTTGTCAAATTATTTTAAGGCCTTCAGAAATCCATCCAAAAAATCAAAAAAAAAAAAATTGAAAAACCTATGTTTCATGGGCATTTCTGTACCATGTCCTTTGCCTTTTTTTTATGAATTTCTTTTGGACCTCTGCATTAACAGAATTCTTCTAAATTAATTGAAGAGCTCTAAAATAGGTTTTGATTATTTTTTGGATTCATTTTTGGCCTCAAAAATTTTTAAAAAATGCAAAAAAAAGGAAAAAAATAAAACATCATTTTCAATATTATTTTAAAATATCAAACTTCAATAGTTCTTTCCATTTTCTTTTTTAGGCCTTCAGAAAAACATTAAAAGGTTGAAATAAAAAATCTTGTAGTTTTTTTGAGGTGTTATACACGTCAAAATATTGGTCACAATGATAATAGTTCAATTTAAAAGAGGGGAGGTCTGCATTTTTGAATCCATGTTTTTTTCTGTTGTAACAGGTAAAAAATCAAAATTACAAATTACTAAAATAATTAATTGACTTCTGTTGGTTTAATTTTCTTCTGGATTTCCTTCCATCGAAAAAGAATTCATTAACAAAATCCAAAATTCTTCTAAACAATTTTTTAGGAAGATTTAGAATTCTTGGTCACAAAGATTTTCCAAAGTGGGCCTAATCTGGGGGCTAGCCAAGCACCATACTTCAAATTGAAAGGAGCTAAATTTTTCAATTCTTATAAAATAATCAGAAATATAGGAGAATTTTTGAAATTTGGAGTGGGGAGGGAATTGAGAGGACAAAGAGTACAAGGCATCAAGGACTAAAATAGAAAAACTGAATACATATCTTTTTCAGAAATAAGGAAACCATGGCATCACAGCTTTCTCAAAAAATCATTGGAGCTGGGCCAGAAAGTTGGTTTAGTTTCATTCTTGCTTATTGAAAATGTTTACCCCAGATTTCATGCATTAATTTTGGGTCCTTGGAGATTGGGTTGGAATCCAATTATCTGAAAGTTTATTTTCTTATTTCATTCCAATCTTTGTATTTCCTTCCAAAACCAACATCTGATTCTCCAAAACCACAGTTTCTGTCTCCAAGAAAATCATGAAAGTGGGATATATGAGGAATATAAGTTGTAGGGGAAATGAAGTCTTTGTATTGGAACTGCAAGAAAAAATCCAATTATTTCTCAAATAATATATTTTTGAAAAATTTCAAACACTTGTTTCATTGAAGAAATCCAATAAATTCCAGAATAATAATAAGATATTCTAATGGAAAGCAGGAATAAAATACAAAAAAAATCTGAAAAACTGAAAAAATTCAGAAATTCAAAAATTCAAGAATTTACCCACTTTCTCACTTTTAGTTGTTTCTATTTTTGCAAACAAATTTTTTCAAGGAGGATGCTACGTATCTTTATCATATAAGATTTCTGGTTTTATCTCTGTATTCTTTTCCCAAGATTGTAATCAGTTAATATAAATCTCTTATTTAAAATGGTTGAAGACCTCTGGAAAGATTAAATGATCTTTTTTCAAAAAAATTAAAAATAAAACTTTCTGTCTTCATAACACCCAAATCTGGGAGGTCTTCATATCCTAAAAATTAAGGCCCAGACTGAGACCACACCCTCAAAACTTTCAAAATGGAGAGTTTATTTTGAAAAAGGCATCATTGTAGCATTTTCTTTCTAAATTCTAACATTTGCCATCATTCTAGTAATTTTTTCTGAAATGAAGCCTTCTGGTGCGCCTTCCAACCCCAGGAAGGCATTTAAACTTTTAAAATTTATCTAAATACAAAGAAGGCATCAAAATAGACAATTAATGTATGCCTTTTGAAGGAGTTTTGGGTCCCCCAATGCCTTCAAACATGAATTGGGACCCTGGGGGGCTAAATTGAGGCCTCCAGACCCCCTTTAGAGTCTGCCTGGGGTAAAATGTTTTTAATAATTCAATGATGGAGATCACTTGAGTTAATGTGACATGTAAAAATACAATAAAGCTTCATTTTTTGCAAGGAATTCAAATTTCAGGCCAGATTTGATAAATAACTTTTTCCAATTTAAGAAAAATAAGCACAATGATGATAATTTGTTTTATTTACACAAAATGAATTATTTCCAGTGGAGTATAAATAATGTTGTAGCAAAAATAAAAAAATTAAGAAATGCAACTTACACCTAATTCATAAGGGGAATTCACAAATTTGTGAGAATTTTAGCAAAAAAATGTTTTCAATTTGAAAAAAAGCATAATATTGTATATCAGAAACTGATTTCTTCTAAAAAATGAATTTTTCTGATGGAATGTAAATAAATGTGTACCAAAAATTGAAAATAATAAAAATATATGGCGTATCAAAGTTAGCAAACCCGCCATTAGTAACCCCCCATTTTTTTTAAAAAAAACCCACCATTAGAAACCCGCCATTTTTTTTGAAAAAACCTGCCATTAGAAACCCGCCATTTTTTTTGACAAAACCCACCATTAAAAATGGCCGGTTTCTGAAATACACATACCTCCTAACTGGTGTATTTCAAAATGGCGTGTTTCATGGAAAAGGCGTATTTCAAAAATCAAACCTTCCATTCAACCTGCCATTTATGCATCATCATCTATCCACCATCCATCACATCCAAAACACCCATCCACATCAGCAAATCCATACCAATCCCATCTCCATTGCTTCACACTTATCTCATATCCATTGCTTCACATCACCATCTTCACACAAATCCCATCATCATCTCATCACCCCAGATCACATCTCCATCTTTCTCAACATTTCCAAACAAACTTCCCGCCAGAAACTTGAAAATGCAAAAAAGCTGACTGAACTTTTGTTAGTATTTGACTATCATTCAGACTCCCAATCAGACTCTGATTTGGAATTAACTTGGTTAGCTTTGAATTCTCTGTTGGAATAGTAATACATGGTTCCAAGAAGACAGACTCTCCACAACCCTATGTATGAAAGGCAAAAGCTTCATCTCATCACTGACTTAAGCTTCTAGCAACTATTCCAAACTTTGTTGCCTTCATTCATAGAACTTTTGGAGATGATTGAAGACCACCACATCTTCCAGAACAATTCTTGGAATCCTTGAAGCAATCCAGCCATCCAACTTACTGTTGCTCTTTTTAGATTGGGATCAAATTGAAATGGAGCAGCAATGCATCAATTGGAAAATCTATTCTCAGTAACTTATGGAAGCATTGACTTACACACCAAAAGAGTAATGATTGCTATCCTATCCTTCTGTTTCTCATTCCTTTCTTAGCCAACCAAACAAGAAGGCAAGGAGATATATCAAGTAATGGAGACCAAAGGCTTTCCTGGTTGCATTGATTTTGTTGACGGAACCACCATCCCCTAGAGTCAAAAACCCAAGCTAGATGGCAACCACTATTTCAATTGCAAAAAAGGCAATTGATTCATTTGTTTTCCAATGACTTTGATAACACCTTTGATCACACCACTGACCAAATACTTTTCATTATTTTGTTTAGATACCTGGTGGCCCTACAACTTGTTTGTGATAACAACAAGAAGCTCATATCCCTCCATGCTGGCCTTCCAGTTTCTTGTCACAACTCATATGTGTTCAATTGCATGAGGATTTCCAAAAAAGCAGAGAACTGCTTTGACCAAGATCAATAACTTCTGGCCAATTCTGCTTATGCTATTGGGAGATATGTTGTTCCAGCTTACTGGAATTTTTCTTCCAATGATCAATGAAGAAAAAATTTCAACTATCATCTTGCTCAATCACGCGTTTGGATTGAACATGCAATAGGAGTCCTGAAAGGAAGATGGGCCAGCTTAAGGGAAATTCAAAACCAGCTTCAAAGCCCCAAAGAAATAAAGTACCTAATCAACTGGATTATCACTTGTGTAATCCTTCACAATCTTTTGGCCAACATCAAAGATGAATGGGACAAAATATTTGAAGATGATATTCCTGATCCACCTCAAGTCATCCCTGTCTCATCTTTTCCCTCATCTTCTTCTATGAGAGAGCAGATTCTTCCTCTCACCCTTGATTGCTTTGATGAGTAATGTTTGATTTTGAAATAGGTAAAAAATACCTTCACCGTATTTTTTTGGTTTTGCTTGTTCACCCTGGATTACTAGGCTGAGTTGGGGTTTTTTTTTTCTTAGTGGACTTAGACAAAAACCAAAAAAAATCTCCACCTAACCCCCCACCACTCACCAAACCCACCCACCTCTTCCCTCCACCTCACCACTCCAACCCTTCCACCTCACCCCACTTACTCACTGGTCAAACCCTGCCTCTTCCTCACCAAACCACCTCACCATCCACCCCAACCACACCACCACCTCAAACTGAGCTCCACCTACCACCCAACTGCCATCAACCATCCAATGTGAGTCCCCTTCCCCTCATTTAATCCATCTTGATTGGTCCTATTTGCTCATTCCCTTCCTTACCTTACCCTTACCAACCTTCCAGCTCCAGCTAGCCCCATCATCCAGCCCAGTCCCCCTCCTCATCCTCTTCCCTCTTGTCTTGGTGAGTCCCCCCTCCCCTTCATCCTCTCATTGATCAACCAATCAATTGGCAATTTATCAATTGATCAATTGCGCTCTACCACCACCACCCACACACCCCTCATCATCTAGTTCAAGCTTATCATCCACTTCATCCATCAAGATTGATTCATTATATCATCATCCTCTCAATTTCTTTGCTCTACCCATAATCTCTCCTTGCCCCTGTTCAGATCTCAACTTGTGCACACCAAGAGCCAATTTGGTTGTTCCCTATCATGAATCCTCCCTCAATCCGCACCAATCCCTCCATACTCTCAACCCAAGCTCCCTCTCTTCCTCCTCCCAAATCCCCTCTGATTCCAACCATCACCCATCTTTTGGTTGTCTCATCCATTCTCATCACCCTCCTACCAATCCTACCATCTCCTCACCCTCCTATCCAAATTTCCCATCCCCTCATCCACCATGCTCTAGGTCAATCCAACTCATCTCTCGAAACAAGGTTAGCCCCTCAGATCTTCTAATTTTCTCTCTTCAATCTTGAGCAGTCATCCAAAACATCCACCACAATCCTGCTACCTTGTGGTACACTCCAAACACTTACCTGATCTTGTCAATCCCTCCTAATACATATTATAGCTCACTCCACTTGGTTAAAAACCCAAGTTTTAACCCCAGACAGCTTCCCATTGACCAGATTTACTTCATCATCACAGCAGTCCATTCTCCAGGAGTCAATCAAGCCATGGGAGCTCTATTATCCAGCCTTATGACCATCTTCCATCTGAATCTTGTAATTTTCAGATCAGCACACTCAGTACTTGAACATCATCAAATAATCAATGGTTTTATACTTTGCTCTTCTCAGAACAAACTAGAAACCAAATCCTATTCATCACCCCACCTGTTCAACCATCCTCACCACCACCACAATCATGATTATCATTTTCATCATCATTTTTATCCTTGCCATTTTCATTTTGAACAGACTTTTACCAAGAACTTAGATGGGTTGTTTAAATCTACGCCATTTCATCCAAACCCTCAAACATCACCATTGCTTCTTCCCCCCATCTTTGAGAATCATTCATATTTGGAACTCTCTCATTCCTCCCGGGCCTCCTCCCATACGTTCTTGACCAATCTTCCCACAACCAATCTTCCTCCCAGAAACTTTGAATTGTTAACAATCACATCTCACTCACCTTACCCCTTGAGCCATTTGACAAACAAGTGGGTGGGCATCACTCCATTTTTGGATTTTCTAGACATGCTGTTTGCAAGGTGTGTCAGTTTTTTTTTCTCTTCTTGTTCTTGTCTATACTTCACAGACTTTGAAAACTACGGCTCACTGACCACCTTGGAGTCTTCCATCTAGCCTCTCATCAGCCGTGAAAACATGTTTTATGAAGCAGTTGAAAGGGATCATCCTGAGCTGTTAGCATTTTTACCCCAGTATCTTGGAGTCCTAAACATCACTTATCAAAAGATTCACCCCCCACTCTCTGGTATCACCTCCCTCAATCCTGATCTCTCATATTCTCCATCTCAATCCTCTCATTCAGCTCAAAGGCAAGTTTTTTGAAAGATTGATTGATTGTCCTGCCCCGTTTTTTGAGGTAGGTTGTAGCTGACCAACCATGTTTTTTTTAGTTCTTTTTTTCTTTTCAGGTCTTTTTATACTGGACCAAAAGTGACTTCCTGCTGCAGTTTTTTGAGGTTGCTTGGAGCTGACCTCAATTTTTTTTTTGATCTTTTTTTCATTTTAGGTCTTTTTGGACTGGAACAATCACTCTATCAACCTCCTGCTGTTAGGTTTTGTTTCATCTTTTTTCATTTTTTAAATCCCATCATTTGTAACTGATAATGTGAATCTTGCTGAAATTTTTTTTTCAATCATTTGACCACTATTGGTCAACAACCCATTATTCCCCACCCCTCTCATAATAGGGCGTATCAAAGTTAGCAAACCCGCCATTAGAAACCCGCCATTTTTTTTGACAAAACCCGCCATTTTTAATGGCGGGTTTCTGAAATACACATACCCCCTAACTGGTGTATTTCAAAATGGCGTGTTTCATGAAAATGGCGTATTTCAATCATCAAACACGCCATTTAACCGGCCATTTATGCATCATCATCCATCCACCATCCATCACATCAAAAACCAACATCCACATCACCAACAACATACCTACCTCCCACCCAACCTCCATCAACCATCAAAGGTGAGTCCCCTCCCCTCATTGAATCACCTTTCTCTTTTTTCACCTGGCTGATCTCCTACCATAACCCTACCTTTGAACCCACCCAGGTCCAGCCATCCCAGTCCCCCTCCCCCTCCTCATCCTCTGGTCCATCCTCTTCCCTTGGTGAGTCCCCCCTCCCCTTCATCTTCTTCCTGCCATTGATTGCGAATCAATCTCACTGGTGGTCATTGGAGGCTAAGGCAAGGCATGGAAGGATGAAGGAGGGAAGAAGAAGTCAAGATGATGGTCATCGTCAGACCCAAGAGATCAATCTATTACGCTGGAGAAAGGTTTGAATGTACAATTGAATTCAAGTTGACGAAGACTGACAATGGCCATGATGATCAATTGTCAATGAGGATGAGAGTAGAAGGAACGGAGGAAGAAGCAGAAGAGGAAGCAGCAGCTCTGATCTCAACCCCTTCCAGCAGACAACCCACTTTGATCTCATCCTCAAACCACTCCAACCAAGCCATACTCAGCAGTGTTGGTGGTCTGAGACCATCAACCAGAATCGATGACCATCATGATGCTCTACTGCCATCCTCCAGCCCAGCTTCATCAGCTGCTTGACCGATTCAGCATCCATCAATCCCAGCCAGGAATTGGTTCATCTGTTGATTGTCATCAACCAAATCAATCGTAACTCATCTTTCTACCTCCAATCTCATCAACCATTGTCTGAGATCCTACTCGATTCAAAACCCATCCTGTTGAGTTTGATCCCACAACCTCATCCTCAACCTCATCCTCATCCTCAACCTCATCCTCATCCTCATCCTCATCCTCATCCTCATCCTCATCCTCATCCTCAGCCTCATCCTCATCCTCAGCCTCATCCTCATCCTCAGCCTCATCCTCATCCTCATCCTCATCCTCAGCCTCATCCTCATCCTCATCCTCATCCTCATCCTCATCCTCAGCCTCATCCTCATCCTCAGCCTCATCCTCATCCTCATCCTCATCCTCATCCTCATCCTCAGTCTCAGTCTTAGTCTTGGCTGACGACAAGCATATTGTTCCACGCTCATGAATCTCGCCCTCCTGCCCAGCTTTGGCGCCGAATTGCACAAACTCTGGGACTTGCACCAGGTTCGGCTGGAGGCCTGGCTCAGACTCAATCGGATCTCCCCCGACGACCATCAGACTCGGATTGATCTCCTGATCCTATCCCTCAGACCCAACTCGAGCCCACTCACTTGGTTCATCCATCAACCCCTTGAACTCAAGTCTAACTTCAATCAGTCCTTGAGCTTACTTCGCAACAAGTACTCCAACAATCTCCGCTGCAAGATGCATAGGATCTCTGCCCTAAACTCCCTCCAAGTTTGTAGCTTTAGGGATAGTGAACACAAGACCAAGATGGTATTCAAACTCATCAACAATCTCAAACAACTCCTCACATCCGGCTCAGTCAACCGGGACGTTCAGAGAAGGGATTATCTCCTTTGGTCTGCCACCCATCCTACCCTCTCTTTCATTCACTCTCCTCTCCTCTACATAGCATTAACCTAATCCTGATCATCAACCCATACACTCCTCATCAGTTGCTTTTGAGGTTTCTCAGGTGCCCTCAAGATGATGAACTGTACAACTTCTTACGATGGTCAGCCTCCTCCCCTCAGATCTCTCTATCCATCCACCCCACAACTCCATCCTCCAATTTAATCCAACCAATCATTCTCTCCTTCTCTCCCACAGCTGCCGTCCTCGCCGCGCTCAACTGGGAATCAAGCGTCATCTCAAAGTCAGTACCGTATCAAAACCAGTCGTATTTTTGTGCTTCTTCTCCTCAATCTTCATCCTCAGCATCATCCTCATCATAATTAAGCCAAAATGTATTCTTGGATTCTCCCCCACCCATAAATCAACATCAAACCAAGCCCTCCAATCAAGCACTATCAGCGGATCCCCTCAGGACTAGTTTTTTGACTAGTTCCTCTGGTCATCGTCATCAAGAGCATAAGAGTCAAGTGTTCAGAATCCCAATCAGAATATTTAATCACATCTACCGTTGGGATATTTTCTCCCTTCTAGCTTTGTTACCAAGCTATGTCTGCTCGATGTGTTTGGTGATGATCCACTAATCCTTGGCTCCGCTGCCCCTCCCTTCTTACATATTTCTCTCTTCAATTCCTCTTGCACTACTCTTGGATTGATTGGGTTAGTGAATGATTCAAAACCATTCTATGACCTATTGAAGCCAATTATATCATCCAGAGATACAGCAAAGGCTAGAACAATATTTTCCCAATCTACTGCCAATCAATTAACTCCAAAAGCTCAAAAGCCAAACTCAACCCTAGATGGATCATCTACCAGTTATGCCAAGGGTTTAGCAAGATTGGAAAAGTACGGTTACAAACTGTTGGGAGGTTCAATTATCCGACAAGTTTTTGGAGGAGGTCCAATGATGAAAGAGCCCAACGAACCTATCAAAGAATTACAGGATGGTTGTGTGACCGCGGTAGAGCTCAAGCAATTGATTCGCGATCAATTGGCCGATTGTTTGGGCCAATCAATACAGAGTTTTTGGAGGGTACAGGGAACTGACTTTCCCTTTGTTTTTTCTTTGTTTTTGTTTCTTTTTTTTTTAGGTTTTATAGCTCTGCCAGGTTTTGATTTTCATCTCTTTTTTATTTTTTTAATCCCACCGTTTGTTGCCGGTAATGAGAACGTTGCTGACATTTTTTTTTTTTTATTTGTTTGACCAGTCTTTTTGTTTGTCCAACCCCTTTTTTGATATTGATTCCTTCACTGCCTACCGAACTCAAAATGTTAATAAACCATTCAAATTTCACCTTGATCCTCACCTCCGGTGCAGCAAGTGCCTGGGAGGGAGAAAGATGGAAGGAGATGGTATGAAAAACATAAAGAGAGGTGGCAAGCAGAGGAATTGTAGAAAAAGGAGGGCTCAAATGAGGGATTACAAAATTTCTTTGGAAGTGACTGACGACTGGATCAAGGAACGTTTTTGATATCGATTCCTTCGCTGCCTACCAAACTCAAAATGTTATACAACCATTCAAATTTCACCTTGATCCTCACCTTGGGTGCAGCAAGTGCCTGGGAGGGAGAAAGATGGAAGGAGATGGTATGAAAAACATAAAGAGAGGTGGCAAGCAGAGGAATTGTAGAAAAAGGAGGGCTCAAATGAGGGATTCCAAAATTTCTTTGGAAGTGACTGACGACTGGATCAAGGAACGTTTTTGATATCGATTCCTTCACTGCCTACAAAACTCAAAATGTTATACAACCATTCAAATTTCACCTTGATCCTCACCTTGGGTGCAGCAAGTGCCTGGGAGGGAGAAAGATGGAAGGAGATGGTATTAAAAACATAAAGAGAGGTGGCAAGCAGAGGAATCGTAGAAAAAGGAGGGCTCAAATGAGGGATTCGGAAATTTCTTTGGAAGTGACTGACAACTGGATCAAGGAAAAGTTTGCCTGGTCTAGACAAAAGCTATGCCCTTTGGATCTGTACCCTGCTATCATGGCTGAAAAGAAAAAGAACCCTTGAAAACCCACCCAGGAAGAATTTAAGCAAGCAAAACAGACAATTGGGGCTTTCCACTTCTTCCACCATGGAAAAGTTATTGTTCTCAACCAATCTGATCACCATGCTCTGGTTGCCGTCATTCAATCAACTTACATGAATCTCTCTTCTCCATGATTTCTTCAAAGCCCAAAAAACTGGAAGTGTTTCTCCTCTTTTGATGACTTTTGGGGTTGAAATTGATGGAATTGGAGGCCTTTTGCTTACCCTTGGCAGAGGAGGTATGAGTCTGAAAGTCCTCACTAGTATTTGAAGGCGATGTGGGAGGCCCCATTGGCTTGAGTTTTTGGCCAATCAAAAATGGATGAGCCTGTTTTTTTACAATGTAAATCAGTCAGGAGCAACCAGACAGAATTGAAAACAATTTAGTTCCTTACTTGAGCAGATGTTGATGGCAACGGTGATCCAGGAATAACATCCTCCTCATTGGGCAAGTTCTCCAGTTGTTCTGCCCCAGGAAGAGAGCAATCAAAAGAAGGAAGTGAGGGGTCCAAGGTTGGGATTGACTGATCAATCAATACCAAAGTAGAAGTGATTGGAGCCAATTGTGTTTGAATATCCTCCTCGTCATCAGATGGGGGCCACTCCAAGGCCAAGTTTTCATCAAGGTCCCCGTTGGTAGGCTGAGCATCCCCAGCCAAGTCCTTGGCATCAACGGAATTGGATTGTTGGGCATTGAAAGCAGCTAGGGGGGTGATGTTGGCCTTCTTTCCAAAGATTTCATCCATTTGAATATAAAAAGGACAAATGGAGTCCAACTTATCAACCACCAAGTTGATTCCTTGGGCTTTGTCCAAGTTGGTGATACCAAAGCCAGTGGAGATAGACATGGAGTGGGCCTTTTTGTACTTGGCTTGAATGTTTTTGAACCGCTCCCTCATCTGTTTGGATGACAGATCCAGCCTAACTTTTGTTTTGTTCTTGATTTCATTGGCCATCAGGAGATAACCATTGACCTTAGAGGATTGAGGTCGGCCAACATGTGTTTTGTTGTTGGATCCAAAGCAGGCATTGTAGTTGGAGGGAATTTTCAGCCAGTTTACCAGGATGATGTGATCAGCTCTCTTGAGCTGACTTGAGCCCTTGAAAGCTGATGGGGGAGGATTGTTTGTTGTGGAGTTCCTTGGCGATGTTCTCTTGGGTGTGTTGGACTTGCGGGGGGAGGTTTGCTGAGGGGCCATTTGAAAGAGTAAGGGCTACGCAAGTGATGAGAGTGGTGAATTTTTGAGAGTGATAAAGTGGATGAGAGTGATCAAGTGATGAAAGCGGTTAAGTGATGAGAGTGATGAAGTTTTGAGAGCGATGAAGTGGATGAGAGTGATCAAGTGATGAGAGAAAGAAAGTGATGAGAGTGGTCAATCAATTTTATGATGAGGGTGGGGGTAAAAAATTTTCCAATGAGGTTGGAGGTAGAAGGAGGTGGGAAGACAGGGGTGTATGACGCAGACAGGTGGTGGAAGCATTTAAATACTTTATTTGAAAAACCCACTTATTTCAGGTTAACTTTGAAATGTCTGATCTGAAATAAGTGGTTTTTTTTTTATTTTTAATGGCGGGTTTGAAATGGCGGATTTGGGTTGAAACCCGCCATTAAAAAATGGCGGGTTTGGTTAACTTTGATACCCCCTAATGTTACACAAAAAATTTAATCCCATCTTGTTCCTCACCCCAATCAGAGTATATGGCTGGGAGGGATTGAGATGGAAGGAGATGGATTGACAAACATAAAGAGAGGTGGGAAGGGTAGGGCCCATTACCAAAAGAGTATTCAAATGAGAGGTTCCAAAATGTCTTTGGAAGTTGCAGAGGAAGGTGTTAATGAAAATATTGTCTGGTCTGGCTGAAAACCTTGTCCTTTGTATATGTACCCCTCCATTGCACCCAGGAAGAGTTTGAGCAAGCAAAACAGACAATCAAAAGGTTCCATTTCTTCCACCATGGAAAGGTAATTTTCCTCAATCAATCTGATTATCAGTCTCTGGTTGCAGTAATAGAATTTGTGCCTTTGGATCAACTGTCTGAGCAAGATAAGAAAGAAATCAACTTTTTCACAACTTTCCTTCACCATTCCAAAAAAAAATTCAACCTGGTTGGTCCCTCAAGATCTTGGGGTGGGAAAATGTGGGCAATTAGATGGCTAAAATTGGTGCACCCTTCAGAGTTATTTGGCCTTTATGTGAAGAAATTTTCTGTTGGATCTTCCCTTCAAGAGCATGCCTATCTCAACCTTGATTCCAAAAAAGTCTCACAAATTCTAGGCCAAATGTTCTGAGAATCAGCCAGACTAGCACACAATTCCAACCGTCAAATGATGTTGGAAAACAAAATCCCCTCTTTCTCTTCCTTGGAATTTGGATCCCAGCTCACTCCTTTTGACTGCGCTCCACACATCACTTTCACCTCTGATTCTTTTTACAACTCTCCTCACATTGATAAAGGCAAAATCTCTGGCTGTTCCTTTTTACTTGTGGTTCCAACCAAGAAATCCAATGGACAAATTATTGAAAACATGGACATATATCAAGTATCTGATGGCCAATTTGTTTTCCCAGAACTTGGCTTTGCAATTGATTTCAAGCAAAAAGGTATAGTCAAGATGGTATGGGCAGCCAATAAGTACAATCACTGTTCTTTTCCTGTTGTGGAGACTTCCACTCATACAAGAATGGCAATGTCAATTCAAATCAACAAAAAAACTCAAAACAATTGCAGGGACTTGAAAAGTGGCCAAATTTACTCTAGAAAAAAGATATAAATAAAAACAAAAAAGATCTGTATTTTGGTGGGGTTAAGAATACTCTCAAACGTTGTTTTAATCATAAATAATTTTTTTTTCTTTGAGCCATGAAATTATATTTACAAGCCCAGAATTTGAGTAATCTGCTGTATTTCATCTACTGTTCTACTGCTACCAATGCAAGCCACAGCTACTGATACCTTATTCTTTTTTTCTGTTGCCAGTTGTTCCCTCTCCTTTTCCAGTTGTGCTTGCTTTCAATCCTTCTACTTTTCCTCTTTTTGAAACTCTATCTCAGCCTGTTTCAACTTCCACTCAGAATCCAATTTTTGTTTATGAGCCAAACTCTTGGCTTTCTTCTTTTGACCATCCATGGCCAGTTGAAAATCCCACTTTTGCTTTTCAAACTCAATTTTATATGATTCAATCTGTGATTTCACTGTTTTTTGGAGGGGAATGGCCATGAGAATTATTTTGAAAGCAAGGATATTCAATCAATGTACTTACATGAATCTTCTTCTCCATGATTTCTTCAAAGCCCAAAAAAACAGAAGTGTTTCTCCTCTTTTGATGACTTTTGGGGTTGAAATTGATGAAATTGGAGGCCTTTTGATTACCCTTGGCAGAGGAGGTTTGAGTCTGAAAGTTGTCACTAGTATTCAAAGGCAATGTGGGAGGCGCCATTAGCTTGAATTTTTGGCCATTCAAGAATGGATGAGCCTGTTTTTTTGCAATCTAAATCAATCAGGATTAACAAGACAGAAGAGAAAAGAACTTGGTTCCTTACTTGAACCAATTTTGAGGGTAATGGAGACCAAGGAGTATCTTCTTCCCCATCTGCAAGGTTGATGAGATCTTCTAACCCAGGAAGAGAGCAATCCAAAGAAGGAGGGGAGGGGTCCAAGGTTGGGTTTGACTCATCAATCAATGCCAAAGTAGAAGTGATTGGAGCTGATTGTTTTTGAATTTTATCCTTGTCATCAGATGGGGGACGCTCCAAGGCCAAGGTTTCATCAAGGTCCCATTGCTAGGCTGAGCATCCACAGCAAAGTCCTTGGTATCAACTGAATTGGATTGCTGGGCGTCAAAGGCAGCTAGGGGGGTGATGTTGGCCTTCTTTCCAAAGATTTCATCCATTTGAATATAAAAAGGACAAATGGAGTCCAATTTATCAACCACCAAGTTGATTCCCTTGGCTTTTTCAGAGTTGGTGATACCAAAGCCAGTGGAGATTGACATGGAGTTTGCCTTTTTTCCTTGGCTCAATAATTCTTGAATCGCTCCCTCATCTGTTTGGATGAAAGATCCATCCTACCTTTTGTTTTATTCTTAGTTCATTGTCCATCAGTAGATAACCATGACGTTAGAGGATGGAGGTCAGCCAATGTGTGTTTTGTTTTCAGATCCAAAGCAGGCATCATATTTGGAGGGAATTTTGAGCCAGTTTACCAGGATGATGTGATCAGCATTCTTGAGCTGACTTGAGCCCTTGGAAGCTGATGGGGGAGTATTCTTTGTTGTAGAGTTCCTTTGTGATTTTTGCTTTGGTGTGGACTTGCAGGGGGAGGTTTGCTGGGAGGCCATTTGGAAATACTAAGGGTGATAAATTGATGAGAGCAATCAAGTGACAAGAGCAATAAAGCAATGAGAGTGATCAAGTGATGAGAGTGATAAAGTGATGATAGTGATCAAGTGACAAGAGCAATAAAATGATGAGAATGGTGAATCAAAATTTCATGATGAGGCTGGGGGTAAAAAAATTTATGATGAGTTTGGAGGTAGAGGGAGGTGGGAAGCCAGGGGTGTATGACCTGGACAGGTGGTGGAAGCCTTTAAATACTTTATTTGAAAAAACGCACTTATTTTCATGTTAACTTTGACACGTCTGATGTGAAATAAGTGGGTTTTTTTGATTGTTAATGGCAGGTTTTAAATGGGGGATTGGGGTTGAAACCCGCCATTAAAAAATGGCGGGTTTTGTTAACTTTGATACACCCTATTCTATATAGGGCTTATCAGAGTTAGGAAACCCACCATTTTAATTGTTATTTTATGTAATACACATACACCCTAACTGGTTTATTTCAAAATGATGTGTATCAAAAATGAAATCCACCATTTATGCATCACCATCCATTCATTTTCCTTTGAATGAAAAATACCCATCCACACCTCTACATTTCAAACTCCACAGAAATCCCATTAATTACTATTGCTTCACACATCAAATCATCAAATCCAATACCATCATCATCACATCATCAACTCATCACTCCATTCCACCAGATAATCAACTCATCACTCCACATAAAATTTACATCCCCCTCATAATTTTCAAATAAATTTGCCAAGATCACCTTTAAAATGGCATTAACCAGAATGAAATTTTGCTACCATTTGAAGCTGATTCATAACACAACTTGGAATCCCATTGGTTACCCTTGAATGCTCTATTTTAAAAGCAACAAATGGTTACTAGAAGAAATAAACTCCATCATCCCATTTATGAAAGGAAAAATTTCTATCTCCTCCCTGACTTGAAATTCTGCCAACTTTTCCAAAATTCTTTGGTGTCATTCATGAAAATGTTTAACATGAATGGATATCACCACATTTTTCAAAAGAATTCTTTGAATCCTAAATTTGATCCAGCTATCCAACAAAAATTCAATCTCTGAAGATTGGGATCAAATTTAAATGGAACATCCATTCATCAATTAGAGAATCTCTTCTCATTTTCATATGAAAACATCAACTCATACACAAAAAGGGTTTTTTTTTCTATTCTAGGATTCCATTGCTCATTAATTTTCTGTCTGTCCAAGGAAGGGAAGAAGACTTTATTCCAGTTAATGGAAACTAAATTGTTCCCTTGTTTTATTGAATTTTTTGAAAGAACCATCATTCACTTGATTCAAAAATCCAAACTTTATGGAAACCACTATTTAAATCAGAAGAAAAGTAAATCCATTCTTTCAAACCCAAATTTCTTTTGTGATACACTAAAAAACCATCCTTCCTCTTTTCAGTGAGATACTCTTTTGCTTTTCAAATATTCTTTTATAAAAACAAGAATAATTTTTCTGTCCATGCTGGCACTCCAGGCTCCTGTCACAATTCATGTTTTTAATCAGATGTTTATTTCACAAGAACCACCTAACTACTTTGATGAAGATCAATACCTTGTGGCATAATCAGCTCATTCTAGTTGAAAATATGTATTTCCAGTATACTGGAATTTTTCTCCCAATTATCAATGCAAAACTGATTGCCTGCTGAATTATTCTACATAACTTATTGACCAACATCAAAGATGAATGTGATGATGATTTTCCTTGCTGATCATCAAACTTCCCTATCCACCACCAGACTGCTACTTGTTTTCACTCACCCTGCCTTGGATGCCCCCAGGTAATCCCTTCCACTTACTTTCTCCTTCCTCCTCTCTCCCTATCAATTTCAAATTGATATTTAATTTATTGGCAATTGATCTTCTAATTTTTTAGAAATTTGATTTGCCAATAAATTTTAAACTCAATCAGTAAATCAATTTTCTATTGATTAACAAATAGATTAGAAAATAAATCTGCTTTTGATTATAGAATCAATTATCAAAGAAATTTGCTATTGATTACCAAGTCAATAAGAAAATAAATTCTATATTCATTTTCAAATGAATTATAAAATGAATTTTCTATTGGTTTGCAAACAAATTTATTGATTATTTTCAAATCATTTTTACTTTGATTGGCACATCAATTTTATATTTATTAGCAATCAAATGAAAAAATCAATTTGCTATTGACTTGCAAATCAATTAAAAAATGGTTTTTCTATTGATTGGAAAATCAATTAGGAAATAAATTTACTATTAAGTGGTAAATGAACTAGCAAATAAGAATTTTATTGGTTGGAAAATCAATTAGAAAATCAAATTGCTATTTCTAAGAAAATGAATTTGGTATTTATGATCAAATAAATTTCCTATTTATTAGCAAATAGATTTTCTATTCATTAGCAAATAGATTTTCTATTTATTAGAAAATAAATTTTGCATTTATTAGCAAATAGATTTTCTTTTTATTAGAAAATAAATTTTGCATTTATTAGAAAATAAATTTGCTATTTATTAGAAAGTAAACTTGCTATCTTTTAGCAAATAAATTTGCTTTTTATTAAAAAATAAATTTTCTATTTATTAGCAAATAAATTTTCTATTTATTAGCAAATAAATTTTCTATTTATTAGCAAATAAATTTTCTATATATGAGCAAGTAAATTTTCTATTTATAAGCAAATAAATTTGATATTTATTAGCAAACAAATTTGATATTTATTACCAAATAAATTTGATATTTATTGGAAAATAAATTTGCTATTTATTAGAAAATGAATTTGCTATTTATTACCAAATAAATTTGCTATCTATTAGCAAAGAAATTGGATATTTATTACCGAATTGATTTTTCTAATATATTAGAAAGAAATCTCTGATCAATTAGCAACTGGATTCTGCTAATAAATTAGCAATCAATTTATGGTTAATCAGCCAATCAATTGTGCTCATCAATAACAAAATTCATTTTCTATTGATCAGCAGATCACTTGGAAATTAATTTCTAATCAATTAGTGATTGATGTCTAATCAATTAGTGATTGATGTCTAATCAATTAGGAATTTATTTCTAATCAATTAGCAATTTATTTCTCATCAATTAGCAATTGATTTCTAATCAATTAGCAACTGATTTCTAATCAATTAGCAATTGATTTCTAATCAGTTAGAAATTGATTTATAATTGATTAGAAATTGATTTCTAATCAATTAGCAATTGATTAGAAATTGATTTCTAATCAATTAGCAATTGATTAGAAATTGATTTCTAATCAATTAGCAATTGATTTCTAATCAATTAGCAATTGATTTCTAATCAATTAGCAATTGATTTCTAATCAATTAGCAATTGATTTCTAATCAATTAGCAATTGATTTCTAATCAATTAGCAATTGATTTCTAATCAATTAGCAATTGATTTCTAATCAATTAGCAATTGATTTCTAATCAATTAGCAATTGATTTCTAATCAATTAGCAATTGATTTCTAATCAATTAGCAATTGATTTCTAATCAATTAGCAATTGATTTCTAATCAATTAGCAATTGATTTCTAATCAATTAGCAATTGATTTCTAATCAATTAGCAATTGATTTCTAATCAATTAGCAATTGATTTCTAATCAATTAGCAATTGATTTCTAATCAATTAGCAATTGATTTCTAATCAATTAGCAATTGATTTCTAATCAATTAGAAATTGATTTCTAATCAATTAGCAATTGATTTCTAATCAAATTAGCAATTGATTTCTAATCAATTAGAAATTGATTTCTAATCAATTAGCAATTGATTTCTAATCAATTAGCAATTGATTTCTAATCAATTAGCAATTGATTTCTAATCAATTAGCAATTGATTTCTAATCAATTAGCAATTGATTTCTAATCAATTAGAAATTGATTTCTAATCAATTAGCAATTGATTCCTAATCAATTAGCAATTGATTTCTAATCAATGAGCAATTGATTTCTAATCAATTAGCAATTTATTTCTAATCAATTAGTAATTGATTTCTAATCAATTATTAATTGATTTCTAATCAATCAACAATTTATTTCTAATCAATTAGCCATTGATATCTCATCACTTATGAATTTATTTCTGATCAATTACCAATTGCTTTCTCATCAATTTCCAATTTATTTCTAATCAATTATCAATTTATTTATAATCAACTACCAATTTATCTATGATAAATTACATATTGATTCATAATTAATTCAATTAGCAACTGATTTCTAATCAATTAGCAATTGATTTCTAATCAGTTAGAAATTGATTTATAATTGATTAGAAATTGATTTCTAATCAATTAGCAATTGATTAGAAATTGATTTCTAATCAATTAGCAATTGATTTCTAATCAATTAGCAATTGATTTCTAATCAATTAGCAATTGATTTCTAATCAATTAGCAATTGATTTCTAATCAATTAGCAATTGATTTCTAATCAATTAGCAATTGATTTCTAATCAATTAGCAATTGATTTCTAATCAATTAGCAATTGATTTCTAATCAATTAGCAATTGATTTCTAATCAATTAGCAATTGATTTCTAATCAATTAGCAATTGATTTCTAATCAATTAGCAATTGATTTCTAATCAATTAGCAATTGATTTTTAATCAATTAGCAATTGATTTCTAATCAATTAGCAATTGATTTCTAATCAATTGGAAATTGATTTCTAATCAATTAGCAATTGATTTCTAATCAATTAGCAATTGATTTCTAATCAATTAGCAATTGATTTCTAATCAATTATAAATTGATTTCTAATCAATTAGCAATTGATTCCTAATCAATTAGCAATTGATTTCTAATTGATTAGCAATTGATTTCTAATCAATTAGCAATTTATTTCTAATCAATTAGCAATTGATTTCTAATCAATTGGAAATTGATTTCTAATCAATTAGCAATTGATTTCTAATCAATTAGCAATTGATTTCTAATCAATTAGCAATTGATTTCTAATCAATTAGCAATTGATTTCTAATCAATTAGCAATTGATTTCTAATCAATTAGCAATTGATTTCTAATCAATTAGCAATTGATTTCTAATCAATTAGCAATTGATTTCTAATCAATGAGCAATTGATTTCTAATCAATTAGCAATTTATTTCTAATCAATTAGTAATTGATTTCTAATCAATTATTAATTGATTTCTAATCAATCAACAATTTATTTCTAATCAATTAGCCATTGATATCTCATCACTTATGAATTTATTTCTGATCAATTACCAATTGCTTTCTCATCAATTTCCAATTTATTTCTAATCAATTATCAATTTATTTATAATCAACTACCAATTTATCTATGATAAATTACATATTGATTCATAATTAATTGCCATTTATTTTCAATAAATTACCTATTGATCCCTAATCAATTACCTATTGATTCCTAATCAATTACCTATTGATTCCTAATCAATTACCTATTGATTCCTAATCAATTACCTATTGATTCCTAATCAATTACCTATTGATTCCTAATCAATTACCTATTGATTCCTAATCAATTACCTATTGATTCCTAATCAATTACCTATTGATTCCTAATCAATTACCTATTGATTCCTAATCAATTACCTATTAATTCCTAATCAATCAGCAATCAATTTCAGAAAAATTAAGGCAAAATTCTTGATTAATGAGAAATTGATTTCCAATTGATCAGCCATTGATTTCTAATCAATCACCCATCAATTTCTGATTGCTTATTTCAATAAATTACCTATTAATCCCTAATCAATTACCTATTGATTCCTAATCAATTACCTATTGATTCTTAATCAATTACCTATTGATTCCTAATCAATTACCTATTGATTCCCAATCAATTACCTATTGATTCCTAATCAATTAGAAATTTATTTCTCATCAATCAGCAATCAATTTTAGATAAATTAAGGCAAAATTCTTGATTAATGAGAAATTGATTTCCAATTGATCAGCCATTGATTTCTAATCAATCACCCATCAATTTCTGATTGCTTAGCCATCAATTTCTGATTTCTTAGCCATCAGTTTCTGATTTTTCAGCCATCAATTTCTGATTGATTATCCATCAATTTCTGATTGATTAGCCATCAATATCTGATTGATTAGAAATTGATTTCTGATTGATTAGCCATTTATTTCTGATTTATTAGCCTTTTATTTCTGACTGATTGATCATCAATTCCTGATTGATTAGCCATCAATTTCTGATTGATTTGCCATCACTTTCTGATTGATTAGCCATCCATTCCTGATTGATTAGCCATCCATTCCTGATTGATTAGCCATCAATTTCTGATGGATTAGCCATCAATTTCTGATGGATTATCAATCAAATCTATGTGTTAGACATTGATGGCTTATGGCTTAGAAATCAATTGCTTGCAATAGTATAGGGATTGGGCAGGGTGATACACCTGGACCACATTTGGGTTCTGCCAGCTCAAAATACTGGTCCTCCCCTAATATATAGGAATGAAAACTTGAAGGCCAATGTTGAATTTTCAACCTTGAAACCCCTGCTCACTACCCAAAATGGGTTGTGTGGCGCAATTTGCAACCCATTTTGGGTTGCAAACGGCCATTTGCAACCCATTTGAGTCATGAACTGAAATTTTCAATTTGGTTGGGTTGTGAATTTCAGTTTGCAAACCTTGCCACACAACCCATTTTGGGTAGTGAATGGCAAAAAAATTGTGGATTTTATTTATTTCATTATATATGTATATGTATTTTTTAAGTTAATTAATTGATTTATTTTTTAAATATTTATTTATTTATATTTTTTATTATATTTATGTTTTGAATTTAATAAATTAATTTATTTTTTATTTATTTATTTATTTCATATTATTTATTTATATTTTTTTATATATTTTTATTTTGAGTTTAATTGATTAATTTATTTTTTATTTTTTTTATTTAAATCAAAAAAAGAAATAATAGATAAAAAATTTAAAATAAATGTTAAAAAATGAATATATATATTAATTAGGCAACTCAGATGGGTTGCAAATGGGCATTTGCAACTCAGATGGGTCTTGAACGGCGTTTTGCGCCTGTTTGCAACCACAGGGTTGCACATTTAACAGTGGCCAAAATTGAAAACTGAATTGATGCTTACCTGCCTTCATTTCCCTTTTTATTAGGATATCAAGGTTTTGATATTTTTCATCTTGCTTTTTTCATAATCTGGTCATCAGAAAATGACTGAATTTCTTTTTTCTTCTATTTTACATTCTACATACCCCTTAGTTAGTCTTCCATTCTATTAGCTTTATTTTCCAGTTTAATACTTATGCATTTCCATACCCCATATCTCCAATCACCTGTTTATTCCCCCTCCTTTTGCATCTCCTCTGTCCACAATCTACAACAGCTTCCCTCTTTAATATAAAGACACTTCCTTCAAAAGATCAATCCTGCCAACCTTCCCTTAACTGTAAAATTCCCCACATTTTCTGCATCCTTCTCCTACCAATTTCCATAACTAAATTCCACAACATGGAGGTGGAGAAAACTTAAAATTTTAGTGGTCAAAACTTCAGTAAACACATACATTGGGGGGGTTTCATTCCATTCAATTTGAGATTGGAGGGAGAAAAATTGGGAACTTTAATCTGCAGTATGTAAAGTTTCCTTCATATTGAAGAATCCTGTTTCTCTTTCTGCAGTTTTCTTTTCTTTGGGGTTGCAAACAGGGTGAATAAATGTTCTTCAAATTAAACCCAGTTTTTGATTGGTTCATTTGGGTTCATCAAATTTATCTGATGAAAATATTCTTCAAACCAGATGCTGGCTTTCCCCATGAGGTACAACGCAAACAGAAACCTGTTGCAATTTCTTCAACCGGGATATGGATTTTTGTAGCAGATAATTCTTCAAGATTGGATAAAAGGCTTGAATTTTCCCGGTTTTTTTCCATCAAATTTATTGGTTGGCTTTATGCCAGGTGTCTTCATGAACCTAGGGGAATAATTATTAGTTCTGATCAATATTTCAGTGAGCTTCAAAGGGACAGGAGCAATGAAAAACTGAGGGTTTCTAAAGCTTCCCTGGACAGAGCTTGAGCTGCAAGCATATCATTAACCTTGTCAGAGGATATTTTAGGACTATCCTGTGAGGCAGAGGCAGCACAAGAGAAAGAAGAGTGATGAGCTGGGAAACACCAAATAACATAGATTGAAGCAAAGTTGGTAGGGGAAGTAGGTGGAACATGGGGATGGACTCTGGCATTTTGGGTAGAAACAGTGGTAGGAAGGATTCTACCTTGGTTTTACCTGTTGCAAGAAGTTTCTCTACAAGTAGAGGGAGTACAAGGAAGATCCATTTTTGGAGTTTTACTAGAGTGTGAGAATGTGAGAAGAACTATGAACTATGCAGAAATTAATAATACTGTCCTAGACAAATTTCTACTGACTCAATGAGGCATACTAAGTTATAATGGGGAATCAGGGAATTATGGGAGGCTAAAGGAACAAATTAGTTTATCTCAGGGATTTAGAGGAAGCTGGGGAATGCTTTTAGGAATTCTAAGTTATTCAGGATGGGACTGGGCTCAATCAATCCAACGCAAAAGGAACTAGGAGTGTGGAATTTTGAAAACAATTAAAGACAAGCAGAATGTCAAAATCCAACAATATTTAATAATTCTTGTCTAAGGAAAAAAAATTAAAACAAAAAAGCAGGTTCCTGGATATTAAAACAATGGCAGGATTTAAAAACATCTTTGAATATTAAGATTGAGTATTTAAGAAATTCATGTGACTGCAGGGATAGTCACTTCATTCATAAAATTGCAATGAATTATCTGCATGTGATTTGAAAAGGGTGTTACATGTCACTAATACCTAAGGGAGCATCTAGATCATAGATTTGGTGTACATAGAGGCCTGGGGGAACAGTACCCTATTTATTGCAATATACACAAGGTTTAAACTAGTTTTTGATTCAAAGAAGCTGGAATATACACAAGAGAGTATACCCAAGTGGAGTAGAGACTTAATTGAAGTCAATGGTAGACTTCTGAAGAAACTTTAATGGATTATTATTGGGGTGGAAAGTGGGAGGTTGGCATGGTTGGAGGAAGTAGAAAGGGTATAAGTTGTAAAATTTTTCAAGTGACCATCCTTTGAGGAAAATTAAAAGGATTAAAAGAGACTTCTTAGATGAGAATAATTACTGAGGATGTTAGTTTGCATTTTGATAGACAGAGTTTTATTAGTTTTCTTGATGAGGGAGGTAGCTGTATTTCTAAGTGTGACCTGTCACAATTTGGAGAAGGATGTTTTTTTTTTGCATGACACACCATAAAAAATTTGATGTCAGTTGATAGCAAGAGCCATCAAGGAATATCTAGTTGAAGCTCTGTTTAATCTCTAGTTGAAGATATCAAGTTTATGATGCACAGTTGCTGGGAAGTGGAGCTTGTATAAAGCTGGACCTGATCTTGGCTGGAGCTTTACCTGAGCTTGGTTGTAGATTGGGCCTGAGCTCCTTGATGGCACTTGCTAGCAATTGAAATGAATTCTTTTGTGGTTAAAATTGAATCCACTTCCCCCCTTTCTTTTTTGAAATAAATGAATCAAACCTTCCTACCTTTCTTTCTCTATTGAATAATGAAAGAGGCCCAAATTGCAATGGAATCAATTTTTTGATTGAAAGAACCAGATAATTTACTAGGAAATACCAGTGAATTTAGTTTTCCATGATAGAGATCAGATTTTGAACAAAATTTCCCATCAAGTTGAAATTTTGTTCAACTTTTTTTTTATTAATGAAAAATCCAGGTGAAGCTCATGTTCCATTTTGTTCAAATAAGTTTGAATTTAATCCTACATCAAGAATTGATACAGTTGTCTTTTTATTTTCTATTAAAGGTTACTTTCTTCTCAAATAAATTGACTTCATTTTTATCCATACTTGGTGAGTTTTCTGGGAATCATAAGATACAAAAGAGGGCCACAAACTGTAAAATTATTTCATGTTTGAGCCAGATCCCTCATTGAGGCCATGGTTGTTGATTCTTGGAACTATCCTAAATTCCAGGAACTCACAAAAAGCTTATTTTCTCTAAACAAGTAGAATTTCCAAGGTCTTGATTGAAGTTTTTTGTGATCCATGCAATTTTCAGTTAGGTTTAGGAGATCTTGAAGATTTCAAAACTTGGTGAAGCAGAAAAGCTTAACAAACTGGAAACTGAGCTGATTCTTAAGGAGGGCTTGGTCTCCTTTGGGCAAAAAAATATTCCAATTTAAATTGCCAATTTTCCATCATCATCTTAACCAATAGATGCCAGCCTAGATTTTTATTTTTATAACTAGCAATTCCATAGTGATTTATCAATTATATGGATCAAAACCATACATTGGAATTACCAAAATAAATTGGTAAGCCTTGGGCTGAAACATGTGATAACATGATATTGAAATCAATTCAAATTATAAATGAAATGGATGATGTTACAAACTGTTGTTTGGTATTTTACCTTATTTTCTTCACTAGAGAAAATTGATTTGAATTCTGATCTGTTTTCTTCAGATGGTAAAATTTCAGGTCCAGAAAACTTATTGAGTGAGTTTTTTGGGGCCAATTTAAAAAAAATTGGTCTGAAGAAGAAGTGTTGAGTTAACTATTCTGGGGGATGAGGTAAAACTTTAAACTGGAGTTTTATGATATATGAGTCTCTTAAACATACTGATTGTTGAGGGTAATGGAAAGCAATAGGTAAGCATGTGGGAGATTGGACTTGTGAAATTTATATTAGGATAGTTTTGAATATGTGAGTAGACAGTGATGGCTTTTAATCCTCACAAGACATGTCCAACTAGTGGGTTTTTTAATGAATCAATTGGGTATTCACATGCCACACAAGTTTCTTGTGAAATCTGACATTCACAAGACCAAAATTAACCAAGTTAAAATCTTGCAAGAATGTTTCATGCTTCAAACCTGAGAAGTTCTATTACTAGGAAAATGTATGTGTATATGGCTGTGGAAGAGGCTCAAAAAAGCATTTTCCCCAAAAAAATATACAGGGTCAACCCTGTATGTGCGGCCCCAGCGGAAATGTGGGCTGCAAGATACAGTGTGCATGGTGAATACACATGCACACATACACCTTTTCAAAAGGCCCTGTATGTCACATCTGGGACATACAGGGTGTATATTTATTTTGGCGCCGGGGCGCAAGTTACACCCCAGTTGCCAAATGGAGCCTTAGTAAATCCTGCTTACTAATTTTAATTTTGAAAATCAAAGAATAATTTGAAATTTGATGGATCAATTCATTTTAGATAGTTTTAACTTGATCTTTGAACCCCTTGCATATCTTCAACTCATTAGCCACAAACTTCAAACCTGGTTATGTCACAGGCTTCTCTTCATCCTAGATCAATCAGATTCATTTACAGTTATCTTCAAATAATCTGTTTGGACCTTAATTTTTTTTGCATTAGAAATTAAAGCATCACAGTTCATCTATTCCATGAATCTAACCCCTGTACCTTATTACCTGGCATTGATTGTTACCTTTATTTGCCTTACACTGATTTCCATTGATCTTGTCACACAACCGCCCCACATAGTGGAGGGGATCTTTATCCAATTTTGAGCGCAAGGGAGAAATCTAAGTTCAAGGACAACAGCAAGGTAGCAAGGTGCTAACTGCAAGATATGATTGACGGCAAGTAGCAAGAGGGATGTAGTTGTTCTGTAGAGAGGAAACTAAGGCAAGGCCCAATGTGATAGTTAATTTCATATGTTGTGGAAACAAAGAGCGCAATACTGTCCTAGTTTCCCTCAAGTTCTGGAATTGATGTTCCTAGCGTCTATAATGATAAGGATGCTCCAGTAAAGAGAGAGATAGAGAGATGAATTTTCTTTCCTTTCTGTATCCTTTGCCATATCCTTCCATCCATGTATATATATCAATCCCTGTCTCCATCCATGTCCTAAAAGCTGGGGTTGAGGGCGTGTACTTTATACCCACCCTCTCAAACCTATCCTAAGTACAAGCGCAACAAAAAATAGAAAAGAAACCCTAGAAACCAGAACCCTAGCCTAACCCTAACTCTTTCCCATATTGCAACCACCCTCAAGCCCGCCTACCATTACACACGCCCAATTTGTCCTTCTCATGATGCAGACCTCCACCAAGCCCTACTCAGAGCCCCACGCATTGTCCATATCCACCCGGCATTCTGTGTGATTTCCTACCCCATGGGTTTTCCCGCGCCCGCCCCACTCCTATAGCCTTTCCCATGTGCAGATAAACTCTGTGGGAATACTTACCCAGAGTATACATATCTATGTGGATTAAGAATATCTAATAATATGGTTGTAATTCTTTGAACACATTCTCTGATAGATCTACAGAGAGTTAGAGGGTAATTAAATCGATTCTGAAGCCTCGAGAGCGTCCTCTTGAAGGAGAATAAGTGACTGGGGTGATTCCCCCCCATCACTTTAAACTTCTGAGTAAATAAATTACAACCTTACCTTGAAAATAGACCCCAATGAGTATGTAAATGTTATTATACATTGGGGATGATTGCTTGGGGCTCTGAGCCACTGGAGAAGAAATCTAGGACAGTGGTTTACTCCCCTGATGATGCCTTGAGTCCCCCTGAGGACTCTTTCAATATAGAAGAGGAGGGTCTTGTCCCTACAAGACCTATTCCTCATTGTATTTTATAAACCAGATAGTGCATATTAACAAGCCCATCCAACTTAGTCCACCAAGAGGATTGACTGGGGCCTTTTAATTCAACATCTTATTATATTATCAATCAAACAATCAACTTCAATTTCGATTCCAAGGTCCTATTGGAGTTATAGTCCTTTTTAGGATATCATAAAGGGTGTGAGCTTCCTTGTGTAAGCAAGTCTCCTTTGAGCTTTATTTATTAAAGCTAGGCCCCTTATCTCTTTAGATGTTCAAGGTGTGGCTTTTTTACTCCTGATAACTTACTATCAGTTGAGTTTTTTATTGATATTATCAGTGTAATCATTAAAACTGATATTTGGCAATTATTATTATTTTTTTTGCAGGTATCTGTCACAGCTACTATAGCAATAGAGGCAATACTCTGACAGCGGGCAGCAATGAGCCCGCCAACTCCAATGTCCAAGCGTGCCACATGTGGCACAGTTCCCAATCAAAGGCTATATAATGACACCACAACATTCTACAGTTAGTTAATTTCATATGTTCTATGCTTTGCTAAGGAAAGACTAACTAAGGAAACAATCCGCAGGCAAGGAGTGAGTCCTTATAAGGTAATCCGGAGTGACTAGGTACAACCCAATTGAAAGTCTTCTACAGCTAGAGAGCATGATGCAATCAAATACAGGAACGTAACAAGATGAAATTAAACAATAAAACATCTCTGGAATCATAGCATGGGTGCAAGACAAGAGGACTGTGCAAGTATGTACCCTAGTAAATGTCATTCATGAAGGAATGACATGAGATGACACTGCAAATGAACAGAAGTAGTAACAGAGGTTAAAATGCAGGGAAGGGTTTTAGTACAAAGATGGAACTATACAATTGATGTGGCTTGATTATTGTGCAAGCTAAAAGAGTAGCATAACCAAGAATGGAAGTCCAAGGGCTGAGATACCCAAGGATAGATGGAGCAACCTCCAAATGGATGGTTGACCAACTGCAAGGTGTTGCAGGTATAGACTGAGTTGCCAAGATTGGAAGGTTATTGCACAAGGCAGAGGTAGTAAGCCAATTGCACTATTAATGGTGTGAATTGCTGTTTGTCATGCTTAAGACTGAGGTAGATGGTACTGACAAGAAGGGCATATAAGAAAGTGAGGAAAAAATAACCCCTAATTCTGGAGTGTGAAATTTTCCCAGGTATAAACCTGCTAGCTCCTGCAAGCGTTTTGATGAATTCCCATTGAATCCAAGTCTAATACTTTACTCAAAGAAGGTCCCTTATATATTGTTACCCAATAGTAAACTATTCAATAAATTTTAATAATTAATATGATGTCATTATCTTCTTGCTGTTGCAACAACTGTGTTTGCCAAAAGAAGTGTTGTGTTTCCAGTACTGCTTCTTGTGGGGTTTGAAAATTCAAGCCATTTTCACTCCGAAAGGTGGCTTTTTTGTTCACTATAAATAGAAAACCGTTGATGGAGGTATCTTCAGCACCACAAAGCAAAGGTGAAAGTTTTAGGACGTCTCCTTGGGTTGTAGAGAATGGGAAAAGGGTTAACCTGCCGCTAGGATATCCTAGTTGGCATATGCATTTCTATAACTGTGCGAATTTAGTTTATTGACTGACCAACAAGCTGAGAAACCAAAACATGAGAAACATAACAATCATAAGAAACAATGGATGAATAGAATGATATTATCTTGGCAAAGAAATACCAACACCGTAACTGAGATGCCCGGATTGGTTATTATTGGGTGGCTGGATGGAGGATGAGCATTGTGGTCTGGAAAAGAGATGATGTACTCTTGAGTTGAGAGACAACGTCAAAGGCGTTTAATTGGAATAGCAGATCTTACCAGTTAGACGTTGAATGAATTGTCTGATTGAGGATCCTTGGTTGTGGTTGGTGAAGGATTGTTTGTGGGGATTGAGACAAGTAAGGAAGAAATATGACACAAGGCAAGTAGAGGTAAAATGAGATGAGAAGTAAAACAAGATGAGAAGATTCAAGATGAAAGGAGGAACCCCTCAAAGATCCAATTCTCTGATTGAGACTGAAAACAACTGAGGACTAGGTAGTACTGCGTCTCCCTCTCCCAGGAGTATCCACAGCGGGATTGTACCCGCGGGGTGAATCTCAGTCCCTGCGGAGTGATCTGTTGCGCACTCTCTTGGCTTAATGACTCTCTTAGCTCTACACTCCCCTTAACTGGAGATTGGCCTATTCCTTTCTGAAAATAAGATCAGTGAACTTTGTTAGCTGTTTTTCATTTACTGCCTTAGTTAGTGGGTCTGCAAGCATCTGAGAAGTTTCAACCAGTTGTACTGTCAGTGATCCTTCTTTGAGTTTGTCTCGAAGGCCTTTTGTTTTGAGATCCATGTGTCTGGTCTTAGCATTGGAGCCAAATTTCTTTAGTTTGTCGTCCAGCCCTTTGTTGTCAACGAGGTGATTGGACGACAGGATGTCTTCTTGAAAGATTTCCTTCAGTAAATGGTGAAGCCATTTTCCTTCTAAGAAGGAGTCTAGTAGCGGGTTGATTTCAGCTTCTGTGGATGAATAGGTTATATTCTGCTGCTTGTAACTATTCCAGGAGAGGAGGGAGCCAAAGGACAGACACAGGTAACCGGATTGTGACTTGGGACTGGTGGGGTCTTCTCCCCAGGAGGTGTCACTGTAGCATTCTAGCAGTCCCTTTGAATCGTTGTAGGTGAGGGTCAGCTTCCACTCCTTGGTGTGATTGAGGTATTTCCAAGTTTGCTTGAGCTCCTTCCAGTGCGTCAGTCCGGGTTTATTTTGAAACCTGGCTAGGCTAGAGACCGAGTAACTGAGGTCTGGTCTGGTTTGGCTCACAATGTAGTTGAGAAGGCCTATGGCGGATTTGTAGTTTATGTTGAGCTTTTTGAATTCGTCAAAATCTTTGTCTGATGCTTCACATAGTTGTAAGTGTGCCGTTAATGGTGTCAAGCAGGGTCTGGATTCAAGGAGCCCGAGTTCTTCTAAACCGTGCGCTATGTTTTTTGGTTGGCTCAGGAGAATACTCTCTGCCGTCCATTCAAATCTCATGCCAAGTATGGTGTCTGGTTTGTGGGCTTGTGAGTCTTTGAACCTAGAGTTGAACTTGTCGTCAAAATTGCTCCCATCACCCACAAGGATTAGGTTGTTGACGTGAAAGAATAGGAAAGATTTGTTATCTTTGGACTTGTATAGGCAGGGGTCACTATCTGACTCCTTGAACCCAACTGATTTGATCCAGCTTGTACGTGTCCCGTACCAGTTCTTGGGAGACTGTTTGAGTCCATATAGGCTCTTCTTGAGTTGCAGATATTGACATTTTCGTTGGCATCCTTGGGGTGTTTTGATAATTACTTCTTCATCTATGGGAGCGTGGAGAAATGCCGCCTTTACGTCGTATTGTCTGATGTTTAGCTTGTTCTTCAGGGCATACAGAAGGATTGCTCTGAGCAAAGCTATCTTGCCGGTTGGTGGAAATGTTTCCTTGAAGTCGAGTCCGTGGACTTGGTTGAATCCTTTAACGCAGATCCAAGCCTTGTAGATAACCGCATCGTCATGCGCCTTTTCCTTGATTTTGAATACCCATACCGTATTGAGCGGGTTCAGAGGTGTGTCTCCTTTGTAATCCTCCCAAACTTCAAGTAGTTTGCATTGATCCACCTCTTTCTTTATTGCCCCCCCCCACTTGAAGCTTTTGGCACACCGGCGTGCTTGATCAAAGGTCTTGGGCTCGAAGTAATGATGAAATCCATAGCGCTGCGGGGGTTTGATGAGTGAGCGGTCTCGGAGTGGTCTTCTAGCAGGTACTGGTTCCTCAACACCCGCGGCTCTTTGATTTGCATCTGGGTTGGCAGGTTTGGCTGTCAGATCGCTTGTATTAGACTCCGCTTCCGAGACTGGATCACCTTCATCTGAGGAGTCCACCTCGGCAGGGGGTTCCCTGTAGTTCATTCTGGGTGCCGGATCTTCCCTTGTCACCGTGGGAAGTTCTTCATTCAGTTCAGATACATTGAAATCCAGGTCTGCAGTCAAACTGATTCCTAGGTCATTGACTGAGTTCTTCAGGAACCTAACGTGCTTGGATTGGATGATTTGCCCATCGGGCAGGAGGACTCTGTAGGAGAGGAGGTTGGTGTTATAGCCAATGAGTTTTCCTTCTCTTCCTTTAGGGCGTAACTTGTCTCCCTTTGATCTCCTTTGGTTCAGAACAATGGTTGCTATGCCAATGGGTTGAAGATAATTGAGGGGAAGTCTGCTACCCTTGATGAGTTCCCAGGGTGATTGTTTGAGGTCATCTTTGGGAATCTGGTTCAGGCCGGTACAGCAGGACTTGAGGATCTCCGACCAGTACTTTCTCGGAAGCTTAGCTGAGCTTAGGGTTGATCTTACGCTTTCTACAATGGTTTGGTTGGCCCTTTCGGCTCTGCCGTTGTGTTCAGGATGGTAGGGTTCAGTGACTAAATGGTTGATGAACTTCTCCTTGAAGTATGTTACTAACCTGTTATTTATGAATTCCGTTCCGCCATCCCAGCAAACCATCAACAGATAATAACCACTGATATTCTTTTGCTTCTCAATGACTTCTATCAATATTTGAGTTGCCTCATCCTTTTGAGCCAGTGGAATGCCGGAGAGGTACCCAGAGAAATTATCCACGATGGTTAGAAAGTACCTTTTGTTTCTATGAGATTCTGGATTAATCAGACCCACAATATGGAGATGTATTCTATCAAAGGGTTTTGTAGCAGATGTTGAGACAGATTTGAAGGGAGACTTGCTAATCTTGCAAAGAAGGCAATCTTTACATTCAAACTTGTCTTTTTCTTTGGATTTGTATTGTATTCCCTGGATCTTGGAAAGACATCCGAGTGAGGCATGGCCGTAAGACAAATGCAGATTTTTTAGGGTCCTTGGGTCCTCTGCACTTGTTGAGTAGCATTGCTGACTGCCAACCTTGCGGGGTGCGTCAAGGACAAAGAGGTTGTTGGTGATTGTGCCTTGACAAAATTTTGTTCCCTCCTTTTTGATCTCAAAGTGTCCAGATTTAGCCTTGAGTGTGCACCCTTGATCCATGAGTTTTCCTGGGCTAATTAAGTTGACAACAATGTCCGGGACGTACAGGCAGTTGGAAAGAGTGATTGTGTGAGTCTTCCATTCTAGCTTGACAATTCCCATCCGTTGGATGGGAAGGTCTGCTCCAGCTTTTCCAGTGGTAACATGTTCTCCATTGTATGGCTCCAGGGTTGTGAAGAATTTTGGCTGGTTGAAGATGTGCAACGTTGCACCACTGTCAATTAGTATATTCTTCTCAACTCCAATCCTCAAATCTATCCATCTCGTCACAAAGGCGTGGAAGTGAGCTGAGTCTGGAGTTTTATTTTGCTTTTCTTTCCATTGAGCCTGGTTTTCTCTCCACCACTCAGGAGCCTTGTCGGGGTGAAGATGATAGCACTCTGATTCGGAGTGATTCTTATCCCGCTTTGGATTGTGATATCCTTCAACACATTGATTGGATAGTTGGTTTTTGACCTTGGTCCTCATTGTGGCAAGAACAGTTTCAGTTGTACTTTGTTGGATGCCTTTTTTGGTGACTTCAGCTTTGATTTTGTTGTGGTATTGAACAAGATGGTTGCATACGAATTTGAGCGAGATTTGCTTGTCTGAGTGCATGAGTTGCCGCTTGAGATCCTGGAGATTTGATGGAAACTTGAACATAGTTAGGTATGCCAAGATGTCATCCGGTAATTCAATACCTATGTCAATCATTTTCTTGATAGCAGTTTTGAAGTCGGTGACAAACTTCAGGATCTTGTCTTCTTTGAAGTTCAGATGCAAGAAATTGTTGAAGATTCTGGCTTGATTAGAAGCTTGAGAGGAAGAGAATTGTTCCTTGATGGCTATCCATATTTCCTTGGAAGAGTTGATATTGGCAGCGCTGATCACGTTATTGTGGGTGACGGAATCAACCTTTGAAATGAGCAGTAGCTGAATTTCGTCGTTGTCTTGAGGTGAGAGGTGATTTGAGGCTGATTCAAGTGTGTCTAACACTTCTCTTAGCTTGAGTAGAGATTTCATCTTATCCATCCATATACCATAGTTCTCTTCTGTCAGCAGCAGGGTGGTTTCCAGGGCCGTCTTGAGCATAGCTTGACGAAATGAGTCCGACAAGAAGCCTGATCCCAATGCCATGGTCCTAAGTCTTGTTGGTTGCAGTAGATTTTGGCTTTTAACCATATAACTGTGCAAATTTAGTTTATTGACTGACCAACAAGCTGAGAAACCAAAACATGAGAAACATAACAATCATAAGAAACAATGGATGAATAGAATGATATAATCATGGTGAAGAAATACCAACACCGTAACTGAGATGCCCGGATTGGTTATTATTGGGTGGCTGGATGGAGGATGAGCATCGTGGTCTGGACAAGAGATGATGTACTCTTGAGTTGAGAGACAACGTCGAAGGCGTTTAATTTGAATAGCAGATCTTACCAGTTAGACGTTGAATGAATTGTCTGATTGAGGATCCTTGGTTGTGGTTGGTGAAGGATTTTTTGTGGGGATTGAGACAAGTAAGGAAGAAATATGACACAAGGCAAGTAGAGGTAAAATGAGATGAGAAGTAAAACAAGATGAGAAGATTCGAGATGAAAGGAGGAACCCCTCAAAGATCCGATTCTCTGATTGAGACTGAAAACAACTGAGGACTAGGTAGTACCGCGTCTCCCTCTCCCAGGAGTATCCACAGCGGGATTGTACCCGCGGGGTGAATCTCAGTCCCCGCGGAGTGATCCGTTGCACACTCTCTTGGCTTAATGACTCTCTTACCTCTACAATTTCCCAGAATGCAGTACATGGGGTCCTTACACTCCCCCACAGGCCAATTCATTGAAATTGGACTGGAAAATATTAAGGACCCATGAGATGTCCTGAACAGAGGTGTTACTCTCCAACAGACAATTTTAACTGTCAAATTTCACACATTTTTGTTCTACTAGATATTAAGGCAGTAATGGAATTTTTTCTGCAACTGGAGTGAGTTGCAGGGCTAAAGCTGGGAGGGTGTTGCAACCTTGGTGGCAACTGGAAGGCAATAAGTAGTGACCGGTGTGGAAAGAGATTGTGTGTTTGGTAAATTTCCCGCAAAAATATAAATTTCTCCGCAACAATCTTGCTCCAAGTTCTGGAAAGCCCACTAGCCCTTGAGTCACACTCCTGTACCTCTGCAATTCTTAATCAAACTCTGCCTCCCCCTTCAAGCCTGAAACCACTAAAGCTAACTTGCAATGAAATAATAGTAAATAAACAAGACAGACTCCCCAAAAAGCTCTGCACTTGAACTATTTCCCTATATATGACCTCCAAGAACTCTTTCTGGTAACTACACTCCAAAGTAACAGAAGAAAAGAAATAACACTATAATTTGTTGTGATAATCTCCAATGAAGGTAAACTTGGATGATCCTCTACCTCCCCCCCCCCTCCCATAAAACTAAAGAAAAGCTTCCTTATATATACAAAAAAAGAACGCAAGCCGCAAATGGAAGACCCCACTTGTCTCTGTGCATTCCGCACTGACCCGCCTTTTCTACTCTAAAAAAGGAACGTGAACTGCTAATGAAAGACCCCTTTTCCCATCGCTTCCATGCGTTTGCACCGATCCCCCTTACCAATAGTCCAATCCTTACCAAATCCAATTATTTGCAGTAGATTTGGTGATCCTGTTGCCAATTCCCCCTAACAGTTGAGTCGGGCCAATGCATTACCAATGACAGATCCACCTCAATCTTCCCTAGTAGATCACTCCCAATCCCGCGTGCAGCATAACTACAAATCCCCAACAATCCGCACGCCGCCTCCTCAACTTCAGTGTTCATTGACACCCAGCGCTCCTCAATCTCAGTGCTTATCCCATAATTGGCCTAATCCTTAATTCTTAGCTTTGATCACTTGCTTCTGCATTAGTAAACCCACTGCCGCAGAGTTAAAGTTATTTTTGACCATGCAATGTCTGCAAAATTCAAAACTCCAGCACATTCTTGTCATTGTGCCTGCAAAAGGCGTGCGCCACACCAATGCAAAGCCCTCAGCTATTTTACTTTGGAATAGACAGCCCGCCAATGGGCTTCTCAGAGCCTATTGTACTGCGGACTTCCACCCACAGCTGAGCCGCTCCAAGTCAAATTTCCAGTGGTGAGCCCACTTGCCTCTGTGTCTGTAAATAACCACCACACTGGGTGAGGGTCTAATGCATGAGCAACCTGATGAGGGTTGAGCGTGCATTGCTGGAGGAGGGCCAGGCAAGAATGACTGGATGAGGGCCAGGCATGGATGACCGGATGAGGGCCAAGCGTGCAATATCTGGGTAGTTCTGGTGACAGGGTTGTTAAAAGGGGGTATCAAACAGGAAACAGTGGTACCGCTAGGCTCATAAACATTAGAGAATAGGAAAAGGTTTAACCCGCCGCTAAGCTATCCTCATTGGCATATGCATTTCCCAGAATGCAGTACATGGGGTCCTTACATGGGTTAATTATCATATCCTGCCAGTTCTGGAGATAGATTTTCTCAGGGTGCAAACAGCAGGTGAGAAATTGACTAATGACTAATATAATGAGGGGTTTTTATTAAATGAATTTGTTCTAGTGTTACCATGGTTTTGACACTATACTACTAATACGCCACCACCACCTCCACCTTACTTTGGGCTGCCAACAGAGTTTGAGATGAACCAAGGGACCAAGGGGCAAGTTGAAGAGCAAGTTGCAGGGGAAGTTGAAGTGGGAGGAGAACAGGAAATGGAGGAAACACAAGCAGGAGGAACTGAAAGGAATTGGATGGAAGGAGAGGAAATTTGAAACAGGGGAAATGGGATGGAAGGAAATGGAGGAGAGGGAACAGAAGGGAAGGGAAGGGAATGGAAGGCCAAGACAAGGTTTCCAAGTTGCCGGTTGTGGTTCTGATCAAAACTGATGCAAGGTGGTTGACTGGAAATATTGGCAAAGGTTTTTCAAGAGTTTGGTGGAAGAGGCCTCATGAGGTGCTGATGGACAAAGACAAATGGAATGCCAGGCCAAGGAGGACTTGTATTGCAAAGTGCAAAGATGTCTTCAAGGAGGTGTTGGTTGCACAAGTGCGTTTGATGCGAAGGATTTCTAGTCTAATAATCAATGAGGATTTGGAAGATTTTAAGGAGATAGTTGCAGAATTAAACAAGAATTGGGAAAATGTGGAAGAAGAGGTAAAAAGAAATTTTTAACAAGTTTTATGAATTTTATTTCAATTTTTATTTTTTATACATGGATTTTTTTTTACTGTTTTAATTAAAGAGAGAATTACTGTTTGAAATAGAAGTAAATGAAATAAAAGATTTATTTTTAAAGAATGTGGTGAGAAATGTAAGGAAAGGGATAAGAACAGGAATGTGAAAGGATGGTAGAAAGAGGATTGAAGAATTGAGGATGGAATAGATGTGATGGGACGGAATGGGATTGGAATGCACATGGAATGGAATGGGAATGAAATGAGATATAAGATTGATAAGGTTTATGCGGTTAATTTGTGTGGAATTCTTGCACCAAGTTGGAAGAATTGCAAAGGTGATGGGCTGGTTCCCACAAGGTGCAATCTTTGTCAGACTGGAAGCCAGTCCATTTGAAAAGGTATTGAAGCTTCCCTTTGCATACCCTGGAATCCAGATTACGGCTTACTTCCCACTCTAAGTGATCTTGAACATTTACTGGTTCTGCAGGGGGATGAGCCTTACCTGGGTATAATTCTTGAGCCGGTTCTAGGAGAGACACAGGAAAGACTGGGTGGATATGTGTCCATTTTTCAGGTAAAGAAAGTTTAAACACATTAGGGGAGATTAATGATTCTACTTTAAAAGGGCCAAGCTTCTTCTCAGAGATTTTCCTGGTAGGAAAGGTGCTGAAAATGTTGCAAGCATTGAGCCAAACCGGGTCTCCTACTGCAAAGGCTGTTGAAAAAGTTCAAAGTTGGTCTGCTTGCTCCTGGTAGCGTTTGTTTTCTGCTTTGAGGTTGGGTTGGAGTTGCAATTGGAGAGATTGAGTGAGAGTAAGGTAGTTGGTAGCAGGTTGAGAAGGTGCTATGTGAATAGAATCAAAAGTTGGGTTTCTTCCATAAAGAGTTTGAAAGGGCAACCGCTTGGTTGAGGCGTGAGTGGAGTTGTTGGATGAAAATTTGGCAAGTGCAAGCCATTGCAACCAATTTTCCTGTTGATAGGCAAAGTACATTTAAAGATACTGCTAAAGGGTCTGATTTACATTTTTGGTTTGCCCATCTGTTTCCGGGTGGTAAGCCATTGATAACTTGCCTGTGATTTTCAAATGTTGACAGAGAGAGGTCCAAAATCTGGAAACAAACAATGAACCACAATCCCTAACTATGTTATCAGGGAGACCATTCTTCAAGAAGACATGTTCTATGAAGAGGTTAGCTAGTTCTTCTGAAGAGGCAGTTAAAGTAGAGCAAAGAAACAAAGCTATTTTTGAGAAGCAATCTACTAATACTAGAATAGAATCATAACCATTAGAAAGGGGTAATTGAGAAATGAAATCCATAGACAATGAGTGCCAAGGAATAGGCAGGATTGGAAGTTGCTGAAGCAGCCCATACTTCCAGTGATTCAAGGACTTGTTATTATTACAATCATAGCACAAGCTAAAATAGTCTTTTACTTCTCTTGTAATACCAGGCCAATAGAAGTCTTGTGCAATCAATTTGTAGGTTTTATCCTGACCATAATGACCAGCAAGTGGAGAATCATGCCAAGACTCAAAGATATCTAACTTAATGCAAGGATTGTTGGGAACTACTATAAAATCTTTATAAACTAAATAACCATTTTCATCTATTCCTTAATTGCTTGAAGGTGAATTTTCATTCTTGAAAAGCTATTTATACTTGTGGTTTTCAATTTGGGCTTTTCAAATTTTGTAAGCTTTGTCTCAAAGTTGGGTGATAATTGAGCTGAGTTGGGAAGATTTATTGGAAGGGAAAAGTGTCATAATGCTTTCAGGATTTTTGTCTGAAAAGTTTCTCCCCCTCCCCTGGGTAAATGTTGTCCCAACATGATAAAACATCAGTAACAAACTCTTGTTTCCCAGGGTGGTATGTGATTGTAAAGTTGAACTTGGAGAAGTATTTGGCCCATTGTACCTGTCTGCTTGTGAGGACTTCTGAGCTCATAAAATAATTAAGAGAATTATGATCAGTAAGAACCTCAAAAGGCTCTACAAGGCTCAAAAGGTGTGAACACCATTTTTTAAAGCAATAGAAAATTTCAAGAAGTTCCTTGTCATTAAACTTGTAGTTAATCTCTGCAGCAAGCAACTTGCAAGACTCAAAGGCAACGGGATGAAAGAGATTAGAAGAAGAGGAAAACTGCAAGATTACTCCTGCACTTCCATAGTTGCTTGAGTCCGTTTCCACAATAGTGCAAGCTAGCTTGTTGAAGTGAGCAAGTATTGGAGCAGTGGTAAAAGCTTTTTTAAGAGCTTTGAACTCCAAAGCAGCTTGTTCTTTAAAAACAAAGTGAGTGTCTTTTTGAAGAAGGTTATTAAGATTCACTGTCTTCTTGGCATAGTGCTCAATAAACCTCCTTTAAAAATTACTGAAACTGAGAAAAACTTGAAGGGATTCAACAGAAGAAGGTGCAAGCCAGTCCAATATGTCTTGGCTCTTGTCTGGGTCCATGGCTCGTCCCTTCTGCAAAACTATTATGCCTAAAAATTGAAGGGATTGAGTATGAAATTTGCACTTAGAGGCTTTTGCAAACAGGTTATTGTTTCCAAGTTGCTGTAGCCACTCTTTCACATGGGCAACGTGCTCCTCAAGGGTTTTTGAGTACACAAGTATATCATCAAGATATAACACAAGGTATTTCTCTACAAGGTTGGTAAAAACATCATTAAAAAATGTTGAAAAGTGGAAGGAATTTGCAGAGGCCAAAAGGCATGACATTATACTCATAGCTTCCAAAACATTTTAGCATTGCTGTCAAGTACTTGTGACCCTTTGAAATTTGAATCAAGTTTTAAGCACCTTGAAGGTCTAACTTTGAGAAATAAGCAGCTCTGTGGAAGAGAGTGAGGAGGTGTGACATAGGTGGTACTGGGTAGGCATTCTTCTGGGTTACCTGGTTCAGTTTCCTATAGTCAAGGCAAAGGTGAAGTCCACCATCTTTTTTTGGATCAAATAGGATGGGAAAGCCGGTGTTTGAATTTCTTGGTCAAAGAAATCCTTTCAATAAATTTTCTGCAATGTATTCTTGAAGTGCAGTTCCATTCTTGCTTCAAGAAAGAGTAGCCTGGACTGGGTGCTGGAGGTGGGCCAGTGAGTTCACTTTTGTGGTCATATGAATGGGATGGAGGGAGTTTATCAGCTTTAAAAACTGAAAAGATGTCAGAAAAGTCATGATAAACCCTAGATAAACAATCTTGAATGATTTCTAAATCTTCAATCTCATTATTGTCTTCTAACACATGGTTTGAAGTATTTGCACAATGTGAGAGGATTAAGGAGCTCAAAATACACCTTTTGGCAGGCGCCTGTTTCTCTTCAAAGAAACAAGGAAGAGTTCAGTTGGAAAAATAAGAAATAACTCCTAAATCTGAAGAGGGAACTTGGGAATGGAAGTCAGTATATTGAAAATCTCCTGGCAGAAAGGTGTCATCCAACTCAATGACAGTGTCAGGTAGGCTTTTTATTTCCTGGTTGACAGAAGGGTTAGTTTTCTTGGGGTGCAAGGTGCAAAGGTTAATTACTCCTTCTTGCCAATTCACATCCAGATTCCAGTAGACTAGGAAGTCATGGCCCAGAATGGTTTTTTCCATTCCAGGGATATCCAAGACAAACAAATCCCATTTGAAGCTGGGGAAATTGGAACATGCAAATGTCCATTTTGCCTTATGGGTGACCCAATGAGACGGTTTGTTTGCACTACTTACTAGATAGATTGGGAATTTGTCTACCTTGAAACACATAAGATTTTTAGAGGTGGCAAATGCTGCAATTATAAAAGAAACATTGTGCTGGTGTTTTTGGAATGGAAAAGTACAAATCTCAAAATTGGAGCACCCACTGACTTGCAAGTGGGAAGATTGACTTGCTGTTTAGATAATGGGTAGTTTCCCTTGCAAGTATCAGAAAAAATACCAGCTATTTTTTTGACAGCTTAGCCGCTTCACATGCTAGCCGCTTTGCACAACTATTGAAATCATGAATACCTCTGCAATACATACACAACCCTGCCTTTTCCCTCCTTAACCATTCCTTGTTCTTCAGCATCCCGGTTTCTGTGTCCAGGAACTTTGGAGTTTTGGTGGTGGTCTTCCCTTTTGGGTTGGAGTTTGAATTTGAGGTCAATTTTCTTTGCTTCAGATGCTTCTGTTGTTGTTTTGAAGAGTTGTCTGTCTTTGGGGCCAAGGTGGACTGTCTGTGATCTTTTTTTTTTGCAAGAAGTTCTTGTCATGATAGCCATTATCAAGCTCAATCACCCAGTCAATTAGCTGCTGAAGGGAGGTTGTCTCATGTCCCTCAACTGCAAGCTGATCAATCAAGCGTGCTGGTAAACCCTTTTGGAAATGGATGAGGAGTGCTGCTTTGTTCCACTGAATGCAGGACTGCGGCATTTGGAATTGAGAGATGTAGATAGAAGCCCTACTATTTTCCTTCATCACCAAGATATTTAATTCATACTTGGCATTGCAAACTTCATTTGGGTTGCCAAACAAGGTGAAAAGTTGTTGCTCAAATTTTTCCCAGTTGTTGAGTATACAGGTGGGTCTAGTATTATCTAATAATTTGAGGTATGGTTTGAACCATTGCAAGGCTCTACCTCCTAGGAAGGAAGACACATACATGACTTTTTGATGGTTGGAAGGGAAGTTGTTGGGATCATTGGATAAGATGATTTTGCATGACTGTAGGTAGGAGCAGAGCTTATGTGGATGCTCCCCATTGAATTGGTCAGGCTGCTTCATGCCTGGAGTGCAAAAGCTTGGAGTGCTTGCACTAGGCCACAAGGTATGTTGGTTGAGAGCTTCAAACAACATAGAGATAACCTCCTGAGCTTCCAAATTGGGAGCATTTTGGCCAGGCCTTTTCCCACCAAGAGTCAAGGTTTCATTGGAGGAGTGGTCAGAACCTTTGAGTTGCTTGAGGGGATTCTTGAAAGCTTTGGATGTGAGTCTTTTGGCTAGGGAGGGGTCATTGACTGGTTCAACAGAAGGGAATTTAGAAGATCAAATGGGATCTAAGGATTGTCTGGCCCAAGAAATGCTGGATCTCCCTACCCTGTTGATATCATCATTTTAAGGGGTTAGGGAAGCGTTTCTGGTTGAGCAAGTACGTGAAATCGTAAAAAATGAAATCTAAGATAGATTGGAAGTCTATAATAGATGAGTTGAGTTAGTTAATTTACTGTCACACAACTGCCCCACATACTGGAGGGGATCTTTAGGCAATCATGAACGCAAGGGAGAAAGCTAAGTGCAAGGGCAAGTGCAAGGTAGTAAGGTGCTAACTGCAAGATATGATTGATGGCAAGTAGCAAGAGGGATGGAGTTTTTCTGTAGAGATGAACTAAGGCAAGGCCCAATGTGATAATCTTTCCTTAGCAAAGTGTAGAACATATGAAATTAACTAACTGAGGAAGCAATCTGCAGGCAAGGAGTGAGTCCTTATAAGGTAATCCAGAGTGACTAGGTACAACCTGATGGAATGTCTTCAACAGCTAGAGAGCATGATGCAATGGATGACAGGAATGGAATGGGAAGATGAAATTGAAAAATACAATATCTCTGTGGTCATAGCGTGGGTGCAAGACAAGAGGACCATGCAAGTATGTACCCTAGTAAATGTGATGCATGAAGGAATGACATGAGATGACACTGCAAATGAACAAAAGTAGTAGCAGAGGTGACAATGCAGGGAAGGGCATTAGTCCAAAGATGGAACTATCCAATTGATGTGGCTTGATGATTGTGTGAGCCAAAAGAGTAGCATAACTGAGAATGGAAGTCCAAGGCCTGAGATACCCAAGGATAGATGGAGCAATGTCCAAATGGATGGTTGACCAACTGCAAGGTGTTGCAGGTATAGACCGAGTTGCCAAGATTGGAAGGTTATTGCACAAGCCAGAGTTAGTAAGGGGATTGCACTATTGACGGTATGCATTACTGTTTGTCATGCTTAAGACTGAGGTAGATGGTACTGATGAGAAGGGTATATTGAAAAGTGAGGAAACAATAACCCTTAACTCTGGAGTGTGACAGATCTCACTCAGGTTGCATTACATTTTCTAGTCATCCCTGTTCTCTCAATTCCCTGCCTTGCAGTTAACTTGTACTTCAATGAGATGGCATTCACTACCATCTTGCTTCTCCATGCAAATTCCTTATGCACATTAATTTTACAATTCAGTCGACATTCCTCAGGTTGTACCTCATCCAAGGACTAGGTTGTTCTTTAACTTAAAATTACGTAGCATTTTCCTGCCAATCGTTTCCTCCATTAGCCACTTTGATCCGTTCCTGCATTTTCTGTGTGTACATACATACACCTTGCGCCAAGTCGGTGTAGCTCATGAACGGTTAGAGCAACTTGGTAACTATGGCCAGTGTCTTGTACCCTCTCCGCACGACCTTACACCGCGTTCTCACCCAGCCCCTGGTCGCATCTACTTGGTTGAGAACTATGCTGCGCGATAGATATGGATTGGATACCCCCCTAGATCTTGGCATTTGAGTACTAGGATAAGTTCCATGGCCGGCCCCTTAGGCGCTCACGATTCCTTTCAACCAGTCGTTTCAATGATCATCATCATCATCATCATCATCATCATCGATGGATCTTGATGACGTTGAACAAGTCATGAGTCTATACAACGGTCGAGTGATCACTCGCCTACTGATTCTCGGTCAAACGTTCTTCGACCCAGAGTGCAAGCCAACTGTCGAGTCGAAGCAAATGATGAGTGTATGGCTGACTCGAACGCCAAGCCGATGGATGAGGCTGTGGATCAGGATGTCGAAACGATAAGGTAGGTGCGGATCACAGACCGATGGATTGGATCATCAAGGGGGAGCGGGTTGATTGACATGATCTGTCTGCTTGCTATTACGTGACACGTCTTCCCCTGGATCTGATCGAACACGATGATTGATTCTCGACGAGGTTGATCAAGTTTGTTTGGGAACAGCCGCCGTAAGGGATGGGTGCTGCGCTCGATAGGCTGAGGTTCTATCAGTGGGAGTTGTGTGTGTGTTTTTTGATGAAGTCTTCCCGGTTGAGCGACGGGGGCTGAGGATGGATTAGTACGATACCGAGCCGATGATGGGAGTTCATCATGAGCTGCTATATCGCTCTGAGGTTGAAAGCCTCGGAGCCTGCGGTGCTGAAAGCAGGGGGTGGCATGTAAATAAATATGTATGCACTGTTCAGGTGATGTCATGTTCTGCCTATCTTCATTACACGCGAGTCTCCAAAGAACACGCAGGCCGTTGACATCCTCGAGTCGTGGGCCTCGGAGTCTTGAGTGCGTCGGCTGACCCACGAGAGGCTAGCGCGACGCCAGCGAGGAGAGCAAGGGATGGTCCAGTAGCAGCTGTGATTCCTTTTCCGGTGACAGGATGGATGGATGGCCCTGCGAGGCTCCTGCCGCACGACCGAGGCCGGTTGGTTGGATGACCTGGGTGGTGGTGGTCCATCCGCAGTGATGGATGTTGATGTATCTGCATGTAAATATGTATCTATCTACATAGATCCATAACGTGGCTGAGTATGCAGATCGATTGAGTGGTGGCAGTGGACCCAGACTCAGTCCAGGCTGGCTGAAGATCGACTCGAGGGTGATGAGCACGCCCCGTGGGGACAGGGGGACCGCCGGTCAGTGGGCGCCCAGTCGCACAGTGACTGCGATCGAGACCCCGGCTGGGCTGCCCGAGTGTGAGCCGGCCCAGCCAGAGAGAGCCCATCGCATCGAAGAGGGAAGCAGCCAGCCAGCCCAACTGACTGACGCTGGTCATACCCTGACTCAACCAAGAATAACATCACTCGAGGGAGGCAGAAGAAGGAGAAGAAGCTTATCACCCACACCGACCGATTCCAACGAGATCCCCATCCAGGAACACGAACAACCTCATCTTCATTCGATCCGGTCTCCCTCCCTCTACTGATTCGAACCACCCTCGATACCCACAGCCGCCCGTCTCCCCCAATCATACCATCTCCAACTCGAAATCAACTCCAGATCGTCATCGCATAACAACTCATACCTTCAAAAACTTGAAATCTTAGCTCATCCTATCATCCCACCCTGTCTACCGCTTCACTCCACAGCACATGGCAGGTCCGCCGATTTCTTCCAAACCCTTTTCCATTTCAATCCAAGCCAGCAACGAGAAGCCAGCGATCACGTCTAGCGAAGATCACTTGATCACCCACCCACCATCCTATCTCTGTTGTGGCTCATACTGACGTTGGTTTCGATTTCTTCTGTCACAAACAAAATACAACCTCGATTCGAATCTTGATTTTTTCGAAATCGATCACCCTCCGATCCTCGACCATGCCCCAGAGAATCCATTTCAGGATCCATCGACGATCCATCAACATCAACAGCATCACGGATTAGATGCCAATCCGTTTGCCGATCCGAGTGTACAAGGTGCACTGGGATCACATGCAGTCTACGATGAAAGCGGTCCGACCTCAGTAGGATACGACCTCAATCATTCGGCAGCATTCAACCAACCACCTTCATTGGCTACCACCTCGACCGTCGTCAGTGGTAGAGGTGATGATACAGCTGCCAGATTGGCCGAGATCAGAAGGAAGGAAGCTGAACTGGAACAACGCGAACGCAACCTTGGTACGAGAGAGGAACAGGTCAAGAATTATGGTAAAAACAACTGGCCGCCCTTGTTCGTTTCCTCCCTCCACTCTCGCCTATGGATTCCTATCATCACTCTCGATCGAACCCTTTCACTCATTCCCACTAAGCTAAGACTGATCCTCGAAACTTGCGAAACTTGCGAACCTTGCGATCCGCGACCTCCTCTCTCACCTCAGTTACCCTATATTCTATCATGATATAGATCAAGAAGTGCCCCCCGAGAAGAGGGCCGATGTGACGACGATCTATCGAGGATGGTTATTTCTGGTTGCCGTCCTAGCGTGGAATTTACTCACGACGGTCTTTCTTTTGACTAGTGGTGCCAGTGGCGGCGGATCGGACCTAGGCTCTGGAATATTCTATCTACCTGGTTTGTCCCACAACCTGGTTCTTGCCATCCGAATCATCGTGTCTCATCACTCGCCCTGACATGTCTGTGCTTGGTTTTTGATCATCCCCTCCCACCAGTCATCACGATCTTATCGTTCCTACTGTGGTATAGGTTAAGCTTGTTCCATTCTTGCTCGTGTAGAATTTCCTCCTTTCCTTAGCTTGCGTCATCGACTCTATCTCAATGCAAGTATGCCCTGATTGCTTATTCAACCTGCTCACTGTTAGACCCGTCTATAATGCATACGCCAAGGAACACGTCAGTAATCCTTTGACTTCCTCTTATCTGACAACAATCCGAAGCATGCCTTACTCACGTAACTAAATTTTACCCAAGTCGATCTTTTATCTACTTTACTTTGGTATGTCATTGTCAAGAACTATGTCTATTTCCCGAAAGCGGTCTTATGCCCCCCCCAGCACGACCTGTTTTCATGACTGAGACTTTGCTGCTTCCCTTTTTTATTGTCTGTGTTAAATAAAATTGGAAATTCATCAAAACAGTATTCGGAGGGTTTCACGTCCTATTCTGTTTCTACATGCTGATCGGTATACCGGCGACAGGATCAGCAGGATTAATCAACACAATATCAGCATTTGGCAGAGGAAGTATTATCACCGGGGTGTTTGGGATCATTGCCACAACAGGTTGGGCAGCCCTAGCCTTTGGAAATGCGTGGATGTGGAAGGCAGTTTGGAAACATTGGCATGATAAGGGGCACACATTTGATCAGGCAAAGACTGAATTTGCCACCTCTGGTTTGAAGGCCTACTTTGGCAGTGGTAACAAGTTGAGTACCATCTCATTGATTTCAGATATCTCTTGCTTCTTGGATATTGCCCTTACTTGAAATTGTCCGTCCGCAAATCCCGACTGTTTTTTTTTGAATCCAACAAATCAACCAAAATCAAAGAGTCTAAAATCCAAGCATTAACTAAAAGTAACATGTCAACTTGTGTACCCATAACCTCTTTTTTTCCATTTTTTTCTCATTCTCATTTCACCTCCCTCTTTCTGGGTTCCACATAAACTTGTTTATATAATATACAATCCAACAAACGCTGTGCATTGTTTGCTTGGTTGAGCCATCCATCCAGATTTTGTCCAAGATGTATACATGTGTTGAATGTTGATTTGCTTGCTTGTTTGTATGTCTGTTTCTTTCCTACCCATGCCTACCTGAGGAAGTGAATTGCAAGAAGCTCAAAGACCAGCCAGTGGGAAGATATTACCCCCTGCCCTCTTATCTGTGCACCCATGTTCAACCAGCTAATGCTAACTTGCCATCAGCTGTTCCTAACGTGTGATGATAAATTCACAACTCCCAGTTGTGTGGGAGTTGTGTAGGGCCCCACATGACCCAATCAATGTGTGGGGGCCCATACACTACTCCAAAGGGCTGCTCCAAACACATGCAAACCCTGGGGGGGCATATACCCCCCATCATGGGAATTTTTGATTTTTTGTACCCCCGTACACAACCATTTAGACCACCCCCCCCAGGGTTTTGAAAGAACTTACTTACTTATTTTGATCAATGCTTTTAGTTGTGTGGCACAGAGCACAACTAGATTTTGGGTTATGTAGAACCCCACACGACTTGAATGTAGTTGTGCGTGGTGCCACACAAAACTGAACCCTCATGTGGGGGCTACACAACTGCAGTCAAGTCATGTGGAGTCTAGACAACTTGATTGTAGTTGTTTAGAGTGCCACATGGCCCATTTGAGTTGTGTACATGACTCAAATGAGTTGTGAATTTAACATTACCTGTTCCTAACTGTCATGCTTTGCACTTAAGGATTATTGTATTGTCTTCACCACTTTGACATGTCCTCTCCTCAGTACCATCTACCTCAGTCTAAAAGCGTGACACAAATAAAAGCACAACATCAATGGTGCAATCCGCCATTTCCTCTGGCTTGCGCTGACCTTCCAATCTCAGCAACCAACTCAGTATATACTTGCAAACTTTGCGGTTAAATCCATACCGGTTGGCCATCCATTATGAGATCCAATCTCCTTCCCTGGCCAATCAACAGCCTCAGACTTCCATCTCTGGTCATGCATTGTTTGTTAGTTTGCATCTACGTCTAACCAAGCCATCACTACTGTATAGTTTGCAATTGGACTAGTCCCTACCCTGCATACACTATTACCTCTCATTTGCATTACCTTCAACGTCACTTGCTCTTGTCCCAATTTGTCATGCAATTGTATGCTCAGATTCTATTGTCTTGCACTTATGCTAAGACCTCGGATCTATACCACTGCTTCATTTCCTATCCCGTTCCTGTCAATCATTGCCTCACTGCTTCAACTGTAGTTAGCTCATCACCAGGTTGTATCTAGTCACTTTGGATTACCTTATAAGGGCTATCCCCTTGCCTGATGATTGTCTCCTCAGTTAGTTAATTTCATACGTTCTCGCATTTTGCTGCCACCTAGTTATCACATCGGACTCAGGTTGAGTTTCCCCCTTTGGAACACATTCCATTCATCTTGCCGTTTGTTGAGTGGCATAATCAAGTTTGCACTTTGCAACTAAGTCTTGCTATCTCGCACTTGCCCTCGCACTTGGTATTCCTTTGCGCTCACAATCATCTAAGAAATTGCCCTATAGTATGTGGGGTGGTCGTGTGACAGTAAATTAACTAACTCAACTCATCTATTGTAGCCTGCCAACCTATAGTAGACTTCTTCTTTTTCAATGTCACATACTCGCTCAACCGGGAACGCTTCCCTTGCCCCTTATAATCATGAGATCCATTGGGTAGGGAGAACCAGCGCTCCTCAGGCCCAACAACCCTTAGATCCAGTTCCTCCTTCTAAATTGCCATCTGTGGAACCTCTCAATGATCCTTGGGCTCCTCCACGGGATGCTCCAACGGACCCTTTTGCCAAATTTGCAGACTCCAAACATTCTTCCGATGAAACCTTGAATCGTGGTCGACCAGGGGTTTGCACTACTGCTCCCAAGCCCAATGCTCCGACCCTGCTTTTGACATTGATCCAGGCCCTCACTCATAGTGCCCAGCGATCTAGTCCAAGCACTCCTAGTTTTTGCACTCCGGGAATGAAACAACCCAATCACTTTACAGGAGAACACCCTCATAAGCTTAGATCCTACCTGCAGTCTTGTAAAATCATCTTTTCAAACGACTCCAACAAATTCCCTTCCAATAGACATAAAGTTATGTATGCTTTGTCCTTCTTAGGAGGTAGAGCCTTGCAGTGGTTTGAACCTTACCTCAAACCTTTGTCCAACAACAGTCCCACTTGTATTCTCAACACCTGGGACAGGTTTGAGCAACAACTGTTCACCCTGTTTGGCAATCCCCATGAAGTTTGAAACACCAAATACAAACTTAATAGTTTAGTTATGAAGGAGAATAGTAGAGCTTCCGTTTATATTTCTCATTTTTGAACCTTGCAGTCTTGCATCCAGTGGAACAAGGCCACTCTTCTATTCCATTTCCAAAAGAGTTTACCGGCACGCTTAATCAAACAGCTTGCAGTTGGGGGTCATAAGAAAACCTTGCTTCAGCAGCTAATCGATTGAGTGATTGAGCTTGATAATGGCTATCATGACAAGAATTGCTCTTGGCAAAACGACCATGGACCGTCCACCTCGGTTCCGAGGGTGGAAAACTCCTCAAAGCAAAACACGAGGAACCCAAAACCATCCAAACCAACCCCAACTTCAAACTCCAACTCAAAAGGGAAAGCTGTTGCCGAAAATCCAAAGTTCTTGGACAAGGAAACCGGGATGCTTCAAAGTGAGGAACGGCTGCAAAGGGAAAAGAAGGGGCTGTGTATGTATTGTGGAGGTAAACATGATGTCGGCAGCTGTGCGAAGCGGTTAGCGCGTGAAGTGGCTAAGCAGTCAAAAAATTAGCTTGTAGTTTTTCTGATACTTGCAAGGAAAACTACACATTATCTAAATCACCGCGAGTAAATCTTTGCACTTGCAAGTCACTACGTGCTCCGAGTTTGAGATTTATCCTATTTCATTCCGACAACACTCCTTATCAAGTATTACTTGATTCCGGAGCTAATGTTTCCTTCATCAGTGAATCTTTTGCCACTTCCAAAAATCTTACACGTTCCAAGATAGATAAATTTCCTATCTATTTAGTAAGTAGTTCAACTGAACCGTCTTATTGGGTTTCCCAAAAGGCAAAATGGACCTTTGCATTTTCCAATTTCCCCAGCTTCAAATGGGATTTATTTGTCTTGGCTATACCCAGAATGGATGATACCATTCTAGGCCATGATTTCCTAGTTTACTGGAATCCGGATATGAATTGGCAAGAAGGAGTAATTAAAATTCAAACCTTGCACCCCCAGAACGCTAACCTTTCTGTCAATCAGGAATTAAAAAGCCTACCTGACACTGTCATTGAGTTGGATGACACTTTTCCGCCAGGAGATTTGCAATATCCTGACCTTCATTCTCAAATTCCCTCTTCAGATTTAGGAGTTATTGCTTACCTATCCAGCTTACCTCTTTCCAGTTCCTTCAAAGAGAAACAGACACCAACCAAACGGTGTATTTTGAGCTCCCTAATCCTCTTGCACCATGCAAGCACCTCAAACCCGGTGCTCAAAGATGAGGAGATTGAAGATTTAGAAATCATTCAAGAGTCTTTACCTTTGGTTTATCATGAATTTGCTGATGTCTTTTCAGCTGCAAAAGCAGATAAACTGCCTCCATCCCGTCCTTACAATCACAAGATCAAACTTACTGGCCCACCTCCGGCACCAGGACCAGTCTACTCTCTCTCGACCCAAGAATCAATTGCGCTTCAAGACTACATTGCAGAAAATGTAGCAAAAGGATTTCTTTGACCAAGCAATTCAAACACCGGTTCCCCTGTCCTATTTGTTCCAAAAAAGGACGGCGGACTTTGCCTTTGTGTTGACTACAGGAAACTGAACCAGGTAAGCCGGAAGAATGCCTACCCAGTACCGCCTATGTCACATCTCCTTACTCTCTTCCATGGAGCTACTTATTTCTTGAAGTTAGACCTTTGAGGTGCCTATAACCTAATTCGCATTAAGGAAGGTCATGAGTATTTGACTGCAATGAGAACCTGGTTTGGCAGTTATGAGTATACCATCATGCCTTTTGGCCTCTGCAAGGCTCCTTCCACTTTTCAACATTTTGTCAACAACATTTTCTCCAATATTGTAGGTAAATACCTCGTGGTATATCTTGATGATATACTATTCTACTTGAGGAACCTCAAAGATCACATCGCACATGTGCAAGAGGTGCTACAGCGACTTTGCAAGAATGACCTGTTTGCAAAAGCCTCTAAGTGCAAGTTCCATTCCTCTTCTTATCATTTTCTAGGTGTCGTAGTCTTGCAGCAAGGACTATCAATGGAACCAGCCAAGAGCAAATGCATATTGGAATGGCCCCCACCTTCTTTGGTTAAATCTCTTCAAGTTTTCCTTGGTTTCAGTAATTTCTATAGAAGGTTTATTGCGCGTTACGCCAAAAAAACCGTGAATCTTACTAACCTTCTTCAAAAAGACACTCCTTTTATTTTGAACAAACAAGCTGCTTTGGAGTTCAAAGCTCTGAAAAAGGCGTTCACCACTGCTCCAATACTTGCTCACTTCAACGAGCTAGCTTGCACTATTGTCAAAACAGACGCAAGCAACTATGCAATTGCAGGAGTAATCTTGCAGTTTTCTTCTTCCACTTCTCTCTTTCACCCCGTAGCTTTTGAGTCTTTCAAGTTGCTCACTGCAGAGCTTAACTATGAGATTCATGACAAGGAACTTCTTGCAATCTTTTATTGCTTGAAGAAATGGCGTTCATACCTTTTGAGTCTTAGGGAATCCTTTGAGGTTTTAACTGATCATAATTCTTTGAAGTATTTCATGAGTTCAAAAGTCCTCACACGTAGACAGGCACGTTGGGCCAAATTCCTCTCCAAGTTCCACTTTACGATCACGTACCGTCCTGGAAAACAAGCGGTAGTTCCTGATGCTTTATCACGTTGGGACAACGTTTACCCAGGGGGGGGGAGCACCTTTGCCGAAAACAACCCTGAAAACGTTAGGACACTCTTCTAAACCCAATCTGCCCAACTCAGTTTGATCATTGCTTGCTTACAAGATTTGGCTTCCAAACTTTGACAAGCTCAACGCAACAACCCCAAGTGCATTGAACTTTGCAAAAGTGCAAACTTATTAGATAGTAGTTACAGTATTGATGATAATGACTTTTTAGTCTATGATAATTTTATAGTAGTACCAGATAATTCTTGCATTAAGTTAGATATCTTTGAGTCACGGCAGGATTCTCCGCTTGCTGGTCATTATGGGCAGGATAAAACCTGCCAATTGATTGCACAAGACTTCTACTGGCCTGGTATGACCAAAGAAGTAAAAGACTATGTTAGCGCGTGCTATGATTGCAATTTTAACAAGTCCTTGAAACACCAGAAGTATGGGCTGCTCCAGCCACTTCCAATTCCGCCTTGTCCTTGGCACTTGCTGTCTATAGATTTCATCTCTCAATTACCTTCTTCTAATGGATATGATGCTATTCTAGTAATAGTAGATTGCTTCTCAAAGATGGCTTTATTTTTACGCAGTAATGTGACAGCCTCTTCAGAAGACTTGGCTAACTTGTTCATAGAATATGTATTTTAAAAACATGGCCTCCCTGATAATATAGTTAGTGATCATGGATCTCTGTTTGTCTCAAGCTTCTGGACCTTGCTATGCCAACATTTGAAGATCACTCGCAATTTATCAACGGCTTACCACCCGGAAACAGATGGGCAAAACAAGGGGCAAACCAAGCAAGTTAATCAGATTCTTGAGCAATATCTTCAAATGTATGTCGCCTATCAACAAGACAACTGGTCGCAATGGCTCCCACTAGCCAAATTCACCTACAACAACTCCACTCATTCTTCCACCAAACAGTCGCCCTTCCAAACTCTTTATGGTAGAAACCCGACTTTCTCTTCCCTTCACGTAGCACCTTCTCAACCTGCTACCAATTACCTTGAACAAATTCAATCCCTTCAATTGCAACTTTGAACCAACCTCGAAGAAGCAAACCAGCGCTATAAGGAGCAAGCAGACCAATCTCGCACTTCAGCTCCAACCTTTGCAGTAGGAGATCAAGTATGGCTCGATGCTCGCAACATTTGCAGCACTCGCCCAACTTGCAAACTCTCCAAAAGAAAGCTTGGCCCCTTTAAAGTAGAATCAGTCATCTCCCCTAATGCCTTTAAACTTACTTTACCTGCAAAATGGCAAGGTATCCACCCGGTCTTTCATGTGTCTCTCCTAGAGCCAGCTCAAGTCCTATACCCGGGCAAGACTCATCCCCCTCCTGAACCGGTCACTGTCCTCGATCATCAAGAGTGGGAAGTAAGCCGTATTCTGGATTCAAGGTTATGCAAAGGAAAATTTCAATACCTTGTTGAATGGTCTGGCTTCCAGTCCAACGAAGATCACACCTTGTGGGAACCAGCCCATCACCTTTGCAATTCACCCAATTTGATTTGAGAATTCCATGAAAGCTACCCTTGCAAAACTTGACAATCATGATTCAATCCCATCCAATCCCATTCCATTCCACTCCACATTTCATCCCATCCAATCCCATTCCATTCCACTCCACATTTCATCCCATCCAATCCCATTCCATTCCACTCCACATTTCATCCCATCCAATCCCATTTCATTCCATTCCACATTTATCTTACTCAATCCCATTCCATTCTATATTCCATCCTATTTAACTCCATCTCACCGTGTTATTCTTTTTCTCATTTTCTTTTCATTTCTATCAAATAAAAAAAACTTCATTCTTTATTATTATTTAAAAAAAAAAATAATAAAAATTTATAATAATATTTCTATTTATAATAATGAAAAAAAGGGGAAATATATATTTTAATTAAAAAGTTTCTTTTATTTATTTTTCCGCATCCTCCCAATTTGCCGTCAATTCCGCAACCATGGACCAAAAGGTATCCAGGTCTTCATTGTTGATCAATGCGGACATTCTTTGAAGAACCAACACTTCCTTTACAATGTGCCTTTTGAAAATCTCCTTGCATTTTGCAACCCGAGCTCGCTTTGGCCAAGCATTCCATCCGCCTTCCTCCAAGAGCTCTTCATACGCTCTCTTCCTTTGGCCACCAGACGTGCCTTCTCCAATATTGTCCGTCAGGCGCCTCGCATCCGTTTCAACCGGCCCTACAACTTGCACTGGATCCACTTTGCCTCGGCCCTCCATTCCTTCCATCCCATCTCCTTCATTCCCTTCTTCTAATTCACCCGCTCCATCTTTGTTTTCTCCACTTCCGTTTCCTCCATTTCCCGCTTCTCTTTACGCTTTGTTTTCTTCCCCCTCCCTTGCTTCCTTGGTTATAACTCCTACCGGTTCCACACCAGACACCACGCCTCGCACCTCGGCATTCATCTGGGGCCCCAGGTTTTCAGTTGGCGGTCCCCAGTAAGGTGGTGGTGGTGGTGGTGTGTTGGTAGTATATCTTTGAAAACGGGGCAACACTAGCAAACAAGCAAACAATTAGTTACTATTTCAAGTTCATTAGTCAGTCCAGATTAGTACTCACCAGGAACTCAAGTCCCCAAGTATTTGATCTCCGGCAATGGTGGTAGCTCGTAATTAACCCTTGGCGCAGACCTATGACTTTGCATCTCCCTTGATGATTCCAAAGGACCCTTGACAGTCGACTCGACATTTATAGGGAAGTTGCATGCCACCTTGCAAAGGCAACATTGCTCGCATTTGCCTCAAAGGCCTTGAACGGCAGTACTAGGAATACATTGCTCATTGCGGCGAATACAGTTTTTGCAACGGCGGGATGACAATGACAACATTTTTATAAAATTTATAAATCTATTGGGTAATAAATTAAGTAACGTATAAGGGTATACAGTGATAATTCAACAACTTGAAATCAATGGGAAAATTTACCTGAACACTTGCAGGAGCTTGCGTCTTTATACCTGGGCAACTGTCATGCTTTGCACTTAAGGATTATTGTCTTCACCACTTTGACATGTCCTCTCCTCAGTACCATCTACCTCAGTCTAAAAGCGTGACACAAATAAAAGCACAACATCAATGGTGCAATCCGCTATTTCCTCTGGCTTGTGCTGACCTTCCAATCTCGGCAACCAACTCAGTATATACTTGCAAAATTTGCGTTTAACCCCATACCGGTTGGCCATCCATTATGAGATCCAATCTCCTTCCCTGGCCAATCAACAGCCTCGGACTTCCATCTCCGGTCATGCATTGCTTGTTAGTTTGCATCTACGTCTAACCAAGCCATCACTACTGTATAGTTTGCAATTGGACTAGTCCCTACCCTGCATACACTATTACCTCTCATTTGCATTACCTTCAACATCACTCGCTCTCGTCCCAATTCGTCATGCAATTGTACGCTCAGATTCTATTGTCTTGCACTTACGCTAAGACCTTGGATCTATACCACTGCTTCATTTCCTATCCCGTTCCTGTCAATCATTGCCTCACCGCTTCAACTGCAGTTAGCTCATCACCAGGTTGTATCTAGTCACTTTGGATTACCTTATAAGGGCTATCCCCTTGCCTGATGATTGTCTCCTCAGTTAGTTAATTTCATATGTTCTTGCATTTTGCTGCAACCTAGTTATCACATCGGACTCAGGTTGAGTTTCCCCCTTCAGAAGACATTCCATTCATCTTGCCGTTTGTTGAGTGGCATAACCAAGTTTGCACTTCGCAACTAAGTCTTGCTATCTTGCACTTGCCCTTGCACTTGGTATTCCTTTGCGCTCACAATCATCTAAGAAATTGCCCTATAGTACGTGGGGTGGTTGTGTGACACTAACTCTCTACTGTACCTACAACTTGTTCTAATCTTTTTTAAATGTCTCTGCAGATGAGAGATGGGCGGAAAAACTTTTGATTGTGATTTTTTTGTTATGTTTTCTTGCTTTGAAATACTCGAGTAAGGCTTGGATGGATCTAAAAATTTAGATGCATGGTCTGATGAGGCTTGCACTTTGGGTTCCACCCCAGCTGTCTGTCATCCCATGGGTGCATGACCATCAATAATGATGATGAGTCAGATAAGTGATGGAACATCCTTGGCAGTGATCTGCATAGATCAAAGAAGTATTAAGAGATCTTGGACCCATGACCCCCCATGATGAATCAAAAGCTGCACTTGCTGGCAGGTGGTGTACTAAGATAGGGGGTTGATCTTGCTTGCATGGGGATCCTGATGTGAAGGTTGAAAGAGTGAGTGGTGGCTATTCTGGCCTCAAGAGTCTCTGGTTGATATCATAGGATTGAGGTTTTTATGGATGGTTTAAAATCTTTGTTGAAAAATTTTCTTTGTTTTCTTTGTTTTTGTTTTTGTTTCTTCTTCTTGGGTTCTTACTACAGAAACCCAAAGCACATACACCAAAACAATTCCAGCCACTTGAAGCTAAAGAAAAAAAAAAAAAAGAAAAAAAAAAAGGGGGGAAGGGGGGGTGGGGAAGCAAAATGAGATGAATTTGGTATAAAAGAAAAGCTTTGGATCAATTTGAATCTTAGTGTCACACGGTGGTATGTGACACCATAAAAACTGCAAAGTGAACTGGTCTTTCAGCCAGTTTCATAGACTTTTGGTTAGGCCTTGCCTCTCAGTTTGGTTTGCAGTTGTGCGAGGTATGACACTTAGTTTGGAAAGGAAGATGAGTGATTTAAAATTTCCAAAGTCAATTTTTGATTCAGTAGTTTCTTTTTTCTTTTGAATTGGAGTTTGGATTGTGGTTCAATGATTTATGTAGATTTATAATTAGTTTGAAGGAAGTTGAGCTTGTATTTTTTGCCTCATTTGATGGGTAGAGATCAGGACTTGCCAAAACAAGCTCATAAAGTTTTAGTGTTTATTTTCTTTTCATTCTTTGATTTTTTCATACAATGAATATAGAATATGCAAGTTGATATGAAATCAGTAATTTTTTTATTTATTCAGAAAACATTTTGGTATTTTTCTTCTTCTTCTTCTTCTTTTTTTTTTCTTCTTGGAAGTGATAATTTGCATGTTTCATGGGATCTGAATGGTGCTGTAGTTTGAAGAGATCAGGTGGAAGTTTGGGCCATATGCATGAATTGGTGGCCCATGGGAGGCACAAAATAGTAATAATAATAAGAAGAAGAAGAATTTTTTAACAAACAATTCTGCAAAATTCTGAAAGTTCTAGTTCATTTGAAATTAATTAAATAGGAAAAAGAGAAAAGAAAATCTCAGCAAAAGAAAAAAAATCGCAGTTTTGACTCAAAATCTCAAACAAATTGTCAACAGTTTTCAATTGGGTCCCAACTAATAAACCTTCCGCAGGTTTAGCCGCCTTTATCATGGTGAATTTTTAATATTTGATTGAATTATCATTATATTCCAAACCTGAGAGCTTCAGAGAAAGGTCCATGGTCAAGGTGCCCAACTCAGTCCTGCATGTGTGTGGAGGAAAAGGACCTCAGCCTTGAGGCAACCCTGGTGGTTGCCTTCTTGCTCCTTTGAGCCAGTCTTGATAAATAGATTTGAACAAAAACTAAAATGAAAAATTTAAAGCAAAAAAAGTTGACTGAATAACATGGTGATCTGGTATTGTTTGGAGGTTTTTCTATTATACAAGTATTGAAACCTGATTTGGGTGGCTATTTTCCTTTGGGGAAGGGGGGGGGGTCTATGGAAGAGGATGAGAGTATAAAAAGGTGTATTATGTTGGACTACCAATGAGAAAAAAATAATGCCTTCTGACATATGACAATGAATTCAAGGAATGAAGTTGCAGCTGGAATGTTTCAAGCTTGGCTAAAGTTCAGGATTCTCAGATGGACAGTTTGAGAGACATGGATCAAAAATGATTTTCACTAGGACCAAGAGAGTAATGGTTGAAGATTCAAGTTTTTAAGGAAATCCATAGATCAAACCAGATAATAATCATAGTAATGACTTTGAAGAGATAAATATATTATTATATCAAATCATCCATATTTGAAGGAAAACAAAGACTGGAGTGCATCCCAGATCTGGTTGCTGAAAAACCAAAGGCTGAAATAGGTGAGCTTCAAAGTCACATGCCTGATTGGGATAAATTCTGAATCAACCCTTTGGTCTCCAAGGTCTGTAAAATGAGATTACAAAAATCAAGAATGAATGGGTTGCATGGGATAGTAGCTCTGATTAAGCTATAAAAAATCCCAAAATTTCACCAAGAAAACAAATGATTTTTGTTGGAATTTGGAAATGAAGCATGATGTCTAGAAATTGAAATCAGGCTGATATTGAAGGATAAATATTCTGAAATTGTTTCAGAGGTCAAATATCTCCACAGAACTTCAAATAAAAGAAAAAAGTGAAAATTAAATTTAAAAGGTAAGGAATTTCCCAGAAAAAATGACCTAATCATGATCAATCATAAATAGTTCTAGCAGGGAAGCATGAAAGGGATACAGAATTCAAGGCCAGAGGTGACCAGAAAAAAAAATATTAATCAACATTTACCAATTTATTAGAGAGCAATTAAGAAAGATTACAACTGAGTCCTGTAGCTACTTCAGATCAATTTTTTCCCGGCTATTATTTAATACTGTGGATGATGATGATTTTAGTTTATCAAAGGTTTTGTGAATGTGAGGTATGAGAAGTATTGGGCCAGTATTTCATTAGTGGAAAAGTGGTGAACTTAGTAAGGGAAGATGGAGCAAGGAAGGAGAGGAAGAGAAGAGAGCAATAAAAGAGAGTGAATTGTTAAAAAAGTGTTTACTTGGAAGCCAAGGTTGTTTGAGGAGATTGAGTACTCAAAATTAAAGGGTGTATTTCCCTGAAAGGCCTGGAAGGTTAAGACTGATTCCTACAGTGATGGAATTAAATATTGTTGTTTCTATTTATATAAATCTTCTTGAATTGTAAAAATAAAATGAAGATTTGGAATAGAGGCCAAATCACAACAGACACAATTTTATTCTCTGTGGTTCCCAATGCAAGAGGAAGTGCAAGACCTGAGGTTCACATGCCCAACCCACATACTCTAGGGGAGGAAATGGATTAGGTGGATTTGGCATGAATGTAAGAAACCAATTTTACAATAAATCTCAAATCTAGGAGGATATTTTTGAAGTTTGAAGTTATCAATTTTAAGTATACAGAAAGGTGGAGGTAAAAGTTTTTAGATAAAAAAAAATGGAACAAGCTTAATTCAAAACCTTTTATGCAGAAGGTTCAAAGAAAAAAAAAAGAATTAACAAACTGATGAAAAATTTCTAAAGTTAAGTATTTTCACTTTTAAAGTTAATCTGCAGACTAGTTTAACCAGAAGAAGTTTCATGTTGCTTGTTAGAAAGAATCATCAAGGAATCTCTGGTTGAAGCTTTCTTGATTCCCTAGTGATTCTATCTCCATTCTTTAATCAAAGAGTTCATGCACAGTCATTGTGTTGTGGAGCTTGGTCAGAGCTTGACCTTAGCTTGACCTGAGCTTGTTCATAGGTTTGGCCTGAGCTCCTTGATGATGCTTTGTAGCACATGTTTTCCATATTTTTGCAGTGTTGGTGGATGAGATACAAGCTGAGTAACTTCCACTCTTGTTCAAATATAATAGAACACATATTTAATGGACAGGGAAATTGTTTATGAGGATTAATTTTATGATTGAATTAAAGGATAATTATAAGAGAAATAACATAGATAGCAGAGATGAATAAAATATAGAATATAATTAAAATGAGGTGGGAAAAAAAAGTAAGTTAAAGTGAAAGATACAAGGTATAGAATTCAATAAAGGAAGTTATGGAATTTTTCTGATATTTTATAGATAATGAATGTGACAAGCCAATTGATGAAGGATGAGTGTAAATGGGTTTGATAAATTTTTAAACCTGATTCAAAGTATGAGGTGATTATTTGAGGGAATGCAAGGGATTTGAAGGTTAGATTAAAAAATTATGAAAGAATTCAAAGTTGAAATGAAAGATGAGAAGGATCATTTCAAGTGATTACTGAATATTTGAGATGAAATGGTCACTTGATTTTTGTGTTGAAAAAATGAAGCAGAATGCAAAAATTTAACAGATAAATCAAAATTAAATTTTAAATTTTAAGTTCAAAAGTAGATAATGAGTTGATTGAGGAATATATATATATATATATATACAGTAGAAATTGTCCTAGCCCATACAATTCCATCAACTGGTTTTTCAATGGCTTGGGCCTTCTTATAGGATTGGAGAGTAACCTATATTAACCCATGAAAATCATGGTTTAGAGCAGAAAATTGTACTAACCCATGTCAATCATGGGTTGTGAAAGGCAATTGGCAAAAATTCATTTTTTTTTCAAGGCTTCCCTCAAAAATTTCAAGTTCAGTTTGATCTAGCATTGTTGAAAAAGAGAAATAATGGGTGCTTGAGAAAGAAATCAAATTTCCATGCCACAAAATGTTGATACAGGAGGATTTAGGTGCTTTGAGTTGAAGGATAGGCATGATAAGCACAGGAGGAAAAGGGATATCTGGTGAGGATATCAAGAAATTAATATCAATCATTAGTTGGTGGAGATAGAGGTGAATAAATTACAATATATTGAGAGGTCATACATATTAATCCAAGGAGATGGTGTAGATTGGAGATGATATGGGAAATATGTGGACTAAAAATCATGGTTTAGCAGGGTGGGGTAAAATAAGGTTTACAACCAAACTTGCAGTTTTTTTGATTTCTGACCTATTTTTTACAGCATTTGGCAGGATCATGGGTTAACAGTCAAATTTTGGCTGGCAAAAATTGGTTTGATCAATTTTGCCATGGGTTTTCAAGATTTATGGGTGGTCACAATTATGGATTAAGACAATTTCTACTATATATATATATATCTATATATATATTTCATAGAATAGAACAAAATTGTGAAGTTTGACACTGAATCAAAGATTCATGGATGTTGCATAATTCCATTATCTCCTGTTCCTGAACCTGTTACATTCCTCTCAAATTTATTTTTCCTTCTCCTTCATCCAAAATATATTCCTCCCCTTTGCTTTAGTTATACTTCCATCCTTCCATCTTATCTTTACTTTTTTTCTTCCCTTTCATCAATCTGATAAACACCTGTCACATCCAACCTTGTGCCTATGAAAAAATTCACCAGAAGTGAAGAATTCACCAACTAAACAACCAACTGCTCCTTGTTGGATGAAAAATTAATACCATGAAGAAAAACAACCACCTCAACTGATCATCTTCATCTTCATAAACTCCCTTACCTTGATCACCTTGATCATTCCCATTACCTTCATCACTTCCATCAACTCCCTGACCTCAATCTAATTCATTATTCCCATAAAATTCATCACTTCCATCAAATAATTTAACTTGATCAAATTGACCACCTCCATCACCTTTTTCACCTCCATCAACTCAATCACCTCAATAAACTTTAACCTCAAACAACCCCCATTGATCAACTGATTAAACTTCCATTCAATCCTCACTACCTCATCACCTAAACCATCTACCTTCACAAAAACCTCTGAGCCTTCCTTGACCGCTCCCACATCAACATCTTGCTCTCAACTCTGTCCATACCATTAAACTCCTTTTTATTTTGCTTCCTCATATTTGCATTTGAAAGACCAATAGTGAATTTCTTCCTTTAGGTAGATCCAAACTGCCTTCATCTTTCCTTTCTTCCTTCTTCCATATTTCTCATTCTAAAATAAACACTTTAGTTATGTTTCTTAAATTCAACAGATTTACAGACCCATCAAATCAAACAGCAACCATCTCCAAAAAACTGAAGGAAAAACTTGACCATGTTGGAAAGAAAAGAGTACAAAGGCAAAAACCATTGCATCCCTCAACTAAATGAGAAAAATTAACCTCAGTGGAAAATAAGAATAAAAATTTATCTCAACCAAGAAAAGCTCCTTGAATATTGCCTCAGTTAAACATCTCAGAATTGCACTCCATCACAATCTCAAAATATCAATGAATCCTCCAATATCATCCTACAGCATCTTAGCCAATAGGCCTTTGACACCATTATTACCCCATTAAACAAATTCAAACCCCAAAAACTCTGGAAATCAATCACCAATTGATTTCTTTCCCAGTAAGCCAAAAAAAGGACAATTCCAGGTTTGATTTATCATATTTGAATACCCCAGCTCCTTAGATCAATACCTAAGAGAATTTAAGAAGATTGAAAATTAATTGGCTTTGGTCAACCTCCACATCCCAGACAAAATTATGAGCCAATCAGTCGTGGCTAAACTACCACCTGAAATCTGACACATTGTGGAAATTCTGCTCCTGAATAAATCCATCATTTGAGTCCTCAACTTGTTCTCAAAAAGCTTCAAGAAATGATTCATCTGGGAAATTCTCAAAAAACAAATCCCAGCAAGGTTCAAGTACCCATTTCCTCAAAATTCCCTACAAGGACCGAAATCCTCCTCAAGGCGCCATAAAAGCCCAATACCAACCACCTCTGCACCCCTGAAGTTTGGGCCACTACAATTGCTCTGAAGTCATCCTGAAGAAAAATGCATCTGAATACATCTTCATCTACATCCTCCTGATAAAAATAGGAAAAAAGCTCAGGCCAACCTTAACAAACCTTCAAAAATCATCAAAGAAGCATCTGCTCCCTCCACCAACTACATAGCCAAACTCTACCCTCAAACAGGCTCTTCTTCAAGACAAATGTTTCTTGATTCTGGAGCCTCCCATCAGATTGTGAAAGATCCTACTCTACTCTTCAAAATTCTACTTGTCAAGCTATCTGTTGGAACTGGTAATACAGAACATGCCCTTAAGGCTCTGGGGATTGGTTCTGCTCTCCTAAAAAATGAGGATGGTCATGAAATCACTCTAGCAGAAGTCCTTCTGGTCCCAGAAATCAACTTCTGCCTAATCTAATTTCCCAGAATTCTCCTTCCTGAAGTCAGGTTACAACAAGTTGGCTACTCCAGTTTACTAGATTCTCTCCCAAACAAGTTCAAAATTTTTAGACTCTCTCAAATTAACCACTCAAAATCCAGAACTTCCATTTCTCAAAAACTCCCTCACCAACTTGAAAAAACACCACCTCCCTTCCTAAAATTGACTGTGGCATTTACATCTTGGCCATCGTAGTCTTCAATACCTCTACAGAATCCTTCCTTCTGCATCCAAAACTCACAATTGTGAAATATGAAACACATGCAAAATTACCAGAATAAATACTCTTAGCCACTTTTCTGCCACTCTCCAGCTCTAGGAGACCATCCATCTTGACTTGGTTTTCCCAATCTCTGCAATATCCTCAAAAGAATACAGATATTGCCTCACCATTGCAGATCAACACTCCTGCTTCAAAACCATTAAATTCCTTAAGCACAATTACAACACATTCTCAGCCCTCAAGGGGTTCATTCTAGAAGTGGAAACCAAGCTCAAAACCACCCTTAAACAAATCATCTCTGAAAACAGAACTTAATTCAGCAACTCTTCACTGTCAAACTTCTGCAAGGAGAAGTGTATTATCCACAACTTCTCACCACCCTACACACCTCAGAATAATGGAATATCAGAAAAAAAAAATTTAAAGTTATAGATAAAACCCACTTCCTGTTGGCCAAATCAAAAATTAACCCTCACATAATGGACTGAGGCAGTAAAAATGGCTGTAGATCTTATCATCTCAATTGTAGAAATGAGAGACTAAAAAGGATATGATTCATTTCAACATTTATGAGAAAAGACAATCAAAGCTTAGTGGGAGAAACAGCATGCTGAGATTTACCTAAAAAGGACCAGGAATACTGGTACAGAAGAATAGGAACAGAAGATAGAGACTGAAGATGAAAAATGGCCTTTTTGTATAGCAACAGAGTTGAAGCAGCAAAGGTCTGATGATTGTGGTTAGAGGGGCGGGATTAGTTCTGGTGTGATGGTGATTTGGTGAGAAGGTTGGATCAGCCAGAAAGCATTGTTGAAGCGTGAAAAGATAGGTGAGTGACTTAACTCACTCAGATGTCTGGGGTCAATGGGGCCATCTTGTGGTTTCACAAAGAAAACTTTCCCCAGAGTCTGAGCCAGGAGTCCAGCTATATAGAGAAACACATTTGAGCATAAAGTATGTGCAGATGTGCAGGTGAAGGTGTGGGTGTTGCAGAGAGGCGTGACAGAGGGTGGTCTGGAGCAGAGTGTAATCAATGAGTGGAGGACAAGCAGCAGGGTATAAAAGGTAGACATTGAGAAAAATAAAGAAAATGAGAAACAATGAAAATGAAGAAAGAAAATAGTAAATGAGAAGAATCATTTGGGCACAATGATCAGAGCATAGAATGCAGGAGTTCCAACATTAATCCCATCCTGAGGAATTGAATTTGAGAATCTGCACTCCTTCTGGTGTAAAAGCTCATCAAACTAAAGTTGACCAAAACCATTTGGATGTCTCTCCTTTGGACTGATTCCAAAAACTCACTTACCAAACAAGTTATCACCTTGTCTCTTCAAGGGCATCCTTCTTGGTGAACTCAATGAATTCTCTTTCTAAAAAATCCTCAACACTGACTTTGGCACAATCCAAAACCTTAAGCATGTTTTTTTGTGGAGCACATCTTCACAGGTGTCTCAAAACTCTCACTTTCCTCAATCAAATTTTCCTTCTCCAATTGATCCTTTGACTCCTTCCAAGAATCTTCCACTCCCTCCTTTGATCCTTCATCCACTGAACCTTCCTTTGAATCCTCTCCAATCTCTAACTTGCTCTACAAACACTCTCAAACCATTCAGTCCAGTCTTACCTCTTCAAGAAAATTCTCTTGTATTCTAAATGATATTGATGCTTCCAAAATTTTATCACACAAAATAATTCCAGTAACTCTCTCAATACATCCACTCTCCCCTACTGCACCAGAAACAGGCCCTATCATTCTCAATCAGTCTCTTGAGAAAGTTCCCAGAACATATCAAGAATCTCTTTCCTGTACCAACTTTAAAAAATGGCTCCAAGCCATCAACAAAGAAATTGCAAGCCTGGAAAAAAATTCAAGTTTTCATCCTAGTTGACATGCCCTTTTTAGTTAAACCCTTGAACTGAAAATGGGTATTCAGAGAAAAAAATGATTCATGTAACAAACTGTCTGAATAAAAAGCCCAACTCTGTGTCAAAGTCTTTTGAAAAGTTGAAGGAATTGAATTCTCATCCACCTTTTCCCCAACTGGAAAACTCACATCACTTAAAATTCTCATCTCACATGCCATTAAGAATAATCTCAAATTTCACCAAATTAACATAAAATCTGCCTTCATCAATGCCCTGTTATCCAAAAAAATCTATGTAAAAAGGGAAATGTTAAATTCACGCCACATTCAGCCATGTAAAACCCCCCATGGCTGACCCAGCCTGGCCCGCCACCATGTGGGATTCCCCATGCCACCAGACTGCGGTGAGCCAAAAAAAAAAGGGAAAAGGAATGAAAGGGTACTAAAATAACCCATAAACTAAATAAACCTTCCAAAAAACAGAAATCAACCAAAAAATCAAATAATGTTCATTTTTTGGTTAAAAAAAAAAACAAACAAACAAACAAACAAATAAATAAATAACAAAAAAAACTGGTACTATCCAATGGACTAGCCCTAAAGTAAAAAGACCCAAAAAAACACAAGCAAATGGAATTGCCTTAAGCTCAAAACACCAAAAAAAAAGACTAGTAACTTGACAAGCTCTAAAGTAAAAACACCAAAAAAAAGACAAGTAACTTGAAAAGCCCTAAAGTAAAAACACCAAAAAAAATACAAGTAACTTGACCAGCCCTAAAGTAAGTTCAACTTCACTAGCCCTAAAGTAAAAGGGCCCAAAAATTAAAGAAGTCTTTTGACCAGCCCTAAAGTCAAAGTGCCCAAAAAATACAAGTCTTTTGACCAGCCCTGAAGTAAAAGTGCCAAAAAAAAATACAAGTCTTTTGACCAGCCCTAAAGTAAAAACACCAAAAAAAAAAAAAGTTCAACTTGTGTTAAGCTGATCCCATCCCAAGCTTAACATAAGTTAAGCTTGTGATGGAATCAGCCCAGCACAAGTTGAACTGAATTACCATTAAAATCTCCTTCATTCAAAACACTCAATATAATGATGTTAACTCAAAACACTAAACATAATGATGTTCAAAATGTGATAACCCTTTATATTGATGGAACTTGTTAGCTGAATTAGAATTACAATTTATATGAAAACCAATGATGAAATGAAGTCAAAGTGTATTAAAATCTAGAATACGTTTGCAGTTGATCTTTGAGATGATCAACCCAACCAGAGGATTTTTTTAGAAATCAAGGAACATTTTTTTGATACAATGGGCGGGATTGGAATCATTTCTCCCTCAAGTAGTAATAGAACCCAGTGGTTATTGTTTACAAAGGAAATGAAAATTGGATCTGATTGATCAGTAACACCATTTTTCATTGGAGTATAAGTATCACATGACTCCAATGAAATGAAACATATAGGTCTGGAATATTTGTCTGCTATGATTTTATCCATATCTAATTTAGCCAGCCATTTTGAGGAGGGAATCTTTTCATTGATGTCTTCAACATCAAGTCTTTTTTTTAATCTTTTCAACCTCCTTTGCACCACCAAGAATCTTGATCTAGCATGCTTTATGTTTCTCTAATGTTTCAATCCTTTCCTTCCTAACTTTAAACCAACCATGTTCTTCATAACCAAGAGATTTAGCAATGACTCTAAATCCGCAATTCCCATCTCCAATTGGATCCCAAACCTCAACCAAGAACTTTTGGAATTTCTTGGGTATTTGATTGAGGTATTTCAAATTTGTTTCCTATCATGAAAAATAACTTAGTATTCATTTCTTTAATTAGATCAATTAAATGAATACTCACCAAAGATGAGCTTCTGGTTGAGGTTTTCTGCACCTTCTCTTCCTCTGAAGAGGATTCTGATTCCAAATTGAGTGATCCCAATTCACTTTCAGTCTTGTCCTCTGAACTATGAAATTCAGATTCAGATTCTGCCAGCTTTGACTAACAATTCATCATTAGTTAGTAGCTAAGTTCATTAAACCCCAAAAATGAACATATCCCAAAAGAAAAGACTTACAATCTTTTGTCTTTTCTTGTTTTGAGCCCTTCTAGTCCTTTTTTACCCCTTGAGTTGTTTTTCAACATTCTCAAACCAAGATGGTTCTTTCCGCATATATGTCAATTTTGACCTGCCCCTACTTGATTGTAAGAATTTAGGTTCAAGTTTTGACTTTCAATTGATATTTGGTAATCTTCTGAATGATATAATTCAATAGGCCGCTTTGCTCATGATCTGGAGATTCCAAGATCATTGCATTCAGTTTTTAATGTAACTGAGGAATGCTTAGCATTTCATCAACATTGCGCTTGAAAAATTTGAAAGGATCAACCATTAGTGAATTAGGAATCATTAATCAAAAAGCATTAATCACATAGTAATTTGAAGAATCCAAATCAAGCCAACTTACAGAACTAGAACTGCAAGGGTCATAGTCCAACCTTCACTGAGGATGAAATATTTGGGTACCAAGGATCTGTTGGAAGGAAGTCCCTCAATTCCCCTTTCCTCCGCGCCACTGCCCAGTATTACACATCTTTCACAACTCCTGTCACCATTCCATCATCAACTCTGCTCCGTTCCTCTCATCCCATTCCATCATCAACTCTGCTCCATCCCTTTTATCCCATTCCATCATCAACTCCACTCCATTCCTCTCATCTCATTCCATCATCAATTCTGCGCTCCACTCAAAATTCAAATCCTTGTGCTTCTCAACTTTCTCTGCTCTCCTCAACCTTCTCTCAATCACTGTTCCAACCATTTTCATCTCTTCAACGCTCACCCTACAAACTATCAACACCCACCCTACCAATTCAACCAATGATCAACCTATGAATTCCTTCCCTTTTTTGTTCATCTATGAGATTGCCTCCACCTCTAATTCTTCAAAATCAATTGCTTATGTGTCTCCACACTCTCAGACTTCCCTCCTCTGCTGTTTTCTCCTGTCATTTGTCACCAAAATCTTCTTCCTTTGTTGTCCCTCAGAGTGAGAAACCTATCCCTTGTTAATTCATTCCTTTCAACATTCCATCCTTGTCATTTCATTGAAACTCTCCTTTTCAGATCTGTTGGTTCAGGTAATTCAAAACTTTGAACTCTTCACGGTTAAAAGCCAAAAGGACACTCACAACAACCACTAAAACTACCAATGGACCCATCACCTGGACCAGCAGATTTAAACCTGTCACTGCTCAAGAATCTCACTGACTCCATACCAACTGTGACTGAATCCAACTTTTTGCTCTGGTGCTCCAAGCTCTTGAAAATATTTGCACTCAAAGGAATAGCCAAATTGATTCACACTTCAGAACCCAAAAAATGCCCAGTCAACATAAATCTTGAGCTTGTTGGATACATTCTTTTTGAACTGGAAAACAGGATTTGCATCAAATGTTTCAAAGAACACCATCTGACTAATGGCATTGAACTATGGAAGTCTATCAACAAATTCTATGCTTCTTCCCAGAAAGCAAATTGTTCACAGGTTTTTTTCAACTTCTTGAATCTCCACATGAGACCAAGTTTGTTGACAAATTCATCACCAAAGTGAGGGCCTGCCTAATCCAGATCTCCAAAATAGGAATTCAGATGGACAACAACATTGTTGCATATTTAATCCTCTATAAATTTCTTCCTCAACTCAAACATCTGAAAACCACCATCACCCATTCACTAGGGGAATCTAAGATTGACAGTGACCTGGTGCTTCAACACTTGAATCAAATCAAAAACAAAATTGCGGCCAGCACCTATGCCTTGCCCATGATGAACAAAAAAAGCAGGCAAGAAGCCATCAAGTGCAGACCCACCTGGCACTATCCCCAGTCCTCTCATCAAAAAAAATTGGGCTGGTGGTTGTATCCACACCTGAGACCAGGAAAAAATCAAGGCTTGAGTGATAGCAATAACTCTGCCAAGTTTTCCAGCACCAAGACTGCCACTGCCAATCTCTCTTATACTTTCACAATGACCAACTCTCAAAAATCAACCAAAGACACCATCATATTAGACTCAGGAGCCTCCCAATCAATGTTCAACTCTTTAAATTACTTCAACAATCTGGAGGAGGATGACACCACAATCCAAACCAGAAAGGAAAGCACTTTGCTGATAGATGAAGGGATCAGAACTTCCAAAATAATATCAGACGGATGCACAGTGCTGCTCAACCAATCAATCTTTTTTCCTCAACTTGCAGTGAAACTGGTCTTTCTAGGACAACTACTAAACAAAGGATTCTCTCTTCATTGATCAGGAAGCAATGAATTTCTTGTGAACTTTGAGGGAAAAGCTATCCTTTTTGGCCAAATTGAGGACAATCTTCTAGTCATCAAGGACTTCTCACTCCAGCAATCCAAGTTGGTCCACTCCTTTATCAGCCTCTAAAATATCCATAAATGCTTTAGACACATCAAATCTGACCAAACTAAGTTATTTTCAAAAGAATTACCTCAAATTAAGTGGAAAGACTCACCCTCCCAATCATGCGCGCTTGGGAAGAACCACCGCTCATCCTTCAATGATCACATCCCTTCCCATTCTAAACCATTTACTCGTATCCATGCTGATGTTTGCGGCCCAATCAATCCCATATCAAATTTTGGAAATTGCTACTTCCTCCTCCTCACCAATGAATATTCTTTCTTCAAAACCTGCCTCCAAATCAAGCGCAAGTCTGATTTCACAGATCAAGTGACAAACTTTGTCAAACTAAAATCCAACAAATTTGGAAATCAACTTAAGCAATTCCATTCAGATAATGGCAACAAGTTCCTCAATTTGAGAATATCCACTTTCTTTGCAGATCTAGGCATTGAACACACCACATCAAAACCGTACACCCCTCAGCATAAACAAATATCCAAAAAAGGTAATTGGACCTTGGTTGAAGCAACTATAACAACTCTCACAGACATGTCCATTCCGGAATACCTGTGGGATGAAGTCCTAGTTGGATGTACTGAAACCCTCAATCTTGTTCCCTCCAAGGAGTCAAAGCTGAGCCCATCCAAAATGTGGCATGGAGTAAAACCCAAGCTTAGCCTAATTTGCATGCTAGGCTCAAAAAATATTGTCCTTAACCTGCATCATAGTCTTGGGAAGTTTGAAAAGAAGGGATGGGAAGGTATACTTGTAGGCCACAATCTACACCTCAACTCCTACCAAATCTTTGTCCCAGAACTTGGCAAGACCATACGCTCTAAGCATGTTAAAATTTTTGAGGGCATGAAATTAAGTGACTCTTCTTCTTCATCTGAATCCCCTTTCAAATCCCTCCTTGATTTGGATTCCAATCTACTTGATAATTTCTCATCCATCAACCACAAGAATGATCCTGTGGAACCAATTGACACCATCACCTCCTCAATTCCTGAATCTCAACAGCATCCAAATGAAAACTCAAATCCCAAAACCTCAGACAACTCATCAGAATCCAGCCAATCATCCTCCAAGTTGAACAACAAAGACCTTGCAAACCAACTGGATCCGCCAAACCAAAGCTTTCAAGATTGATTGACAATCCAACAACCACAAAAATACGGTTTCCTTTCCAGAGAAGTGACTCAAAGCTATGAAGAGATGAAGCAATCACACAACTGCAATAATTGGATGGTGGGAATAAAGGAAGAACTTGAGGGTATTGAAATAATGAAGGTGTGGACCGGATTCCATTCTCTTCCTGAAGGAAAGAGAGCTCTCTCAACTGTCTGGGTCTTTTGTTTGAAAACCAAACCCAGAAGAGATGGCCTCATCTTCAAGGCAAGACTCTGCATGAAAGGATTCTTTCAACAAGAATTCCTAGACTATGGTGAGACCTAAGCCCCTACCAGTCAAATAAACACCCTTTGAACACTCTTAGTATATGCTTATCATCAAAAACTCCCCATCACACAAATGGAAATAAAGTTTTCTTTCCTAAACACCAAACTTGACAAAGATATCTTCATCAAATTGCCCCCTGGTTATGACACATTGTTTCCCTACCTCAAATTGAACAGAGCTTTATATGGACTGAAGCAAGCCCGAAAATCCAGGTTTGACACTCTTAAACAATGGAGGTCAGTCAAGGATTCAGATTCTCCTCAGCCAATTCATGTCTCTTCATCAATCAAACTGCACAAATCTTCATCTTTTTCTACATTGACAACCTTGTGGTCATTGGCGATTCAGTTAAATTTTTCCAAGAACTTAAGTCCCGCTTCTCAATCCTGCATGAAGGGCCCCTATCCAAAATCCTGGAAAATTAAATTGTAGATTCATTTTCTGGACCCTGTCTTTATCAACCCACTCACTGTCATAACCGTAGTTCTGACACTCCTTCAACTAAACCAATCCAATCTCTTCATCAAACTCACCCTCATATCAAACCCAACTTCACTACTCCTGTACCTTCCACCGGATAGTACTACCTCTGCATCTCTTTCAGGCTCCATCCTCTTCCACCAGCTTCACCCTCTCCCTGTATGGTATAAGCTCTATGTCCATGTACATCTCACCTGTAATGTGATTCAGTCAACCTTCTCAGGACCTCTCCCTCTCTCCTTGGCTTGGTACAACCTTCATCACTCCTCAACCCAATTGGTATATGGGTTAGTACATACTACACTTAGTATATACATATTACATACTCTCCACTGTCTGTGCAGCCATAATCCCAGGACTCCAGATCAGTACATGTCAAACCTTCCTGGATAGGCCCATGACCCAATTAGTCAACTGCAGCCTCCAGCCCAATCAGTAAACATGTAATACCATGGGAACTCCAACCTGCAACACCAGCCACTCATCCCTCAAAGCCTCCTTCTCAGCTCTCACATATACTGGCCTCTACTTCCCTCCTGGACTAATTCCCCCCAAGGAATTAGTATACTACTTCTTACTGGTTATTCCCTCTGCCAGTAGGTGTCATCTCAGCACAAGACAACCTTCACCCAGCCTGCTTAACTCATATCACCTTGCCCCTTCCTGGTGTTAATCTTATAGGATTCAACAACTCTCTCTTCAACAACCTCCTGGACTGGTCTTCCCATCCTTCCTCTTCTCATCACTTGTACTCCTCCTTACATCTCCTTCATTGAAAGCCAATCAAACATCCTTGAGTTCTATGAGTAGTAGTGCCTGTGCCTTCAGCCCCTTGCACGCCAGGGGCAGTTGTGACACTCACATAGACACCGCCTTGTCAGAACTAGGACTTGCTGAATCAAAAACCATCAATGCTCCACTTACACCTAACATTATAATCAAGCCCACTACTGATAAAGATTCCTCCAACTTCTCAGATCTAAACATCAATTACTGCTCATCTTCCAGCTATCTCAATTTCATTGCAACCAGAACCCAACCGGACCTCTCCTACGCCATCTCCTCTCTGTCTTGATTTAATGCCAAGCCTGGACTCACTCACTGGATGAAAGAGAAGCACGCCTGGAAATACGTCAAAACAACGCACAATCTGGGGCTCTGCCTCAAAAGCGAGTCCTTTGACTATGACCTTAAAGCCTGGAGCAATTCAGACGGCAGAAACAACCAAATCCAAAGAAGGAGTCACAGCAGTTACACCATCCTGCTTTGCGGCTGCGCTGTCTCCTGGCACAGAAAACTTCAGCCAGGAGTTTTGATTTCATCAACGGAAGGAAAACTTAAGTCTCTAGTTCTGGAAATGCAAGAAAAGATCTGGATGCTGAATATATTGACAGACCTAAAACCCTCAATATCCCTTACACACTGCTCTTGCATTGACAACAAAGCCTTGAACAACCCCTTACACACTGCTCTTGCATTGACAACAAAGCCTTGAACAACCTAGTCAACCTTGAATCTCACCACAGCACACTTAAAAATGTTGACATCCAGCTCAAATGGCTTTGAGAGCAAAATTTGTCAAAAATACTTGTCACCGATCTTGTGAACTCCAAGACCATTCTGGCTGATTCCCTGACAAAGCCTGCCATCAAGCCCTCCCTAACCAAACTGACATCCTCCATTATGCCATCTCTCCTCTGATTATGGCAACGTGTTGGAAGGAAGTCCCTCAATTCCCCTGTCCTCTGTGCAGCTGCCCAGTATTAAACATCTGTCACAACTCCCGTCACCATTCCATAATCAACTCCGCTCCATTCCTCTCATCCCATTCAATCATCAACTCCGCTCCATAACGCTTATCCCATTCCATCATCAACTTTGCTCCATTCCTCTCATCCCATTCCATCATCAACTCTGCCCTCCGCTCAACATTCAAATCCTTGGGCTTCTAAACTCTCTCTGCTTTCCTCAACCTCCTCTTTATCATTGTCCCAACCATTTCCATCTCTTCAACACTCACCCTACAAACTATCAACACCCACTCTACCAATTTGACCAACAATCAACCTATGAATTCCTTCCCTTGTTTGTTCATCTGTGAGATTTCCTCCACCTCTAATTCTTCAAAATCAATTGATTATGTGTCCCCATGCTCTCAGACTGCCCTCCTCTGCTGCTGTCTCCTGTCATTTGTCACCAAAATCTTCTTCTTCCGTTGTCCCTCAGAGTGAGAAACTTATCCCTTGTTATTTCATTTGTTTCAACATTCCATCCTTGTCATTTAATTGAAACTCTCATTTTCAGATCTGTTGGTTCAGGTAATTTAAAACTTTGAAATCTTCAGGATCCTCTTAATGCTAGACAGTCACATATTTGGTGAGAAAAGGGCAAACCCATAGTCTTGGAGTATGACTTGGTGCACACTTTTTGATCATGATCACATTTGAACTTCTCAAATTGTTCCCTGATAAGATGAATTGCCTCTAAAGACCATTTGTAACCCAATGGTAACAGTTCAGGCGGAAGAACTTTCTCTAAATTAATTTGAGAGTTATAAAGTGATGCATGAACCAATTTAATTTTATTTGAAACTTTTCTGTCAAGGCTTTTCCAAACATCCAACAGGTTTCCCAAAGAGTTTGCAAGTAATTGTTTGAGATTTGAATGGGCCCCTTCAACCCAAGATGTTGTTTTGCTTCCAAAATCTGTTTTTATAGTTTATACAAGTCCACGCTGTTACAAATGTCTCTCCAATAGGGAAAATGTTATTTTCCATATACTTGAGTACATCCTCATAGTCCTTCAAGAAACACTATACAAGTCAAAAGGTCAGAACAAAAAACTAGGAAGAATAAGAAGCAGTGATTTGGACCTACTCTGAGTTCCGCATCATTGAACTCCGCCTCCTCCTTGGTCTTTGAGGCCCCATAATTTGCCCACAGAGTCATAAAGCTTTCCCGCCCTTCAATGTCATTAACAAAGCACACTTTAAAGTTTTCTTGCATGTTTTTAGACAAGTGCCAAGTGCAACATTGTCTTGATGACTAAGGGAAATTATATTCAATAGCACAAATCAGAGCTTTTTCATGGTCCTTCACAAAGAATTTTGGAAGTTCTCAGGATCATAAGCCAACTCCTTTAATGCATTTACAGACCAACTGTAGAACTGAAACATTTCTTTTGTCATAAAAACAAGATCTTTTTTGAAATTTTTCCAATTGGCTCTGATTCCTAAAACATAGAATAGTGGGGTTTTGTAATTATTTGTCTTATAAGTACAATCCAACATAGCAATATGATGGAATTGTTTTGAAAGCTTTACTGCCTCTGGATGTGCTAAGTACAGGGCCTCCAAGTGACCCTCTCTACTAAAATTTGACTGGTGAATCCAACTTTTTTCTTCAAGCTGTTCATAGAGCACCTCCATAACACTTTTTCCCTTTAGTTCTGCAAGCGTTACCTTCTGCTTACTTTTATAGATTTTCTGGTCATCAACATAATCCCACCCATCTTGCTCAATTTTCTCTTAATTTTTAATGTATTGAGCCCATCTTTCATGCCTTCCTTAAGTAGATCCAAGGATTTCCCCCAGATTCTCCTCATTTGAGGATGCACAGAGGGATTTTCAGATGGTTGATGGTTATGTTGTGTTTCTTTATAGGAGATTTTCCACAAGGGGTTTGACTTTGTGCCACTTGCATAGATTAAAAACTTTAACCCAACCTTCCTTGTGTGAGTTTTTCTAGACTGTTTGGTAAGAAGTTTTCCTGAATGGGAACCATGTCTATCACAGGCTAAATCCACATATTGGTCACTCATTGAGTTGAAAACTGTTAAAGCCTAACCATGCTTCATTTCCAATGTTTGACAATAGTTTTGTGCCTCTTCCCTAGTAGGAAAAGCTCTCAAGGCAGGTGGGTCAAGTGGATCTAGTTAACATTCATTTTTTAAGTCATAGTTTCATAGTTACATGCACCCATTAGTTTCAATCAAATTAAATCCAGCAAAGGCCTCAGTAACATAAAATTTTACTCAAAACCAGAGTTAAAATCCCACTGTGAAACCTTTTTTTCCTCAATTTTCACCCTTGATGAGGATGCAATTGGGGCTTCCAATGTTTCATTACCCAAATCATTTTTTTCTTTTTCCAAAGCTTTGTTGATTGCAACATCAATGTAGACCTTCCACGCAGCCATGTTAGACAAAGGAGGGCTTGCAAATTTTCCCATGCACAACAATGCAATGGTATACTTCATTATTCAATCCAACTTTCAATTGAACAAACAAAGTTTGCTCACTTTTGAGTTGAGAAAGAATTGTTTTCAGATTTTTATATGATTTCAATTTTCACTTTAATTTCACTTTAAAGTCTCTTTGGGATTGCTAGGTGTGGAACAAAAGTCCCACAAAGTATGCGTTGATCCCAAATTTGGGTTGACAGAACCCAAGTGTGGTCCAGGGGGTGCCCAAAATTCTGGCACAACTTCCGGGGGGTTGTGCACCCCCAAACAGGGCAGTTTTGAGCTGTGTAAAGGGGTAAAAAGCTAGAATTTGCCATGTTTGGGGGTTACACAGCTCCTACACAACCCCCCAGGGGTTGCGCCTGTTTGAAACGGCCCTTTGTAGTTGTCTATGGGCCCCCATTGCTCATTTGAGTCGTGTAGGTCCCTACACAACTACCACACATTTGGAGCCGTGAATTTAACATCACCCATGTAAAAATCCCTCCAGGGTACCAAAATCTAGAAAAAAAATACTTCCTGCTAAAAAAAGCTCTCTACAGTCTCAAGCATGCTTCACAAGAATTGCATCTCACACTTTTCTCCTGGCTCAAATCCAAAGTTTTTCAACAATGAAAAACCAATCCCTGTGTCTTCTGGCACCATAAAACCTTCATCTATGCACACATTGAAAATATTTCCATTTTTAGCAAGGACACCAACATCTTCAAGAAGGAAATCAAAGCTTCCTTTCAAAACAAAGGTCTAGGTGAATCCAAACTTCTTCTAGGAATGAAAATTATCATCCAACCAGGATTCATCTCCTTATCACAATCTTATTACATCAGACAGTGCCTTGGAGATTTCAACATTAACCTTCTTCATCCGTCCAAAACACCACTTATTCCCCAACTGAAACTTCAGCTGAGTAACAAAGCCTTTCAAAAACTGAATTTCAATTTCTGTTCCATTTTTGGAGCACTCAACTTCATCAGCATGAAAACTCAACCTGTTATTACCAACATTTTATAATTACGGCCAGCAATTAGCTTTGGCAAATGAGCAGTATTTAAAGCAAAAGAAATGCTGGGCACCTGGTGTAAATAATTGCTAATGGGATCTCACAATGGGGAAATATGTTGGATGATATTGGTGATGAATTCAATTGGATGATGAATGAATGATGGAAAACAGCAGGGAGAAGAGCTCCTTAAGTAAAAAAGATTGGCCTCTTGTGAGCCCATGAAACAACAAGCAAAAAGGCAAATTTTCCGCCCCAAAAGTGCTCTACAGGCTCTACAGGCCTTGTTACTTGGTTTGGGCTGCATCAGCCCGCATGGCGTCAGTCCCTGTACCGTTACAACCAGCCTATTCCTGTCATTTCTGGTGTTTCCACCATAATGGGGCTGAACCAGCCCCTTATCTGTTCAAAAACCTGGCTGTTTGTCTTTTACAAATGGCCCTGTTACCTCAAATGCTGGCTTGTTGCCTGATGCAACCAGCCCCTGGCCATAAAAATGGCCAGGTGGGACCCAGGACACACCTGGGTCCAGTTTCAGACTCACCTGGGGGGGGGTGTGTGACCGGCAGACATGCCTTCCCCCCCTCTTTCTCACAGATCCCTGGAGGGGGCGGTCAAATCCCCCTACCAGGGCCCTGGGGAGCAATACCCCCAGGGTGTTGTCATAGGTAAGTGGGCTGGGGGGTGGTCAAATCCCCTCAGCCCTGTTGCTCCTCCCCCTTTGTAAAGGGGGGGGGGGAGCGCCCCTATTGTTTGATGGTGGGAGGGTGATCAAGTCCCCCCCACCCCTGGTCTCCTTGTTGCGGCCAGCCTAGCCACAGACATTTGGTGGGAGGGTGATGAGGTCCCCCCCACCCTGACCGGTTGCTGGCTGGTTCAACCCAGCCAGCCCTCCTCCTCCCCCTCACAATGGCAAGCAAGGGGAGGGGGAGGAGCCGGGGCCATCGGCCCCAGCTCCACGGCTCCGACAGCCGGCCGCCACCCAGTGCGGCAGCAGCAATTGGCTCAACAGCCGCAACCAGGGTGGGGGGACTCCATTTTGAGTCACTCTGCCCCCTACAACAGCCCTGCGCGGGCCATTGGGCCCCATAAACGGGCAAAAAGCAAAAACAGGGGCCCCAAGCTGGCTGCAACACGGGCAACAGCCCCAAATGGGCTGTAACATGGGCTGCGGCCCCAATGAGCCGCCCCAAGCCCCAAAATTGAGTTTGACATACTTTGGCAGGCCAGCCCATCTGGCCAAGTATGTCCAAAATAAACCTTGGGCCCAATTATGCCCATACAAGCCCATCTGGCTGTATTTGCCCATATACCCCACCGGGCCTGTTAGGGCCCGTGTACCAATAGGCCTGTTTCAGGCGTTTTGAGGCCAGTTTACCCAAATCGGTGACATCCACACAGGCACGTATGGTCCTTGTGTGTGTCCAATGGGCCACAAAGGCCCACATGTGCATCCCATTTGGATTACACTTATATGTAGCACACGCGCAAGTGCATACGTATTTTAACACCACCATGTGAGCTTCCTGTCAAAGTTTATTGAGAAACAAGGCTTAAACAATTTTGAGGAAGCCATAAAGGTTTTCAGATATCTTAAGTGCACCAAAGACCTTTCCCTCTCCTTCAAATCCTCTCCAACCAGTAGCTCCAACCTCACTGTCTTTGTAGATGCCAACTGGGCCAGATGTTCCTCTACAATACAATACTATTCTGGTTTAATTTCTCTATGGAATGGTAACCCCATTTCCTGGAGCTCTCAAAAACAACCAACCATATCCCTATCAAGCATCAAAGCTGAATACAAGGCTCTGGAAGAAGAAGCAGTGAAACCATCTGGCTTAGAGCTCTCCTGAATACCATTCTACAAGTTTACCTCAATTTGCCAACCAACATGCTTGAAGAAAATCAAAGGGCCATTGAACTTGCAAATAAAAAAGCAAACCAATCTGCCTAAAAGACTAAAAAAATGGGCGTCAAAGCTCACTTCATTTACAATGCAATCAATGATGGCAAAATCACTCTCAAGCACATTGACTCCAAAAATATACTGGCTGATTTTCTAACCAAGCACCTAGTCCCTACAGCTATCCTCCAAAATTGAAATGGTTTCAATCTCCTATGTTCTTATATGGAATCAACTTTTAATGAGCCTGCTTTTCCTGTTGCAAGGGGGGGGGAATAATTCCATTATCTCCTGTTCCTGCACCTGTCTCAGTCCTCTCAAATTTCTTTTTCCTTTCCCTTCCTCCAATATATCTTCATTACTTTTCCTTGATTTATCCTTCCATATTTCATTCTTCTCTTTACTTTTTTTTCTTCCCTGTAATCAATCTGATCAAAAAATTTCACACCAAACCCTGCACCCATGTAAAAATTCATTGGCTCTGCCTTTTTCACCAACTACACAACAAAATAATCACTGTTTGGCGCAACATTGATAACCTGAAGAACAATAAACAACTAAACTGATCACATTCATCAACTCCATCAACTCCCTTACCTTGATCCACTTGATCATTCCCATCACCTTCATAACTTCCATGAAATACCTTACCTCAATCACCTTGATCACTCCCATCACCTTCAAAACTGCCATCAAATCCTTGACCTTGATCACCTTGATTACCTCCATCACCTTTGTCACCTCCATAAACTTAATCACCTCAGACAACCCCCATTTCTCAACTCATCAACCTTCCCTTCACTCCTCACTACCTCATAACCACAACCTTCTACTTTCAAAAAATCCTTGTAACCATCCTTGACCTCTCCTCCAACAAAATATTTTCTCAACTCTCTCCTTACCTTTATACTCATTTTTATTTTTCCTCCTCATCTGCACATTTGAAATACCAGTGGTATATTTTTTCCTTTAGGTATATCCAACCTTCCTAAGAAGGGATCCCTTCTTCATTCTTTCTTATTTCTTGTGCTGAAATAAATGCTTTAGTTATGTTGCTTCAATTTGAACATAGAGCAAAAAGGGAAAAGTGCAATACAACTCAAAAATACCTGTGATGCAAGAAAACCAATGTTACAAAAAATGTTCTGGCTTCTGCTCCAATTCCAGTTTAAACTGAATAATCTAAATTATTTGCAAAAATCATCCACTTTAAATTTAATTCCCTTGTCTGCAAATTTTTTAACCTAGATCCCTAAAATGTTTCTTCTATCACTAATTCATTTTGAGGAATATTCAATGATGAAACTCCGCACTATAATAGAACCAGATTATTAGTAAATATAAAGGGAAATTTTCCATCTTCTAAAAGTTTATTGGGTATGTAAGCTCAATATTTGAAATTTATGATGATATTCTCCCTTTCAATCCTTGTATCTTTATTTATTGTATCTTGTATGCTAATTCCATATATATTCCATTCTATTTATATACATACATACATACATACATACATATACATACATACATACATACATATACATACATACATACATACATATACATACATACATACATACATATACATACATACATACATACATACATATACATATATATATATAATTCTTAAATATTTATTAAAACCATTAAAAACACAACAGAAATAAAAAAGAATACCTTTCATCATCCTGAACCACTACAGTCTAAAAATCATAAAATTATCAGTGCCCATAATTTCATCAAGGGAAATCTCCAATATTTTTTTCATATTAAATCTGTTTATTTTAAAAAATAAATTTGGCTGTGGTGAATTAATACTTTGTTAATCTTCCTGAAATTATTCATAATACTTGAAAACCTCCATGTTTACTTTGCATCATCCCAAAAATGAACTACCAAATCTGTTTTATTTATATCAAAGTGAACTCTCTGTATGAATTTTTGCTTCCTCAATCAATCCCATAAATCAATCTTTTCCTGAAATTATTTTCTGCATCTTCTTTATTTGAGAGAAACTAGCATTAAATTGTTTTTACAAAAGTCCAGGAAGTTCTGTTCCAAGTGATTTTCCTTGCTTTGAATCTCAAATTTATTTTCTTTTGAAACCTTCTTTGAATTCAAATTTCCTAATTTGTAATCCTCTGCATTCCAGTTTAATACTGTGGAATAAACAGTGCTTTTCCAATGGCTCAGAATTATTCTTTGAAGTAGTGGAGACTAATACTCCCACACCTTGGCCATTGCAGGTAAAATTTGGACCATTCCCATAAATTTCCACCAAATTTTCCTCCAAATTGAAACCCATAAACAGAGATCCCAACTCCTTTCCCATCAAAATCAAAATCTACACCTCAATTAACAAAAAATCTCTATATAAATGCTTAAAATACCTTTATAAAAAAATTTAATCTTGTTTCTGAAATTTGTGTCATCCTGCTTGCAAATGTTTCCAAAAGGAAAAAAATAGATGCTTGTTCATTGAATCATTCTCATTTCATGCTAAATTTTGCCTGAATGCCTTTCCATAAAGCTCTGGTCTGTGTAATTGAAAATTTCAATTCCCAAACCCAATTGAAAAATTTTTGCCTGTGAATGATGACTGTATTTGGTTGAAATTTTGGACATAACCTCTTGAATTGTGTCTTTTATATTTACATAGAAGCATCTACAAACAATCTCTCTCAACCACCTCCACACCACTCAGAACACACAAAATATATTGCTTGGGGAGAGGCCACAAACTCTCAGGATTTTTTTCATGAGGTTAAAGTTCCAGATGGAGGCTTGCCAACTATTTGGATATCCATCCTATTTGTTTTTTGGTTGGCTTATTCAAGAATTCCTGATATTTTCCCCAAAAGTCATGTTCCATCTCCTGGTTCAGTTGTTTCATGGATTTAACCTCTATGGCTCACTAGGGATGTGATTAATACTGCAAATTAAGACAAAAAGATGAATTAAATCAGCTCTAATGGCTTAAATAACTAAAAAAAATAGAAAATAGCATACCAAATCAAATAATAACAAGGTATTCTGAGTAAATATCCAAACTTTAAAACTTTATAAAAGGCAAAGGGGCTGGCTTTATATGAATAAAGCTCAAAGGATATTTGCTTATAAACAAACTCACACCATTTATAGTAGTAAAACGCAAGAGTTACCACTCCAATTCATACCTTTCACTCAAAATTGGAGTTTATAATAAGATTATTAATTGATTATAATACTAAGTTTTAAGGCCCAAGTCAATATTCTTTTGGTATTCAGGTTAGTGGGCTTGTTAAATCTTGCCATATTCTTGGATCAATAAAAATAATATAATAACTGAGAGCCTCCTATTTTAAGCTAACAGGAGCCCTCAGGAGACTCAAGGAATCATCATGGGATTGCTAGGTGTTAAGAATATTCCTAATCCAACTGCTATTTCTCTTACTGCCAGTTATCTTCCTTCATTCTCTCTCACATTTTGTTTCATCTCACTCTATCTCCATACTTTCTGCCTAACTTTTCATCTACTTTCCAATCAATCTCTGTCTCCATCTCAATTTTCACTGTTTTCACTTGTGTCCCTGTGCACACCAACTGCAAAAAACTACACTCACCTCAACAACTACCTCAAACAGACCTATGAATTCCTCCTACAGCTACCTGCATCATTTTCTATCCCTCAATCTCAAGCAATCATCTCAATTGCCAAGCTCAAAAGATAACTTCCACTTCCAACTCACCTTCAAGATCAATCTCCGCCTCAATTCTCAAGCCAAGAGAATAACCAAGTAGCTACTGTCAAGATTCTGCTCAATTCCTCATTAGGTCCATTATCCATCTTTCAGTATCTTTCATTCCTGTTTTTTCCTTCTTGTCTCCTTCTCTCAAACTGTTGCTCCTCTCTTTTCTTCTTGTTCTCCTTGACTGATCTTCAATCTTTGCAATCTAAAAGCCTGGTCCAAATTCCTGGATCCACACTACCTTTCTCAATAGGCTCTCCCTTGTTTTTCCTCAAGGGTTCAAGAACTCATTACATCATACCCAATGAGGAATGGGGGACTAGTACTCATTGGGGGGATTTTCAATTTAAAGTTCAAATTTATATACCAAAAACATTAATTAATGGATCCCAGGAATTAAACATCAAGAAAATGGATGGTGTAGAAGTACCAGAAAACCACATAATAATTCAATACCTTAATTTTAATACAAATTGATAGGCTTGGAATGGATTTAACTCTTAATTGCAGGTATATTGGCATATATTATACATATATAATATGTATACCCTTGGAAATGATCTTAAAAAATTTATGCTTTAGAACTAAGCTCTGGGCCCTTTTTGTGGACTCAATCAAGTCTCAGTTGTGCATATTAAAGTAGTAATGCAGCCCAAAGAGGAATCAGATTTACTTGATTTATTTTATCTATACAGAGTAGAGAGTATGGATTAAGATAATTACTATAAATTATTCCCAAAAGACTGGAATATATTTGGAAATTATATATCAATATTTGGGATGAATGTGAGTCCTCAAAGATTAATTTTGAGTTAGATTGGATCTCCTTCTTGATAATATATATTATCAAGGTTTTAATTCCATGATCAATCCTCATAAAAAAAACTGAAAAATTATTGTAAAATATTATCAATATTTATTATAAACTTATAAAACACTCCATGATTCTTTATTCTTGACTAAATAGTGGGTTAAAACATTGAACTTGCGTGAGAAAATGGAGAATGAGCCCAGTACTTAGCCACTATACTAACAAGACATATGGTTTCTTCAGAAATTTGGAAAACTGTATTTTTCTTGTGTCTGACACTCCCTACCACCAAAAGAAAAATTAACCTTCAGAGGAATTTTTAAACCTCTTAGGAGCTCTATATTTTATTAATACTATTTCATTGCTCTTGATTTATTTAGCTAATAGCCACAAGTCACTATCAGATAAATTATTCTTAAACCTGACTAGATAAAGTCTTACATCCTTAAAATCTCTTCTAATAATCTTATGTTCAATATCTTGTGAGGTAAGTCATAATCATCTTCCTGCATGGGTGGTATTAAAAATACTTGTGCTTTTCTATTTTGTAATTTCTCAGTGGGTTCTAAAAATTTATTTAACAGAACAATTGGGAAAGTTGGATGTTTTCTGTCAAATTTCCTGCTCAGAATGACCTCAACTGCATTTTTCCCATGCAAAGCCTTTACTAAAAATGGTCCAAAAAATGATTCCTTCATTTTATATTTCCTGATATATTCAAAAATTTCACTGTTGAAATCAAAAAAATTTCTCCAATCTTAATTTCATGATCTTTGTGAGTTTTACCCCATCTACTCTTGTTATATTCCACTGCCTCTTTGACACATATTCTTGCAAAGTTCTCAGTCTCAACCATCATTTTTTAAAGCAATCAGCTGAATTATTTAATATGATACTCATGCTGAGGAGCATGTATTTGTGCATTTTTGGAATCCATCCTCTTTCTAATTCAAAGGGTTATATTTTGGTTTTAGAATACTTACTTGAATTATGAGAAAGATCTAAGGCCGGCAAAAATGATAACCAATAATGTGTTTAAACATCATTGTCTTTTTAATAAATACCATATGAAAAATATCTTCTAATCATTTATTCTAAATTTTGTATCATCCTTTCAGCCAGGCCACCAGTCTGTGGATTATAAGCTGTGGAGAAAGAAAACCTAGTTCCTACTAGATCAAAAAAAACTCTTACAAAAATCATAAGTGAATTTATGATCTGTCATTAATTATTTTTCATGGGAAACCTAAATCACTCAAACTACTATTCCAGAAAAGAAATTCTATATAAATGGCAGAACTTTCCTTGTAAAATGGCAGGAAAATAGATATCTTAGAAGATCTGCCAGCTATCACTAATAAAAAATTATGATTATCCTTCCTTTCTGGTGGTAATCCAGATACAAATTCCATCTTGATAGTGCACCATCTATAATTTGGATCTTATATGTATTAAAGTAAGCTGTACCTATTTCCTGTAGATATATTAGCTTTTTGGCATATTTCACAAGAATCACAGTAGTATGAAACAGTGTTCCTCCAAACTGGCCACAAATCTATCACATTGACTCTATCTTTTGTTCTTTCCTTGGATAGATGTTGTTTTAAAATATTATCATGCCATTCATTCATTAATAAATTTATATGATGATCATTTACTAATGATACAGAACTGCAGTGGGCTTATTTATGATATAATAAAACATCTAAAAGTACCATTCAACCATCAAGCAGTTATTTCTTCCTCTTTTAATCTAGTCCTTTAAGCAGGTCCTTCTTATTGACCTTTTATTGAAGAATTTCTAGTATCAATGAATTATTCTTGTTCTTTGAATAAGAATCAAACACAGAGTCCCAAAAGTTCTGTGCTGAATTACTCATTAAACTTTCCATGATTGGCAATGTTTAAACAGTATCCTCAGGGTCATAAGCAGGATTATTTATATCATTGGGCAACGCCCATTGTGATAAGAAATCTGTATTATTATGTATCAATCCTTCTCTGGGGACTATTTGATGAAATAATGCCTCCTGATCCTCAATTTCTGTTATTATTACTCTTTCTAAAACCAGCAACTCTGGGCTAGGTTTATTCTACATGCAGATGAGAGAAAAAATGGAAAAAATGGATGCAGAAAAATAATGAAGGAAATCTGGAGTTAGTATGAGGAAAAGGGCTTTACATCAAGGCAGAGATGATAATACAAGGAAATCTGACCAAAAGGTCTGGAGGAAATTTATTGGAATCTTGGTTTATCTTGTTATTTCCTTGGGTCTTTCTGTCTGCTTGATTATTTGTCTGGGTCTTTTTGTATGTCTGGGTCATCTTTTCAGTCCTTCTATCCAAAAGTGTTCTGGTCTGGTGGGGGTCCTGAGGTTTTTTCTGAGTATGGCTTGATCTTCCTCTTGATACTGCTTTCAACAGGGGTCTTAGTTTGGTCTTGGTCTGGTGGGGGTATCAGAGGCTGACTGGTTTGACGATCCAGAGGAGGTTCTATTTCTTCTCCTTCTGTGTCTTGAACTTCTTGGTATGGCGTGGTCTTCCTGTTGAGCGTGTTGGTGGCATGGGTCTTTCTATCTGGTCCTGGTGTCTGATTTGATCAGTGTTCATTGGTCTTTCTGTCTATCTCAACTTTTTCTGATGAGTTTCTGAGCTTGACTGACTGGCTGGCTGGCTTTCCGCCTTGCTTTCTGACTGGTTGACTGGTTGACTTGCTGACTGACTTTCTGACTGGCTAAGTGAAGGTCTGGCAGGCTTATTTACAAGCTGGCTGACTGGTTGAGGCTGTCAGGCTGACTAGTTCTGTCTGGCAGGCTTGACTGATCTGCTGGCTGGCTGATGGTCTGGCTGGATGTCTGGCTGATCTTGCTGGCTAACTGGTTGAGGCTGGCAGGCTGACTAGTGCTATCTGGCAGGCTTTAATGATCTTCTGGCTGGCTGTCTGACTGGCTGATGGTCTGGCTGGCTGTCTGGCTGATCTTGCTGGCTGACTGAATGGTTTTCTGGAAGCTGGTAGGCTTGTTTCAAGTTGGCTGGCTTATTCTGGGCTGGCTTTCTTGGTCTGGGCTGCCTAGCTTGATCTGGGTTTACTGGTCTGGTTTGGCCAGCTGGGTCTTGCTGGCTGCTGGGTCTGGGTCTGTTGGCCAAGGCCTGAATGGCTGAGGTTCTGGATTGGCCGGCTGGTTCTGGTTTCCAGGGGGTGACTGGCTGATATGGTCTGAGTCTGGTGGTCAGGGGCTGACAGGCCGAGGTTCTGGAATGGCCAGCTGGGTCTGTTCCGGCTGATTGATGGTCTGGCTGTGGCTGACTGACTGGTTGACGCTGATTTTTGGACTGACTGCTGATTTTTTCTGGCCGGTCTGGGCTGAGCTGTTGGACTGATTGGCTTGTTTGGTCTGGCCGTTTTTGGCTTGCTGATCCTTTCTGGCCTTGTTGGACCTGTCTGGGCTTACTGGGCCTGTCTAGTCTTCCTGGGCCTATCTGATTTTCTGGGCCTTTTGGGTCTTTCTGGGCCTGTCTGATCTTGTGGGCCTATCTAATATTGCCAGGCCTGTTGGGTCTTGTTAGACCCTTTGGGTCTTTTTATGTGTTCTTGGCTTTCTGGGTGCCTTGGTTGGTTGAGCAGTGGTCACTCAGCCATTTTCTTGTTTGTTCTTGGGTTTAGGTGAGCTTGGGCTGGGGCTGGGCTTTTGGTTCATTTGTCCTTGATTGGCAGCTGTAAGCAATGGTCTGCCAGCCACTGATTGTTAGTGGCTGGCTGTTTGCTTGTTGTTTATCAATGTTGTGGTATGGACAATGGATGATGGAAGCTGGTTGGGTTGTAGTTGGGAGGAGTTAGGTTATTGGTGTAGTTGCATGGGAGTTCTGGCTGGTGGGACTACACAGAGTTATCCCAATTGGGATAAATCCTGGTTGCGGCGGTTTCAGAAGGAAAATACCCACAACTAAATCAATTTATCCCAATTGGGATAACTCTTGAATGGTTGTGATTTATTTGTTCGGCGCGACTACCAATAAAACAAATACATTTTATTTTTTTTATATTTAATTAGTTTTATTTCTTTTATTTCTTTTTCTTTTTTTGGTGAGATTTCAACACTATTTTCATAGAACCTCTCCATTCTTGGATGGAAATTTGCCATCTCAACATATTCCTGTTGGGTGTCTTCAGGTTTAACAGAGACTTGAGGGATTTAAATTCAGTAATTACTGCAAAATAAAATCCATCCAAGTAATAATAAAATTTCTCCAAGTCCCATACAAAACACAAAAACTCTAATTTTGAGGCACCATATCTCTTTTCACTATCCTTAAGTTGTCTGTGTATAAAAAAAAATATGGTCCTTCAGCCATTCTATCATTCAAAATTTGTACTTGATGCACAGTGGCTCCTAGAAAATTCATAGACGCATCCACATATACCTTCAACGGCTTCTTAGGATCTGGATGGAATAATAATGGTGCAATTTTCAAACTTTTCCTCAGTAATTTGTAGGCCTGTAGCCTTTCCTTTTTCATTTCAAATGAAAAAGTTGGACCAAAGAATTTTTACAAACTGGAAGCTCAAAATCTCTGATTTGTAGCCTTTAGTATCCTGAAAAACCTAAAAAACTTTGAATTTCTTTAATACTACTAGGTATGGTCTATAACAATACTGCAGCTACTCTGGTATGATCTATAACAAGTGAAAAATTGATCACAATGTTACCTAAAGCTTTCAATTCATTGAATCCAAATGAAAATTTGGTCAGAGATATTTTCATATTAATTTTGATGATTATTTTAAGGATTATTGAAATTATTTCCTTATTTTTATCCCATCTTTCTGGAAATATAATTATATTATCCATATAGATTATCAACCATTTTTTCATCAGCTCCCCATGAAATTCTGAGTCCATCATCCTTTGAAAGCTTGATGGAGAATTCTTGATACCAAAAGCCATTCTCAGGTACTCAAATACTCCGAGATGGCATAGTATCCTCAATAACTTCCTGCTATCTGGGTCCACAACATTGTGATGAAAACCCTTCAGAAATTCCATGCAAGAAATATATTTAAATTGATTCAATTTACTAAATGACTCAACAATTGTTGGAATTGGGTATCTATCAGGGGTTTTATAGGAATTTATGGCTGTGAAATCCCCAAAAATCCTTGATTACCAATTGTGGCATGCAAGGATAACAGGTGTGGTGATGTCTACATCCTAATTAGAACCTACATTCCTAATTACCTTCAATTTCAACAAGGTATAAATATTTTCCTTCAGTTCTTCTTTACTCCTGGGGCTAGCTGGGAAAGGATTCTTTCTCAAAGCTGGAGAATATGGTCTGTCTATTTTCAAGGTGACTTTAACCTGATTTCCTATAATGGACCCAAAAGGCTGATCCAGTGTTGCAAAAGATGCTTTGTGCTCAAACAATAGAGAAAATAGATCATTCTGTTCTTCTTTGAAGGAAGAATTTATCTTTGAATCTTTTATGAGTACTTTTTCAAAATTTCCCTTGAAACATTGTTTATAGACTTTTCACCAAACTCACTGAAATAAAACCTCTCACTGTTCCAAATTTTAAAGTACAAACAATGTTTTTAATGAAAAAATTTGAAACAATACTTCCTCATAGAATAATTACCAATGATAAAGAATTAAAATGTTGGGTTAAAAATTATTAAAAACTTTATAACTAAATCCAAATCCTTCAGAAATAAACTAATCTTGAAACCTTGTAGGGGTACTAGGGCACAAGAACAACTGTGTAGGCTTTCTGTGGGTAATTCTAGTAAGTGCTTCTCCCATTCTGGATAGAAATTCTCCAAGTATCTTTTTCTCACTACAGACCTGCAAGCACCAGAATTCACAATGAATCTAAACAATTTACCACAGAAAAATGTGAAATAAATCATTTGATGCATTTAAAGAGTTGATGCAGCCTATGATAAAATTGTCTTCATCCTCTTTACTATGTTCATCCATAAGATTCATAGGCAATTTTGGATTTTTCACCCGTCCCCACTTCTATTTTATTCACCTTATTAACTTCCTGGGGATAATTCCTTGAATTATTTCCTTCCTTTCCACATTTATAACAAAACATATCACTATTTTGAAGGCTTTTTTTCAAGGGAAATTTACCTCTGTTGGAGCTTTTCATGGAAACTTGCTTGGGAGGACATGACCTCTTCCTACCTAAGGATTTATCTTCTACAATTTCCTCAAGTATATTAATCAATTTTGAGCAATCATCTGTAGTATTCATACTTTTCTTTAATCCAATTGTGAAAAAATGAATAATTTGATTGCAACAAAGAACCAATAGATGAAGAAGTACAGAGTGTGCTGAAGTTGTAGTTACAAGGAAGGAATGACAAAAAGGAATAAGAAAGTTAGGAAATGAAAGTAAAGCGTGTAAATCAGATTGATAGGAAGCCTCACTGCTGGACAGAGCTGGAGATGAGTGGCGACTCGAGTGATTGAGAGTTGATGTTAGGATTGACAAGGGTGAGTTGAGGACAAGGAGATTTGAGGACGATGGATTGAGTTGGATGGAATAGGGTTGATTAGTTGGTGGAATGGAGGACAATGAGTTGAGGATTGAGGAAAAGGGGAATGATTGAGAGCGGAAGAAAATAGGAGAAGAATGGATAGGGGAGCAGGATTGGATGATGATGAATGAGGAGCGGATGGATGGTGGATGAGGAGCGGATGGATAGTGGATGAGGAGCGGATGATGAAGGATGAGGAATCAGGGAAGGGAAGGAGATCAGAGGTTTTTGTTCATGGGATTGGAGAGAGTAGGATGGAAGGTTTTTGAGGCTCGTATCTGGATTTGGAGTGTTTGCATTGGAGGTCAGAGCGGGAGCGGGGAATGTCAGGAAATGTCACTTGAGTAAGTCATTCATCTGTCAACAAATTGAGACTTCACCATCCACCACGTATATTAACTTGAAATTAATTCTATCCTGATCTAGTTATGGTTCACATACTCTAAGTCTCTTTCTTTTCCTGGTTACCCATATTTCTGGTTGTATCACAACTGGTGTGAACTTATCATTGTTGAAGACAGTCAAGCATTTCCTCTTCCAATTTGAGGTACAAAACTTTGAATTTATTTCCTTTTTCCAAAGGTTCCAGTCCTGTACTCCCACTGAACTCCTCCTGTCTCTATACCAATTTGATGCTATGCCCTTAAATAGATTTCTCAATGTTCTAGTAATTAAAGTTTCAGGAAGACCTGTTTCTTCTATCAGTTTTTCAATCCATGAAATAAATTCAGTATGGTGATATTCACCTTCTCCAGATAAATCAGACCACTTGCTAATATTAGGTAATACCTGTAGTATCTGTTTCAAAACTTCACTCTTACCAGAATCTTTGGTTAAATCACTTGAGTTTGTTTTGGAAATCCCTCTTAAGCTCTGAGTCCCATCTGAAAAATTTTATTAGTCTGGGAAAAAGAGTGTAACTTATTAAATAGTTTTTCATTCTTTTGTTCTATCTTTTTGGTTACTGCAGCCAGCTGGTTACCCAACTTTTAAAAACTCTTCTCTGACTCAAATTGATGTTTGAAAAACTTTTCCTGCACAAAAATTGAACTCTCATCGAACTTTTTCTCTTACAATTCCAATGAGCAACTTAGTTGTAGAACAATGAAGGTTAATGAATTTACATCCCCCTGAATTTTAATAGACTCCTTTGATGTTTCTTTCAAGCAGTCATTAATATTTTCACTTTTTCATTCAACTTACTAAAGTAAATTGCTAAGACTTTTCTCAGGTCTAGTTTTTTTTTTGTTCAAGTCTTCTATGTCTTTCACAGAACTGGCCAAAATAGATTTGAGAGTAAGAATATCAGAAACAATACAACTGTATTTATTAAATTTGGCTTCAAAGCCTTCTATACCATATTGGTTGTTTGAACCACTGCTTTCTGAATATGGAGAGTCTCATTGAACATAATATCACAAAATTTATCTAGAAAAATCTCTGACTCCAAAGATGGTTTCAACCTCTCTTTGACCTTTGGGATCTTTCCTCTTCCAAGAGTTGAAATCCTCCTTGGAGATATTTGGCATTCTCATCATCTCTCCATATATGGAGTTCCTGTGCTCTCTCCTCTTACTAATTCTTATCCCCTGATTGAGTGGAGAGGAAAGCTGCCTTTTCCTCAAAGGCTCCTGGGATCTGGAAGCCACTGCCTGTGCTGTTACTTCCCCTGTCAGCTTTCTTTTTACCTTTGTTCTTGGGACTAATGGTTTCTTTATCTGGGTTGGATCCCAGTTTTCTATCTCTTTAATCAGTCTCTCTTTCCCCAATAAATTTATGAGGGCTTGGTACAATTGCAAATCTTGAGTCCAGAAGTTTGACTGATTCTGGACATTTTTGGTTGCCTCCTCCTAGTAATTGATCCTGTTCTGGCTGTGACAGGTCTGGAGGTAGGTCCCTGTCTTTTTTTTTAGAATTTGCCGGGGGGAACAACTGCTTCTCTTCCTTATTTTATTTTTATTTTTATTTTTATTTTTATTTTTATTTTTATTTTTATTTTTATTTTTATTTTTATTTTTATTTTTATTTTTATTTTTATTTTTATTTTTATTTTTATTTTTATTTTTATTTTTATTTTTATTTTTATTTTTATTTTTGTTTTTATTTTTATTTTTATTTTTATTTTTATTTTTATTTTTATTTTTATTTTTATTTTTATTTTTATTTTTATTTTTATTTTTATTTTTATTTTTATTTTTATTTTTATTTTTATTTTTATTTTTATTTTTATTTTTATTTTTATTTTTATTTTTATTTTTATTTTTATTTTTATTTTTATTTTTATTTTTATTTTTATTTTTATTTTTATTTTTATTTTTATTTTTATTTTTATTTTTATTTTTATTTTTATTTTTATTTTTATTTTTATTTTTATTTTTATTTTTATTTTTATTTTTATTTTTATTTTTATTTTTATTTTTATTTTTATTTTTATTTTTATTTTTATTTTTATTTTTATTTTTATTTTTATTTTTATTTTTATTTTTATTTTTATTTTTATTTTTATTTTTATTTTTATTTTTATTTTTATTTTTATTTTTATTTTTATTTTTATTTTTATTTTTATTTTTATTTTTATTTTTATTTTTATTTTTATTTTTATTTTTATTTTTATTTTTATTTTTATTTTTATTTTTATTTTTATTTTTATTTTTATTTTTATTTTTATTTTTATTTTTATTTTTATTTTTATTTTTATTTTTATTTTTATTTTTATTTTTATTTTTATTTTTATTTTTATTTTTATTTTTATTTTTATTTTTATTTTTATTTTTTTTATATTTATATTTTTATTTTTATTGGGCCAATGTTAAATTTGCAACCTCAGTGTTGCAAACAGGCATGAATTGCTGTGAACAACCCATATGGGTTGCAAACCCCAATTCACAGCTCAACAAGGAGTGAGCAAAGTTGCTCCTGGCTTGCCCATCCCCCATGGGGTTTCAAGTGCCCAATTTAAACCATTTTTAAGTCGCAATTGGGGATTTGCAAACCCCCAGGGGATGCGCAAGTTGTGAGCAGGGGTTGCCTGTATTTTCCAGGCCCTTTGGGGGTAAAATAGCCCCCAATGGGCCATTTGAGGCGGGATTTGGGGTACCTAGGCACCCCTGGACCACATTTTGGGTGCTTTCAACCAGAATTTGGGGATCTGAAATACTATGTGGTAATATTATTGGACCACAAAAAGAAAATTTGAACTTTGGAATCAAAAACACTGCCTATTGGCAAAACAAACTCTTGACACAAACAACGTACACACACAACACACACCTGTTGGATAAATTTATTTTTCTTAACCCAAAAATGAGCAAACGTTTCAAGTTGTTGGATTGAAAATTGAATTGAATACTAAATTTCCATTTAATTTTGCTGGTTTATGGGAACAGTGGCAAGCCCAATCCCTCCCAGTTCAAACATGGCTGTGTTGATGGATTTAGTTGAAAGGGTTGTTAAAAAAGCTTTGATGCAATCTAGGGATTTGTGTAGGGATTTGGAAAAGAAAAATTGGAAGCCCCAAATGAATCCTCATCTAGGGTCACAATTGAGGAACAAGATGTTTATTCAAAACTGTAACAAGATGTTTTTTCATAACTGGAATAACTGGAATTGATTAAAGGGGGTGTGTCACATTTCATATGTCATTTGACTGAGAAGGATTTGGCTTTATCAATACCCTAACATAACCATGTGGGTTTTAACTATGCAAATAAGGGGCGCCAGACCTGCTTGAAACTCCTCCTGTCAAAGCCTTTGCTAATAGGAAAGAAGCCTAGATTTATTTCCAAAAATGGGAAGCCATACATGGCTGGGCATTGACAACATTCAAGTCAAGGAAAGATAAATATGTGGATCTAGAATCTGACAGATTGGGGGTTTATGAAGGGCCATGCCTCACCAAATGGCACAGGAAAACTCACACAAGTAAGGTTGGGTGTCAATTCATGATCCGTGCAAGCCGGAAAGTATTAGATCCCATGTGGCATCTCTCCATCAGGAATAGCCTACACAATAATCAAACATCTGAAAGCCCCTCAGTGCATTCTCAACTGAGGAGAATCTCTGGGCATGCCTTGGATTTACTTAAGGAAGGAATGAAAGATGGGCTCAATATGGTGCAAATTAAAAGGAAATTGAGCAAGATTGATGGTGGAGAATAAATTGACAATAGAAAAATCTATAACACTATGCAGAAGGTAAAGGAAGCAGAACTGGATGGGAAAGGTGCTATGGACATTCTATTGGAAATGATCCAGGAATCCCAGTGGGTTTCCAGGTCCAACTTTGGTGGAGAAGGTCACTTAGAGGTGTTTTTCTTGGCTCATCCTGATTCTATAAAACTTTGTAAAAAATACCATCATATTTCTTTGTTGTATTATACTTATAAAAAAATAGGTACAACATCCCTCTATTGCATTTTGTAGATATGACAGCCAACAAAAAAACTTTTAAAAAGTATTTTGTTTTTATAACAAAAGAAAAATATGAGTTCTTCAGTTGGGCTTTGGATGCATTAAATGAGTTGGCTTATGATCCCAAGAGGCTCCCCAAAGTCTTTGTGATGGACTGTGAAAAAGCTCTGATTTGTGATATATAACACAGTTGCCCTGAGTCATCCAGACAGTCATACTCCTGGCACTTGTTTAAAAAAATTCAAGAAAACTGTAAAGTGCGCTTCAGTGATGAAAATGAAGGATTTCAAAGGTTCATTACTCTGTGGGAAAATTATGGGGCCTCTAAAATCAAGGGGGAAGCAGAATTGAATTATGTGGAACTCAGAGTATGCAAATTTATTGCTTCTTCTTTTCATCTCTCCTGGGAATACTTATTTTTAAAATTGTATGCAGTTTTCATTGAAAAAACACAAGGATATGATTTATTATATGGAAAAGAACATTTTTCCTATGAAGGGGATTTTTTTAAGGGCATGGACTTGTTTGAACCCTGACTTTGGGAATAATACAATGTCTTGGGTAAGGGGTGCCCATGCTACTTTCAAACAATTAATTGTGGGATCTTTGGGAACCATTTTGGATGTGTGGAAACACCTTTAAGGAAATATTGAAAGCCAAATTAAATCGGTGCATGTCTCACTTAAAAACTCTTGAATAAATTTAGTAACTGTTCTTCCAAAAGAGCTTTCACCTTTGGTTTACAAATTTTTAATTGAGGAAATTACACTCATTGGCAAACAATTTTAGAAGTTGGAGCAGCAGGACCATGATGGCAAGGTATGCTCAAAGTAATATTCAAAAACAATGGGCTTTCATTTTTACCACATTTTAGGTGAAATACTAGAATCAAGAGGATACTTGTGCATAAGGATTTTCATCCTCAGTGGAGGTTTTAATATAACCCTTCCATTGAAGTAAGTTCTCTTTTTGGGTTTTTGGAACGGTACCAATCATAGGATTGAAAGAAATTATAGGATTGACAGATTAATTATTAATTATTTTCTGGAATTTTGGAAGATTGAAATGGATCCAGTGCTTGAAGAATCCCTATTTTTCAACAAGTTGAATTCCATGCTTGTGGGACAACCTCAACATGTTAAATTGGAGATTTCAAAGTCTGTGTTTAATTTTACATCCTTTTGGATTTACAAGCAAATGATTGAGCCAAAAGTGTTAAGGTTGATCCAAATTGAAATCAAATTGATTTTGATAGAATTTTCAAACTTTATTTGATGACTAAAAACCAGCAGACTGAAATTCATGATCAGAGTCAGAATTGAGGAAAACAAAAGATCAAAAAAGAGATGAGGAAAAGTGAAAGAAAGGGCCAACATTTATTGCGGAAATATGCAAATAGGCAACCAGGAGAGATTGAGAGGAGAATTCTGGGCAGAATAGAGATGAAGAAGGACAGATTCAAGATGGAAGAAGGAAATAGAGCTGTTCCAGAAGCAGTAAGATCAGGTTGATAGTCAACAGTAGAGCTGAGACATGGGTCATCTTGCCATAAAGGGAAAGACAATGAGGTTGGTCTGTGAATTCATCAAGGGAGTTGATGGTTGAGAGTGAAAGATATGTGAATGATTGAGTGATGAGAAAGAGAAGATAAGAAGAAAATGAAGAGAAGAAAGAGCAGAGACAAGAAGACAGAAAGATGAAGAGAAACAAGAAGAGAAAAAAAACCCTTGGTTGGAAAGATCAGGAATCAGAGCTAGAAGTTATCCACCCCCTCAGAAAGGGGGTTAGGTTTCAGAGGCTCCCATCTGGGAGCATCCAGGCAGCTAGAGCGCGCGGTAGTTGGTGAGAGAGTGTAGTCTCCTTTCAGGGGAGTTGTCAAGCAGTATTCACAGCAGTTGTGAACTGTCAAAATTTGAACACATTGAAAGAGAGATTACAAGGGAAAAAAGGGTTGGAAAGAGGCCAAAAAGAGAAAAGAAAGTAATTCTTTTATTTTTAGAAATTTTCATTTTTATGGTTTAATGAACTGATGGGAAAATTATCTCTGTATTGCAAGGAAGGTTCTTCATCTTAATTTCATAGTTCACAGGAAGAGACTGAAAAAAAGGTTTAAAAGGGAACCAAAAACAACAAAGAAAGTAATTCTTTTATTTTGAGATATTTTCATCTTTATGTTTTGATGAACTGATGGGGAAATGATTTCTGTATTGCAAGGAAGGCTATTCATCTGAATTTCATAGTTCAGAGGAAGAGACTAAAAGTGAATTGGGGTCTGTTCCTTTGGAATCAGAATCCTTTTCTGAGGATGAAGAAAAAATGTCCAAGTGAAACAGAAGCTTTTCTTGGGTGAGTTTTGTTTCCTTTAATGAGATTAGAATTTTGAATAATTAATTTTTGATTGTAGGAACCAAAATGGAATTAACTCAATGAAATACATGAGAGCTTAAATAAGTTCTTGGGGAGGTTTGGGATTCAGTTGGTTATGTAAATTTTGGGTTTAGATTCATTTCCAAATCAGTTGGGTATGATGATCATGGATGGTTTAAAGTAAAAAAATAAATGATTGAAAAATTGAGGAAAAATAGTACATCCTATTCTAAGATCCTGGGAGGCAGTAAAGACGTTGAAAAGATAGAAAAAATGCTTGATGTTAATGAAATCAATGAAAACATTCCCTCTTCAAAATGGCTTTCAAAGTTGAACACAGGTCAAATAATAGCTGATACTTATGTAAGACCAATATGTCTCATTTCATTGGATTCATTTTTTGCTTACACTCCTTTGAAAACGTGTGTAAAAGAACAATCAGATCCTATTTTTATTTGGTTTGTTAACAATAATCACTGGGTTCATCTTTTACTTGAGGGAGAAAGGATTTCAATCCCGCCCATTGTTTCCAAACCTGCTTCATTGGCTTCTAAAAAAGCTTCTGTTTGGGTTGACTATTTAAAAGAACAACTTAAGTTGTATTCTAATTTAGAAAAATCATTTTAATTTCATCATTTGGTTTTAGGTCCTGATGCTGATCTTGTAATTCTATTAATATAAATTTTTATCACATTTTGAAAATCATTATGTTGAGTGTTTTGAGTTAAAATCATCATTTTGGGTGTTTTGAGTTAAGATCATCATTTTGAGTGTTTTGAATGAGATTTTATTGGTAAGTCAGTTCAACTTGTGATGGGCTGATCCTATCATAAGGATTATTTTTACTTCTTGTGATGGGATCAGCTTAAAAAAGTTGAACTTGTTTTTATTGGTGATTTTACTTTAGGGCTAGTCAAGTTGAACTTTTATTATTTGGCACTATTACTTTAGGGCTTCTCCATAGAATCTTTTATTCATTAAATTTTTGGTGTTTTTACTTTATGGCTAGTCAAGTTGAACTTGTATTTTTTTCTTTTTTTTTTCTTTTTTTGGTGTTTCTTTTAATGTCAATAAATAAAAATATTTATTTATTTTTTTTTATTTCTTTATTTTTCTTTGTTTTTATTTATTTTCATTTATGGGCTCTTTATTTATTTTTATTTATTTTAATCAAAGAACATTTTCAATGTATTTTTTTTTGCAAACCAAAAATGGGTTGTGAACAGCTGTTCACAACCCCAAAATGAATTGTGAGCAGCCATTCATAACTAAAATGATTTGTGAGTGGCCTTTCATGACTAAAATGAGTTTTGAGCATTCACAACTAAAACTGTTTTTGAATTGAGCCATGTGACTGTTTTGATGTTGTGAATGGAGGTTGTGAGGTCTCAAATTGAAAATTGCCCTTTTTTTTCTATTTTTATTTCTATTCTTATTCTTATTCTTACTTTTAATTTTTTTATTTTCTGCTTTAATGTTTTCTGACTTGATATCTCAAAAAATCAAAAAAAAACCAAGTAAACAAATTCCAACATACTTTGCATTACTATTTCTGTTGTAGGTTACTGAGCCCTCTCTGTTTATTCAACAGTACAGATATCTGCTTTGCCAAAATTGCTTTGTGGTGTTGTTCTTGGTTTCAATACAAAGCTTTGAAACCTTCCTCAATTTCAAAGAAAGAAGGAAGCAATTTACAGCTGTTTCAACACTTTGATACCTGAAAAAATGATTAGCCCAATATAGTTATGGTCATGTCTTGAAAAAGATGGTGCTTACTTATTATTTTATGTACTAGATGCAAAGGTAGTAGTTTACTATTTTTTTTACTACCAGTAGCTTTTTCCTGGCCAAATTTACCACCTTGGATTGTTCAGTTTTAAGCATACAAATGGCTGCTTTACTCTTGCACCATCTGCTTAGATTTATGTACCAATTTTCAAACAAATTTCCAATGGATCACTGAAGGAATTACTATCTTGCTGTCAGTATTATTGTCAGGTTGGTCTGCTTCTCTACCCTCTGCATTATGCAAGGACCATTTCTTTGTTAACTTCCTTGGACTGGGAGATTACATAGGACCTGAATGTATGCAGTTATATTCAAAGGAGGTGGCACCATTAGATACAGATGGATATTGTTGGATATGCCAAGATTCCAGGGAGGCTGAGGTGACTGAGGCTAGAATTTCAATTTTTGGTTATGACAGTACCCTCCCTGAAGAGGTTTACCTATTCAAGCAAATTAGTTTTCCATCCAGTTAAACATGATATTTTATTTCATCTCCAGAATTTTAATCACAAATGTGGCTTGGTGATGCTTCCCATTATTATCCTCCCTTGAAATTTCTGGAATAATTGGCATTCTTGGACTCCCAATTCTTGTATTCCCAACAATTAACTTCCCAATCTGGTCATGAACTTTTCCCATATTTGCCAGTCTACATTATATTTTGCTTTATCAAACTATATCTTTTTCATGAATTTGTTATCCCACACCCTTATTGTTTCTGTCTGTGACTGATAACAGCCTTTTTATTCACATTTCAGAAAAATAATTCACACCCTCCATGTCTCATCCAGAGATTGGAAGAGAACCTCTTTGAGCCTTCTTCTTTTCTTCCAAGTTTACTTTTAAAGAATTTCCAGTGTAATTTGTTGGCCCATCATCTCCCTTTTTATTTCTGGAGACTTTATCTCCCACATATTGGGTGGTTTGGTGCAATTTTGAATTTTTTCTATTTATTTCCACCATGCAGAATCTTGCCTTTATCTTATTTTCTTTGAAAAGTTTTTAATTCTTGTTGATACTCTTCTTATTTCCTTCCAAATAAAATCAAATCTAATCTATAGTTTTAAAAACTGTGGTAAATTCTGTTGTTCATTCCTCTTTTCTCTGATTTCCCCATGTAAGAATAAGAAGTGCTTTTCAATTGGCTGAGTTTTCCTTTTTTATTCCAAGGATTATTTGTACCACCTTGGCTGGTGTAATTCAAGTTGGTACTATGCATTTTGAAAAAACTTTCCTGAATTTTTTACACACATTTTGGGAGTGGCTAGCTGCTGAAAAATCAGGAAAGGACTGTGCAAAAGCCAGACACAGGGGGTAAAATCAGTCTCACAGGATTACCCACAATAGATTTCCTGTCTGGGTTTTTCTCAAACAAGACATGAAACCAAGTGGGTTATTCAACTTGCTTGAATCACCAGACACATTGAAGGATACATTGAAGGATCAATAAGTCATTATCAATTCAATTAATTTTCACTCAATTGTTTCCATAATTCAAGAAATTATTTCTTTTTTTTTGGTCAGGTCAAAATTGATGATGGAAAACAAATCCACAAATTAAGAAGAATTCCTACAAACTTATGATGAAAAGGAACAACAGTACCAGTCCAAAATCAAATCTCATTCAAGTGTAATCCATGAGGCTCATTGGTAACTTGTTTCAAATAAACACCTATCAATGGCATTCAATAATTCTTTAAAAAAAATAAGGGGAAAAAACAATCCAAGGCCCAAATTGGTCAACCACAAAGGCCACATCAACCAATTAGTGTTAATTGGAAGGTATTGGTTGAAAATCAAGTTCTGATTGAAGATAAGACCCAGTTAAAATTTTCCATGAAATTTGGCATGTATTTACTTCAAGTTCAAAGTATAATTGGGAATGCTCAAGAGGGAAACAAAAATCAATCAAATTACCCAAGAGGTGCCAAATTGAAATTGTTGGAAGAGATTATTGCTTTGATGCTGGTAAATTTTGAAGGGAGGGGGACTTTCTGGTTTGAAGGATCTGAAAAGTCACATCAAGATTATATTTGATTTTTCTGTTTCAATTCCCTCAAGCAAGAAGCTCTTCAAGAGCCTTGAAGTAAGCTGGAGGATTGTGATTCTGGTCCCTTGGAAGTGGGACAAGGCAGCCTTCCTACAACAGGGGCATGGCTTTTTTCTAAATTTTTTCACTGATGTAGGAAAGAATGTTATATTAATTGATTATTCTGGGTTTAAATCCAATACTCAGCCCAATAATGGGTATTACCTTTCTGGTTGGTTTTCTTTATTGAATTCTTACCTCACTAGTTGAAAAAAAAACCTCTTCCTTTTTTTTACTTTTTTTGCTAAATATTAGGTCAGGCTTCCACCCTGGAAACCAATGCCCAGGGTAGAATGATCCACCTAATGGGATCCCTGGAATAATTGGGCATGGTCTATTTTGAGTTTCTCAACAAAGATAGTAAGAAAAAATGAGGCACTGTCTCCTTGGATATTTCCAATTTTCTCCCCCAAGTCCACAAAAAATTCTCCCCAAATCCCCTTATCATAATGGATAATAAACCCATCCATTGCAGTGAAGATTTTGAACAAGTCATCAAGATCATGAAGCATTCAACCAAAAAAACTGATATTTAATTCCTTCCAAAGCAATCCCCATTCTCAAACCCATTGAATTAGCATTCAACATCATCAAGGTTCATGTCAAGCATCAGGACATTCATATTTTTATGAGTCATTCCACAGATTTCTCTGGTTTTCTTGAAGAGGAAATATCACCCCATTTTTCTCAAACAAAATTTTACATTTTAAAAGTTTTAAAAATCTTTAAGAGAAATGAAGCCAATGACAGGGACCATCATAAAAGATCCCAGAAGCTATCTCAACTCCAATTAAATTTTTTATGTAATCAAGTACTTAATTATTATTCTATTTTTCTTTTTAATTTTATTTGCATTTATTTATTTTTGAAATAAAATTATCTAGTGATTCTTATTTCAATTTGAAAGCTTTAAGATTTATTGCTTCCAAATCAGCAATTTATATTTTTTTTATAATTTTTTTCAAGCAAATTTTGTGTCAAAGACATCTTTTCTTCCAAAATTAAAATGCAGAAAAATTACTTGAAAACTTAGGAAAACTGAAATAAAAAATTTAACAGTTAATCATGAATGAACAAATGCACTTGATAAAATTTGGGACAAAAAAATACAACTTAGGAAAGAATAGAGATAGAATACAACAAAAAAAAACTTAGGACAGGAATAATAAAGGAGTGGAAAATATTCAAAAAAATCAGGACTGTTTTTTTGAAATGCACAGTAAAATCTCTTAAATCAAAAATACACCAGAAGTTTCATAATTCTGACTTTTTAGACTAAAATCAGCATGAAAATTCAATTAATTGGAGCATTATATTTGTAAAAGATAACACAGGGAAAAAAATTCTACATTTTCATAAACTGTTCAAAATATGTCAAATAAAAATTTGATAATTCATTTTTTGCCAAAGAAAAAGTTTATTGCTTCTTTCTGATAGTCTATTTATGAAAAAATATTTATAGGTTTTATTGTTTTGAAAATAAATTTTCTGGGAGATTATGATATTATTTTTTAATGTCAGTATATTAATATCTTCTATTCAGAATGAATACCACAGTCCAAGAATATCTTGATAATTTGGCCTCTTTCTTCATGGTTCATTTGTTTCAAATTTCCTGAGAAAATAGTTGTTAATCTTTCTTATTTCAGAAGATAAAAGTGAAATATTTTGGTTTTTTTATTGAATTTGAATGAAATTTGTTTTTCCCAATTTTCATTTTGTGTTTATTTTTAGTCTAAACATATTTTATTACAGAAAAATCAAGATTTCTGATGGAATTTAAATACAGCAGGACTTTTCCTTATACACAAAATTCCATGGAATGGTTTTTCTATGGGCTAGCACAGCTTATAGGATTGGAGAGGAGCCTATAATAACCCATGAAAATTATGCTTTAGAGCAGAAAATTGTACTAACCCATGCAAATCATGGGTTATGAAAGGCAATTGGCACAAAGTAAATTTCTTTTGCAAGGCTGGCTTCACAAAGGTCAATTTCAGTTTGATCTAGCAATTTTGAAATAAAGAAATGGTGGGTGCTTGAGAAAGAAATCAAATTTCCATCCCACAAAAAATTGACACAGGGGGATTGAGGTGCTTTGAGTTGAAGGATAGGCATGATAAGAAGAGGAAGAAAAGGGATACAAGGTGATGATATCAAGAAATGAATATAAATCATTAGTTGGTGGAGATAGAGGTGAAGAAAGGAGAATATGTTGCTGATTGAGAAGTCATACATATGAATTCAATGAGATGGTTTAGATTGAAGATGATATGGGAAATATGTGGACTAAAAACCATGTGTTAGTAGGGTGGTTTCAAATAAGGTTTAAAGCCAAACTTTCTGTTTTTTTATTTATTTTTGACCTATGTGTTACCATCTTTGGAAGTATCATGGGTTGAGAGTCCACTCTTGGCTGGGACCAATTTGGTGGATCAATTTTTCCATGGGTTTGTGCAAGTTATTTGTTGTCACAAGTATTGATTAGGACAAGGTCTACAGTACCTTTTTACAAAACATAAAAAAAATACAATCATACATCAATCTATTTCACAAGGGCAGCTTAGATTTATATATATACATATATATATGTAAATATAAGCTTCACCAATTTTAAAACAAAAATTTCAAATATCAAATATTGAGTTATTTGAATAAGAATTGATATTTCTAGTGGGATTTAAATACCCTATATCAAAAATGAAAATAAATTTAAAACAGCTGCATCTAACTATTCTATGAGAATAATTAAAAGATTTTGAAATATTTCAACAAAATAATTCATTAAGTAACATAATAAGAATTATAGAATCAATTTTTTTGAATAAAAACTGATGTTTCATGAAATTCAAATATATTTTTACCAAAAAAAAACAAGATGGAAAGACCAAATCTTGAAATATTATATGATAAGAATTAAAATATTATTCAACATTAAAAAATAGATTTCATCAAGTTAAATAATAATTGAAGAAATATCACTTTTGATATGTCTTTCATTATTTTTTCACTTGATGGGATTTCTTTGGAGAAAAATTTAATAATGCTTGAATTGCTCTAATTAAATAGTTTTATTTTTCATTTTTTCATTTTTTTTATTTATTATAAAAAGATATTTACATTCAATCAAAAATACTCCTCTCTGTTCAAAGGAATCAATTTTTCATTCTATAATTCTTATTATGTTACTCAATGAATTATTTTTTGGAATATTTCAACATATTTGCATGCTTCTCATACAATAGGGCGTATCAGAGCGAGAAAACCCGCCATTAGAAACCTGCAATTTTTTTACCAAACCCACCATTTTTAATGGCTTTCCTGAAATACACATACCCCCTAACTGGTGTATTTCAAAATGGCAGGTTTCATGAAAATGGCGGATTTCAAACATCAAACCCGCCATTAAACACGCCATTTATGCATCATCATCCATCAACCATCCATCACATCTAAAACACCCATCCATATCAGCAAATCCATACAAATCCCATCTCCATTGCTTCAGGCACATCTCATCTCCATTGCTTCACATCTCCATCCCTTCACATCTCTATTGATTCACATCTCCATTGCTTCACATCTCTATTGCTTCACATCTCCATCTTCAGACAAATCCCATCATCATCTCATCACCCCACATCAAATCACCATCTTCCTCAACATGTCCAATCAAACTTCCCACCAGAAAGTTGAAAATGCAAAAAAGCTGACTGAACTTTTGTTAGTATTTGACTGCAATTCCAACTCCAATTCAGACTCCAATTTGGAATCAACTTGGTTGGCTTTGAATGCTCTATTACAAAAGAGATACATGGTTCCAAGAAGACAAAATCTCCACAACCCTATGTATGAAAGGCAACAGCTTCATTTCCTCCCCAACTTAAGCTTCCAGCAACTTTTCCAAACTCTATTGCCTTCATTCATAAAACTTAGGAGATGATTGAAGACCATCACATCTTCCAGTAAAATTTTTCAAATCCTCAAAGCAATCCAGATATCCAACTGGCTGTTGCTCTTTGTAGATTGGGATCAAATGGAAATGGAGCCGCAATTCATCAATTAGAAAATCTATTCTCAGTTGGTTATGGAACCATTGACTCATACACCAAAAGAGTCATGATTGCTATCCTATCTTTCCGTTGCTCAGTCCTTTCTTTGCCAACAAAAGAAGAACACAAGTAGATATCTCAAGTAATTGAGACTGAAGGCTTTCCTGGTTGCATTGGTTTTGTTGACGGAACCACCATCCCCTTCAGTCAAAAGCCCAAGCTAGATGGCAACCACTATTTTGATATCAAAAGAAGGCAACTGATTCATTTGTTTTCCAATGACTTTGATAACACCTTTGATCACACACTGACCAATTACATTTTTTCTGTTTGTTTAGATACTCTGTGGCACTACAACTTGTTTTAAATAACAACAAGAATTTCATATCCCTCCATGCTGGCATTTCAGGTTCTTGTCATGATTCATACATGTTCAATTGGATTCAGATTGCCCAACAACCAGAGAAAGACTTTGACCAAGATCAATACCTTCTGGGCATTTCAGCCTATGCTAGTGGGAAATATGTGGTTACAGCGTACAGGAATTTTTTGTCCAAGGATCAACAAAAAACCAATTTCAACTATCATTTTGCCCAATCACAAGTTTGGATTGAGCATGACTTAGGAGTCCTGAAAGGAAGATGGGCCAGCTTAAGGGAAATGCAAAACCAGCTTCAAAATCCCAAAGACATGAAGTTCCTCATCCAATGGATTATCACTTGTGTAATCCTTCACAATCTTTTGGCCAACATCAAAGATGAATGGGAAAAAATATTTGAAGATTATATTCCTGATCTGCCTCAAGTCATCCCTGTATCATCTTGTCCCTCATCTTCTTCTATGAGAGGGTGGATTTTACCCCTCACCCTTTCCCACTTTGATGAGTAATATTTTGTTTTGAAATAGGTAAAAAATGTTTTTTTTTTTGGTTGTTCAACCAAGAATCCTAGGCTGACTCACTCCTTTTTTTTCTTTTTTTTTCTTTTTTTTTTCTTTTTTTTTCTTTTTTTTTCTTTTTTTTCTTTTTTTTTCTTTTTTTTTTCTTTTTTTTTCTTTTTTTTTTCTTTTTTTTTTCTTTTTTTTTCTTTTTTTTTTCTTTTTTTTTTCTTTTTTTTTTTCTTTTTTTTTTCTTTTTTTTTTCTTTTTTTTTCTTTTTTTTTTTCTTTTTTTTTCTTTTTTTTTTCTTTTTTTTTTCTTTTTTTTTTCTTTTTTTTTCTTTTTTTTTCTTTTTTTTTTTGGACAAAACTGACCCAACACCTCACCCCACCACACCACCCACCTCACTCTACCAAACCACCAATCCACTCTCCTCCTCACCCACCACCTTTGGCACCCCTGGTAAGCTCTCCTCATCCTCCTCCTCATCGTCCCCATCATCAGAAGCTAACCAATTGTTCAATCCCCCTCCAGGCACCTTAAGGTCCTCAGGTAAGCTCCCCCCCTCCTCCTCATCCTCCTTTTCCCTCCATCCTAGCTGAATCCTCCCTCTTTCTTTCTCCTTCACCACGCCCCCCCTCCTTGCTCGCTTGCAGGCCCCGCCACTGGCCCCCACCACCTTGATTGCCGGGCCCACCACTGCCCCCCCTCCTTGCTTGCCGGACCCGCCACTGCCCCCCCCCCTCCTTGCTTGCTTGCGGGGCCCACCACTTCCCCCCCTCCTCACTTTCAGGCCCCACCTCTGCCCCTGCCTGCCGGCCCCACCTCAGCCCCCCCCTCCTTGCTTGCCCGCCAGCGCCACTTTGGCCCCCCCTCTCAATTGCCGCGGCCCGGCCCCCCCCCCCTCAGATGCCCCCCAAAGCCTGCCTGCCCGCCCAACCAACCTCCCCCCCTCCCTGGTTCCCAGGCCCTGCCTGCCTGGCCCCAGGCCCGATCCCAACCCAACCCAAATGCCTGGCCCAATTCCCTCACACCCCAGTAAGTTTTTTTTTCTTTTTTTTTTGGGTGCTGATGTGATGTTTTTTTTTTTTTTGGTGACCATGTTTCTGGTGAACTTGGGATAAAGTCCAGGTTTGGTTTCATTTTTTTTGATCCAATCTTGTTTCACCAATGATTTCCATTTGACTGACTGTATTTTTTCTTGGTTTTTTTTTCAATCCCTCAACTGCTATTGGTGAATGTCCAATTCTTCTCCCACCCCCCTCAAAATATTACACAAACAATCAAATCCCGTCTTGTTCCTCACCCTAAGCTAATTATAGGATTGGGAGGGAACAAGATGGAATGAGATGCCTTGAAAAAAACACAGAGAGGTGGGAAGAGTAGATCTGCTTGCCAAAAGAGGTTTCAATCTTGGGATTCAGAAATGTCTTTGGAAGTTTCTGAGGAAGTTATTAATGAAAAGGTTGTCTGGTCTGGTCAAAAACCATGCCCTTTGAATCTTTACCCTTCCATTTTTTCCAAAAAGAAAAATAATATTCAAAAAACCACCCAGGAAGAGTTTGAACAATCCAAAAAAACAATCAAACCCTTCCATTTCTTCCACTGTGGAAAATTAATTGTCCTTGATTGATCTGATCACCAAGCCCTGGTTGCAATAAGCAAGTTTGTGACCTTGGATGAACTCCCAGATCAAGATAAGAAGGACATCAACTTTGTCACCACTTTCCTTCACCGTTCAAAAAAATTTATCAATCCTTCAAGAGCTTGGGGTGGAAAAATGTTGGCAATGGGATGGCAAAAATTGATGGACCCCTTTGAGTTATTTGGATGCTATGTGAAGAAATAATCTATTCAATCTTCCCCTCAAGAGTATTCTTTTCTCAATCTTAAGGCAGACAAAGTCTCTCAAATTTTAGGACAAATGTTTTGCAATTTGGCCAGAATTCCCTTTGAATAAAACCATGAAATAATGAAGGACAATGGCATCCCCTCCTTCTCATCACTTGAATTTGGATCTTGGCCTACTCCCTTTGACTGCGGTCCGCATGTCACCTTCACATCCAACTATTTTTACAACTCACCTCAAATTGAAAAAGGTGATATCTCTGAGTATTCCTTTTTACTTGCAGTTCCAAACAGGAAATCAAATTTACTACTTATTTAAAACACAGATGAATCTCAAGTATCTGATGGCCAATTTTTTTTTCCTGACCTGGGCTTTGGAATTGACTTTAATCAAAAAGGTGTGGTAAAAATGGTTTGGGCAGCCAATAAGTACAAGCACTGTACTTTTCCTGCTGTGGAGACTTCCACTCATACAAGAATGGAAATTTCAATGCAAATCAACAAAACAACTAGAAACACTTGCAGGGACTTGGGGCGTGAGAAAATATACTCCAGGAAAAAAATATAAATAAAAAGAATTTTTTTTTTGGTGGGGTTAAAAATAGTCTTAATCATTGTTGTAATCAAAAATGATTTTTTTTTCTTTGTAAGTTTTTCATCAAATCAAATATATTTACAATCCAAGCATTTTAGTAATCTGCTTTAATTCATCTACTGTTCTGCTGCTACCAATGTATGCTGCAGCCATTGACCACTTTCCCTTTTTTTCTGTTTCCAGTTGTTCCCTCTCCATTTGCAGTTTCCCTTGCTGTCAATCCTTCTCCTTTTCCTCTTTTTGAAATTCTAGCTCAGCCTGTTTCAACTTCCACTCAGCATCCCATTTTTGCTGATGAGCCAAACTCTTGGCTTTCTGCTTTTGAAAATCAATAGCCAGTTGACAATACCACTTCTCCTTTTCAAACTGAAGTTTTTCAGATTAAATTTTCAATTTCACTGTTTTTCAGAGGGGAATAGGAATGAGCTTGATTTTGAAAGCAAGGAGAATCCAATAGGCTTACTTGAATTTTGCTTCTCCATGATCTCCTCAAAGCCCAAAAAATTTGAAGTGTTTCTCCTCTTTTGAATGCTATTGGGATTGATTTTGATAGAATTGGAGGCCTTTTTCTTTCCATTTGCAGAGGAGGTTGATAGAATTGGAGGCCTTTTTCTTTCCCTTTGCAGAGGAGGTTCGTGTGGGAACATCATTTCTTGCATTTGAAGGAGATGTTGGAGGCCCCATTTGCTTGAGTTTTTGGCCATTCAGGAATGAATGATCCTGTTTCTTTCAAATCTAAATCAGTCAGGATCAAATTGACAGAAGAGAAATGAACTTGGTTCCTTGCTTTAGCAGTTGTTGATGGCAATGGTGATATGGGAATGAAATCCTCCACATTGGCCAAGTTCTCCAGTTCTTCCACCCCAGGAAGAGAGCAATCCAATAAAGGAGGGGAGGGGTCCAAGGTTGGGTTTTAATCCTCAATTGACGCAGAAGTAGACATGATTGGAGCTGATTTTGTTTGAATATCTTCCTCAGAATTGGATGGGGGCCACTCATAGGTTTCTTTGGGATCACCATTGCTAGGCTGAGCATCCCCAGACAAGTCCTCAGCTTCAACTGAATTGGATTGTTGGGTATCAAAATCAGCTAGGGGGGTGATGTTGGCCTTCTTTCCAAAGATTTCATCCATTTGAATATAAAAAGGAAAAATGGAGTCCAACTTATCAACCACAGAGTTGATTCCCTTGGCTTTGTCATAGTTGGTGATACCAAAGCCGGTGGAGATCAACATGGAGTGGGCCTTTTTGTACTTGGTTTGATAATTCTTTAATTTCTCCCTCATCTGTTTGGATTAAAGATCCAGCCTACCTTTTTTTTTATTCTTGAGTTCATTGGCCATCAGGAAATAACCATTGACCATAGAGGATGGAGGTTTGCCAAGGTGTTTTTCATTGTTGGATCCAAAGCAAGCATTGTAGTTGGACGGAATTTTGAGCCAGTTTACCAGGATGATGTGATCAGCTCTATTGAGCTGACTTGAGCCTTTGGAAGCTGATGGGGGAGGATTGTTGGATCTTGAGTTCCTGGGGGATGTTTGCTTTGTTCCATTGGATTTTTTAGTGTACTTGCGGGGGGAGGATTGCTGAGGGGAAGTTTAAAGATAGTAGGAGGGATAAAGGGATGAAGGGATATGAGAGTGTTTAAGTTGTGAGAGTGATGATGTGATGAGAGGATGAGAGTGATGAAGCAAAGAGAATAGGAAGTGATGAGAGTGATGAAGTGAAAATAGGGATAAAGCAATGAGAGTTAGGATGTCATGAAAGCAATATAGTGATGAGAGTGATGAAGTGATGAGGATAGTGATCCAATGAGAGTTAGCTGGATGTGATGAAAGCAATAAATGGATGAGAGCAATGAAGTGATAAGGATATTGATACAATGAGAGTTAGCTGGATGTGATGAAAGCAATAAACAGATGAGAGTGTTGAACTGATCAGGATAGTGATCCAATGAGAGTTAGCTGGATGTGATGAAAGCAATAAAGTGATGCAAGTGATGAAGTGATGAGGATAGTGATGAAGTGATGAGGATAGTGATGAAGAGATGAAGAGCCATGAATAAAATTTTTTTTCCAATGAGGTCAGAGTTATAAGGAGGTGGGAAGACAGGGGTGGATGACGTGGACAGGTGGTGGAAGCCTTTAAATACTTTATTTGAAAAAACACACTTATTTCGAGGTAACTCTGACACGTCTGATGTGAAATAAGTGGGTTTTTTTGATTTTTAATGGCTGATTTGGTTTGAAACCCGCCATTAAAAAATGGCCGGTTTGCTCAACTCTGATATGCCCTAATAAGTATATTTAGCATTTTTACATGTCTTTTTATTTTGGTATATTTTATTTACATCCCACCATCAATATCAATTCTTTTTCAAAGAAATCAATATTTGGTATTTAATTTTTTCAATTTTCACTTGGTGAAGCATACATTTTGATATTTCAACATAAATAAAATTCCCTGATGAGATAGATATATGTAGCATTTCTTATCAATTTTTTTTCAAAAGGTTTTTACATTCCATCAGAAATCTTGATTTTTCTTCAACAAAATTTTTCTTTCATATTTTTTTTTAATTATTTATATACCTGATGATATTTTTGTTTGTATATTTCAAAATATTTGGATTACCAGCATGAAATAGGTTTATTCAGAATTTTTTATGGTATTTTATCTTTGGTACAAAGGTATTTGAATTCCATTGGAAATATTCCATTTTGTGTAAAAAGAAATGAATTATTATCATTTTTATCAGTTTTCTTACATTTGATAAAGTTTTTTTTTTTTCAAATCCAAGTTCATATTTGAATTCCTTCCAGAAAATTGATAAATTATCCATTTTTACATATTAAATTTACTCAATTGGTAATCCGTATTTGAATTCTCCAAAAAACCTCAACCCAGACAGACCCCACAGGGAGTTTGGAGCCGTTAATTTAGCCCACCAGTGCCTCAGTTGATGTTTAAAGGCCTTTGGGGGCCCAGAATGTCATCCAATGGTATGTTCTACCACCCCAGGCATTCCTTTAAAGCTTATACATTTAATCATTAATTCATCTCTTTCAGCTCCCATAACAGCCCAAACCAATCATCCCAGTGCAAATTCATTCAAACCAAATTATTGACTCAACTCACCTCACTTGGGGAATCCTCAGCTCTTATTCCTCACATATCATCTCAAACACTTTTGTTTCTCCCTCACTTCTATCTCCTCCACTCCACCTAGTCATGACCAATCCAGCTCTCCTCAAACCACCATTTTCATCCTTCTTCTTTGCTACCACCTCTTCCTCACCATATTTTCCTTACTTATTTCTTCTTCCTTGCTTCCTTTTCCGTCTTCTTCATCTCCATCTCTTACTCCCTATCTTTCCTTCTCTCCTTTCTCCTGCCTCTACCATACTTACCCATTGCCCTACTCTCATCAACTCCAACTCTATTGCACATCTCACCCACTCAACCTCAACCTTCACCGGCTGTTTGACCTTAACAAGCCACCATATCTCACTCAAGTAATGTGTTTACTACCCAGGCCACAATATTTCATTTTATCAGATGTGAGATGCCTACTTGCACACTTGTTCCTGACCCATCCTCACCAAACTTTGTTACTTGTCACAGACCTGTCCCACGTTTCATGTTTCAATCCTCTTGTCTTTCCTATCTTCTTAACTTTTCTTCATCCCATCTAAAAGTATCTTGGGTAAGATTCTTCCCATACTCATACTCTCATTCATATTCATCTGTTATGCTCCCTTTCCTCCCAGACCCATTGGTCTTTGTCTGCAATAAAGTCAAGTTTCTTCTATCAACTTAACAAAAAAGGCTGCACGCCTTCCTGGGTTGTGAAAGCATGCCAATTGGTGTGACTATAGTAAAAAAATTACTATAATCACACTAATTATGCCTTTGGGTTTCATCTTAGGAAAAATTTCCCTAAAATCACACCAATTTAAAAAATTGGCGTCATTTTAGCAATTTTTTTTGGCGTGAATCCAGCCTGGCCCCCTTATTAATTTTTAAAATACTATTATTCTCATCACAGATTTTTTGGAGGCATGCACTTCAAATCTGGATCATGTTTTCCATCAGATAAAATTTCTTGAAAATCATTTTCAGGAATTGACAGACTACAGCTTTTTTTTCTCACATTGAACGAAAAAGAATTTGGTTTAACCCTCTGATGGAGTAGCAAAAAATATCGTTGAAGAGCGACTTCGTTTTTGGATTGAATCCTGCGAAAGCAAAGAATTCTTTGAGAGCTATTACCTTCGATTCCGTTCCCCATGCCTGTAAAAGGTCCCAAACTAATTTAAAGTGATTTGATTCCTTGGGCTTCCTTCCATATGGGTATGTATTTGTTCGTGATGGATTTTGTTTGTCTTTCTCAAGGCACCACTCCATCTTCCTTTCGATATCTTTGAATACCTGGATTGCCTCCTTCATCAAATCAGTACGATCTTCTGTTTTGACATCAAATCCAAAAGCTGGTAATAATGCCTCTAACATCTGAACATAGAATAAGAAAATTACATATGCTCTTTTAGTCTTGTTTAGATACCAGCCGGGCTGTGCAGGCAGTGTTATGTGTACACAAATATTTCTATGGTTCTCCCAATAAGAAAACCAGTTCATTTCGTTTCTAAACAACGCCTGTTTTGAGGAGTATGCGAAATTTTTCCTCAATTTCGGGGGTTGTGGGCGATTCTGAATCCGATACATCAAGTCATTAAATAAAATGCTATGGGCTTGAAATCCACCTCGCAGCAAGACCCTTTTCCTCTGATCGTCCATATCGTCCTGTTTCAACAATTTCATGCACGATGCTATCGTCATCCGCTTCAAAGGGCTATAATCATCGGCAGAAGCGAATTCGCGAAAGGTCTTCTCGTCGAGCACAAGGTCTTCGAATGGAGGTACTCGTGAATATGTCTCATTTCCCTTGCGTCGGTGTATCTGGCATTGAAAACTGCCCTCACAATGTTCGGGGTAGGACACAAGTTGCAGACGCAAGGTGCCAAGGTTTAATTCGATGAGGTTGGGCGTCGAGTCCCTTCGTTCGCTCTCTGTGTTAATGTTATTTCGAGCTTGCCCGAAACTTTTAGCCTTTGATGCGTGGCCTTGGTGATCACCGAGACTTTGATTTGGTCTGTGCTCTAAAAGTTCCTTTCGAAGAAAAGAGGTCGAGCTTTGTTGAAGCTTTTTTGAGGGTCGAGCTTGAAGTTGCGGATTGAAAGTATGGTTGTTCGCTTCTCGGTTCTGTTTCCTCGACCGACTGCTAACCATTGATACTTGATCAGTCGCCAGCCCAGGAGAGGAGCTCAATGCAGCAGGAATTGCATCAATCACCGGAAGATGTATCCCTTCAATCTCTATGGGTAGTTGGGAGGCACCCAGCGACACTTCACGAGGAACTGATTGAGTCCGTGGGATGTTTTGGTGACCAATGGAAAGTGAGATGTTCTCAATATTGTTGGGGGTATTCGGCAGCAGCTTATTGATGATGCCCTCGCGTGGAAATGTGCTGAGTCGGGTGTCCTCGGAAGGGCAATTAACTGGACTGAACTGTGCCGGTACGATAGGCACGTCCGGAGTACTGGAACGCCGACGCGTGTTTTGGCAGGCACTCAGGAGAGCATCCAAGTTTGGTTGAGGTCCATATTCAAATATAGACCAATCTAGCTCGTACGAACCCAAAGTGCCGGGATGTGGAGAGAATGTTACAAGGCCTGCAATGAGGGGAAGTATATCCAAAAGCATACTGATGGAGGGCATGCAGTGGAAAGAATGTATGAACGTAAAAAATCTAGGAATGTATTCTCAGCCCGGGATACAGAAAATCTTCAATAAAGACATGAAAGCAGCGAAGCATGAGGTATCTGAACAAATATTGGGTTCCCTTACCAAGAGGCGAGATATGACTGTGCTTCCATGCGCGAGTTTAGACGCAAGCAATCCCAGCTGGGCAAGACGTGGAGGTGCAAGCTTCTCAAGTAATCAACCCTGCGCAGGATTGAGAATAATTCACGAGTGGATAGAGCGATCGCAACAATGAGTCGAATGGTGAAGAGAATGAGTCAGCGATTGTGATTACTGAATCAAAGGAGGAGACTAGGAGATGATGATCCACGTTGGATGGAGGCAGGAGAACCCCGCAGGAAATTCTGGGGGTCGTTTTTTAGGCTGCCTTGGGCTTGTGGGAGAGTGATGGCACCCACGGCGCTCAGTTGTCTGGCATCGCCTGTTGAACTTGGACGACGCCGGGGACAAGCATGCCACGCTCTTGAGACCTCAATGTCAGAATCTGGGACAAATCCTATTTGAGGATTTCCTTTCTTTTCGTGCATCTTCTCTTTTCTTCGGCGTCTTCTCAACTTTCCTTTTCATGCAGCCATCACCTACCCTGTATGATCGATCAATCCTATTCACAACTCATTTTCAATCCGAGTCTCCGCGAACCAGTCTGTTTGTAGTTATCCTGCGAGGACGCGTCGCGTCAGGGAAACGGGACCCGAGCAGTGGCGTATTTAACGAACTGGCTTTCGTAAATAGTTTTCAGGTTTCTTTTCTTTTGAGAAGATTTCATTGTTTGAATTGCCTCTTCATAGAAAACTCAGTAACTTCAAAATTGAATAGAACCCACTTTCCCCTTCAACAAAACCTATCTCCATATACAGACCTGAGCACTGTCGCAAAGCTCAAACTCGGATTCTTCAAACTCAATGTCATGAGCTTCTCAGAGCATCTACCACCGTCTCGATAAGTCGGCTCGATAAGCGGGCTTGTCGAGGATTTTGCGGATCAAGCCGCCATCGTGCGCTCAATAGGGCTGATCAATAGCTGTTGACTGGTCAAAATCCTCGACAAGCAAAATTCTGTCGGGCCCCACTCTAATCTCTCTGCCCCCCGCCTTCCCCCTCCATAACTCCACCCTACCATACCCCCCCCGCTTTGAACTTCATCACTTCCATCAACAACCCCCCACCCATTTGACGTTATCCTCAATTGATCTCATATTTTTTTTTTGAAATTAAAATGATGCCAAAACTATCTTTTTTGCCCTGTTTGGTCTCAACCCTTATCAAGCAGGGATCTGTGGAAGGGATAATGGTGGGACCCACTTGCCAACTCCTCAATAACTGTTGCATGGGCCCAATTTATTGCAACAAGGGTGCAAAATCAGGTTTTGACAGTTATCCACCCTTGCGTGCCTTGACAACTTGTCAAAGTTGTCAAGGATTTGGTTGAGACGGTGGTAGATGCTCTTAGGCTGCGTTTGGCAACTGCCAACTGAAGATGCAAAAGCTTTAGACCACGGGAGGTTCAGTCTCAGCAAGACAAGTTGACAACAGTGAGAGGCGCAAGAGGAGACCAACCTTTGGACCATGGGAGGTTGAGTCTCAGCAAGACAAGTTGAAAACAGTGAGAGGTGCAAGAGGAGACCAACCTGGGAGGAGGGACAGTTGGAAATCAAAGACAGAAGACAAAACAAATGGATGTTTGATCTATTGCACATCTTTGGACAACAGGAGGTTGAGTCTCAGCAAGACAAGTTAACAACAGTGAGAGGCGCAAGAGGAGACCAACATGAAGTTGAGAAGAAGAATGAAACAACAACAGAAATGAGTTTTGGAATGTACAATAAGAAAATCAGAAGGAGTGAGGAAGTGCAAACCTGGGAGCAGGGAAGGTTGGAAATCAAAGACAGAAGACAAAACAAATGGATTTTAAATGAGAAAATGGTACAACAGGGTGAGAGCACTGGTTTATGAACAACATACATGATAGGTTTGTTCAACAGTCTGGATATCACCAGTTTGTCCGCGGTAGTTTGCTGTGCAGCCACTCCAGATTTCTACACCCCCCCTCATTCAAAAATCATGAGATTGATAGCCTGAATGACCCATTGATGCTTCTGAGAAGTGAGAGATTTGGTACAGATGTTTGCCAGCATTTCAGTGGTGGGTACATATGTGATTTTAAAGAGGGAGGCCTCAAAATTCTCCCAGATCCAGTGGAAGATGATTTTGATGTGCTGGGTGCACTGCCGGTATAAAGTATTGGCTGCAAGCACTATGGCGCTTTGGTTGTCAACAAAAATCCTGGGCTTTGGGACAAAGATTGACAGCAAGGAGAGCAGTTGCATTAGCCATGTCAGTTCCTGCATACCATGGTAGAGGGCGCAGTACTTGGCTTTGGTGGAGACAGTGGGCTGTTTCTTGGATTTCCAGGAGATGAGATTTCCACCAATACATGAGAGGTACCCTGATTAGGACCTCCTGGTTTTTGGACAGTTGTCATAATTGGAGTTGGTGTACACAGACAGCTGATCCAGGGAATTGGAGCCATGGAGACAGATTCCATATTGAAAGGTAGAGGAGATATAATGTAGAAGATGAGTCATGGCATTCCAGTGTGCCATTCCTGGTTTTTGAAGGTTCTGTGAGAGCTGGGACATGGTGTAGAAGATTTTGAGGCTTGTGGTGACAGCCAGTTAATTTAGTGAGCCAAGCGCCCACCTATAGTTGTTCCCAAGTTTAGCAAAGGCCTTGTGGTCAAAGTCCAAGGCCACAACCAAATGTGTATTGGGTTTCATGGGTGTGGTGATCAGCCAAAAGTGGAGGAAGTTGTAGTCTTGGAAGATTTTCAGGGTGTTGCATCTAGTTAGCTTGAGAACAAGGAGATTATTTGCCTCCAACAGGTCCTCCATGGTGAAGGCATTAGCTATCAGTTCTTTGAAGTGCACAGAGTCTGGTCTGATGATGACCATGTTTTAAACCTAGACATGCACAAGGCAATTTCATTCCAAGGTCTGCAACACAAAGAGGCAGGGTTCAGCAGATGAAGGGGCAAAGTTGATGGACATAAAAGATTTGCAGAGAGCTGAGTACCCAACCCAAGGGCCTTGCTTCTGTCCATAGATAGCCTTGTGGAGCAGAAGGCAAGATCCCTCCAGGAAATTGAGACCAGCTGGTGCACACAGGTAGACTGGTTTGTCAAGCTTTCCATTTTGGAAGGTGTTCTTGGCATCCATTTGATGAATTTTGTAATCATAACTCAGCCAGAGACTGGCAGATTGGACAGTCAGAGCATAAGTTAGCAGTCCCTCCTCTATTTATTTCCTGTTACCTTTTGCACATAGAGAAGCCTTGAATTTGGTTAATTTGCTGTCAGATTCCTCTTTGATGGAAAAGAACTATTTGGTATTTAGAAGTTTAAGCAAGGAGGGCTTGGTGAAAACTGACAACACTCTCAACCTGATAATTGTGTCAAGATCTGCCTCAACTGACTCTGCCCTCTTGGGGGCTTCAGGGAGTTGCAGCACCTTGTGATACGTATTTGTAACACAGATTGTGAGAAATTACTGAGAAATATGATCCCATTGCCAAGTGGATAGAATGTCAGAGGTATTAATCAAGCTTTTAATTTCCTGCAGGGAGATATCAGTTGCCAGGACGTAATCCCACCCAGGTTTTGGTTTGGGAGGAGGAAAGGGCACAGGAGTTTACAATGAGTTGCTGGACAGAAAAAAACCTGGCGGGTAATTGTTGATGGAGGGAACAAAATATAGTGCATTAGAGGGGGGGTTGACCAATTCAAGCCCTATTGTGCTGCCTTTGTCATAATGTACACAGTTCATGCATTAGAGGTGGGGGGGGTTGACCAATTCAAGCCCTATTGTGCTGCCTTTGTCATAATGTACCAAGTTCATGCATTAGAGGGGGGGGTTGTTATAATTATTGCCAGCAATTAGCTTAGGCTTATGAGAAGTATTTAAAGAAAAAGAAATGCTGGACACCTGGTGTCAATAATTGCTGATGGGCTCTCACAATGGGGCAAAACGTTGTGAAAGGCAAAGGTGAGTTACGCTCCTAAGTTGTCTGCAAGTCCGGAAGTTATTGATCTAGGCGTCTTTAAGGAGGTTGTATGTGATGAGTTCTTAAGTGAAGTGAGATAAAAGAGAGATAATGAGATGTATTCTTCTTCCTTCAATCCTTCCTCTTCCTTTCCTTTCCTTCTCCAATAGATGGATTGATTGATTCATAGATAGATAGATCATGACCCAACCCAGAGTTGAGGGTGAGGACTCGGATCCCCCCCTTCAACCCTAACCTAAGTACAACCACAAACGCAAAAGAACAATGAAACAAAACCCCTAAGCACAGAACCCTAGCCCAACCCTACCCCTCCATTCCTTGCCCCATATCCCGTGCCCCTGGATATCAACGTACGCCCGGTTTGTCCTTCTCATGGCGCGGCCCTCCGCCGCGCCTTACTCAGAGCCCCCTGGTTTGCCCTCCCGCGCGCGTGCGCAAACCTCGCGGTCCGCAGGTCGGCCCACACATGCCTAACCCCCGATTGCCCCGCCCTCGCCTTCCAGACTAGCCACCCGCGAGCTTAGTTGGGCCGGCTCCATCACTCGGTCCGCGTTTCCTGGGCGGGTCGCGGCCCGGAGCCCTCGGAGTAGGCCCAACCCGCACCTGGTGCTGAGCCCCGCAATTCCTACTGCTGAGCCCGCAGCGGCTGCTTCTGAGCCCTCAGCAGGCACTGCTGAGACTGCGCGCACCCAAATGCTGAGCCCAACCTACCCAACTGCTGAGCGCGCAGCCCGCAACGCAGCTCTCGACCCAAGGTTATAAATACAACACCACATCCCCCCCCAAGTTGAGTTCTCCCAGAGGTCTCCTCCCATTGCTGCCTTGCCTCCATCACCCTACCAACCCACCTCTCCCCCACCCACCCCAACTCACCCCAGCCCCTCCTCCCCTTCCGCTCTGTTGCCATCATGGTCCCCTGCAACTTCTGCGCCCGGAACGGGCTTGCGTGCTTGATTGTTCCTGGTCAACGCGCCTGCACTTCTTGCCGTTGTGGCCATTGCCGCTGCTTGCTTGGCAAGGGAATGCCGCTTCCTCCTCCTCAATCCGGTTCCCGTCCCCGGCCGCGCAAGAGGGCCCGCCCGGACCCGTTTGTGGTTTTGGACGATGAAAAAATCTCCAAGGACTCATGGAATCCACCCGGATCGCCTTGTGCCTGCTCCCCCCCAGGACCAATCGGCAACTCCGCCTCCCCATTCTGCCGCGCAGGACCCCCAAGGAAGGAGGACTACCCAAAATTTGCGGCTTATTGGTCTGCCTTATGGCTCTGGGCGGACCGCGTTTGGGTCATGCAAGGCGCAAGGGACCCGCGCATCAATGAAATCCTCCAACGCCGCGCTGGCCCTCCCCTGGTCCCTACCCCAGCCCCGGATCCTCCCCCAACTCCGGCTCCTCCTCCTCCTCTGGCTCCTCCTTACTTGTCGGACTCGGACGAGAGGCCCCCAACCCCGCGGGGAACCCCTCCGCCACCTGCATTGCCGGTCGTGATCTCATCTTTGCCTCCCGCTGGATCAAGCCCGCCCAATGGTCCACCGGGGGCCCCTTCTTCACCAGTCCCGCCTCCTCCCAGCCCACCCAAGATTCCGGATATCCCCATTCTCCCGGCTATTCCGCTTGCGAGGTTTGATGCAATGGTGGACGACGCAGATGGACTCCTTCGGCGGTTCCTGGCAACCCCTTGTGCCCAAACCACCGGAAACTGACGGGAACTCTTGGCGGCCTTCCAAACCCTAGCCACAGCGGCTCGCGCGGACGCAGAGGAGGTGATGAGGACTTGTCCGACGTAGATGGATCGCCCCTCCCTTTCTTCCTTTTCATCTTGTATCCTATTCCGCGCCTTTTTGCAAAGAAATAAACTTATGCCGCGCCGTCCTGAGTAGCCTCCGGGATTGTGAGAACCTTTGCGCACAAGATCCGCGTCTTGAAAGAAATCCACGCGAGTGAGAGCAAGAGTGAGTGAGAAAGAGGTCCGCGCCCGCGTCCTGAGTGAGAGTGGGAGTGAGAATAAAGGCAGAGTTAAGAGTGAGGATGAGTGAAATTAAAGTCTGCGCCCGCGTCCTGAGCCAATGAAGTTCCCAGGAAGGTACCTGGAACGCCCCAGCCAAACTGCCACACAGTTCCCCATACCCAATCCTGCAACAAAAGCAACAATCCTACACCAGCATGCGCACAGTCATCCAAGAGAGGCAAAGAAAGAAGTTGAGAAAACAAACATTCTGGGGTGTCTAGCTGTTCCGGCTGTGAACCGGCTAGGACACCCCCTTACCAAATCAGACCTTTCCATACGTGTCCCGCGCAAAGAAGCAAAAAGTAAAAGAACCAAGCCCATACAAAAGGAACCAAAACCCCAAGAAAAGCGGAAAGAATTTTTTTTTTTTTTTTTAAGGCCTCTGCTCCTCGTCCCGCATTACCCAATCCGTGGGGCTTGCCCTTGCGTTTACAGACCCGGCTAGCGCCGCGCCCGCGTCCCTGTGATCAATTATAACCAAAACCAGTACCAATCCAAGAGGCCAATCAAACATAAAAAGAAGTAGGAGAATGGACATTCTGGGGTGTCTAGTTATTCCGGCTGTGAACCGGCTAGGACACCCCCTCACCAAATCAGACCTTTACCCTACTCGCGCCCCCCCCCAAGTTGACGGCTGTCCCCAGCGGTTTGTAGCCTTTCACTCCTCCGAGGTGGCGCGTTGCGCGCGGGCTCCTCAGACAAAGGATCCGGCCCGTCCACTGATCCTGAACTTCCAACGCCGTCCCCCGCGTTTGCGCCATCCCCGGCCGTCTGGTTGAAGGAGGTGGAACTGCGCGCCAAGAAACGCTTCACGTGCGAGGCCGCGGCCTTGCGTTTGAGCGGCTCCCCGTCCAATTCCTTGAGCTGGTAGCTCCCGCCCTCAAACTTGGATGCCACGCGGAAGGGACCGTTCCATTGGTTGGCAAAAAGCTTTCCCCACTGAGATTCCAGACTCCGGTTGTACAACAAAACCAAGTCACCCTTCCGCAGCAAATCCTGGAGGCGGTGGGAACAGCGCTTGTCCCAATAGCGGACCAAAGCCGTCCTTGTCTTCCGCAACCTTTCAGTGGCCTTTGCAAGGGTCTTGTCCCGTTGGAGAAGCTGTTTGGCGCGCGCTTCCACAAGTTCTGCGGAGGTCTTCACCTTCCACCAGTCCACGCCCAAGAAGTTTTTGAGCTCTATGTCCACCAGAAGCACCGGACGCTGTCCGTAGAGAAGTTTGTAAGGCGAGTAGCCCGTCGAGCGTTTGACCAAGATCCTGTCCGCAAAGAGGACCGCCGGAAGGGCCTCCTTCCACCGTTGTGGTTTCATTATATAGCCTCGGGTCGGGGACTGCGTCGCGGCCTGCGCGCTCAGCATCTGGTAGGTTAGGCTCAGCAGTGGGGGTGCGCCGCTCCTCAGCAGTAGCCGCTGAGGGTTCAGCAGTAGCCGCTGCGGGTTCAGCAGTAGCCGCTGCAGGCTCAGCAGTGGGCGCGGCCGGATCGAGCACGCGACTGCGGGCCGGGCCTGACTAAGGGAGGCGGGCCGCGACCCACTTGGATGTCCGACTCACGGATGGAGCTGGGCCGACCAGGTTCTCGGACGGCTAGTTGGGGGAGGAAAAGGCGGGGCGACAGCGGGGCTATATGCGTGGGCAGCCGCGCGCAAGCGCGGGCCGGCCAGGGGACGGGAAATCCATGACAGCGCTTTGGGCGGATGCGCGCAAGCGCGGCGAACTTTGGGTATCGCGCGGCGGAGGGCCGCGCCACGAAAGGACAAACCGGATGCGCGTAATGGCAGGCGAGCTGGCGGGGATAGGGTATGGGTATGGGTTGGGGATGGGTTAGGGTTCTGGGTCTAGGGTTCCTTCTTCATGGTTGCTAGTCTGTCTTTGTTCTTGTACTTAGGTTAGGGCTGAGGAGAGGGGGATATAATACCGCTCCCCTCAGTACGGAGGAAGGAGGGGAAGGAAAAAAAAAGGGAGAATCTCTCTCTCTCTCTCTCTCTCTCTCTCTCTCTCTCTCTCTCTCTCTCTCTCTCTCTCTCTCTCTCTCTCTCTCTCTCTCTCTCTCTCTCTGGGGAAAGGAAATGAAGCATTCTCAGTCTTACAGATGCTAGAACCATCAATCCCGTAACTAGGGACAACTTCTTGAGGGACGACCTCTAAAGTTTCCACACCGTTTACCGTCCTCCCCACACATCTTTACCAGGGTGTCCTTAATGGGCTGATGGCCGCGTCTGATCATCCTGGCACCCTCCGGATAGTATTCCGTGACCTGCCCAAACTTAGCTCTGCAACTCTGGACCAGTGTCATTAAGCGCCCCCGGAACTCCGCGCCTCCGTCAACAGTGACCAAGCAAAGCAGACCATACCGCGCAAACCAATCTTCCTCCAAAAACTGAGAAACCTTCTCCGCCAACAACTTCACCAGAGGACAAGCCTTGACCCATCCTGACAGATTGTCCCGCGCAACCATCAGGTAGGCAAACTTCTCTGCCTTTATGTGGACCACATTGAGGGAGACCCGCCCAAACAACGCGTCCTCCCCCGTAGGGTGACCCACCTCCCTGAGCAGCCTAGAACTCTGCCGTTGACACGCTTCGCAAGACTTCACCCATTCCCGTACCGCGCGCACCACACCTGGCCACCAGAACCTTGCCTTCACCAGCCTCCGCGTTTTGATCTCGCCCCGGTGCCCAAGGTTGTTGTGGAGACACCTCAGAATCATTTCCTGGTCCCTCCTCAATGTTGCGACCGCCAAAGGCACCGGGGTACTTTGCCGCCACAGTTGCCTGTCCTGCATGTAGAAGTTAGTTGTCCGCCGCTTTGCCCACCAAATTTCTGTTCCTGACGCATCCTTGGGAAACTGGAGATCCCGCAAGAAGGAGCACAAGATTGCGTAGCGCCCGGACTGCTGCAGCGGAAGGGTGACCTCCGTCTCCATCATACCCATGCGAATAACTGGAGACTCCACGTCCAAGGGCTCCGCCCCCTAAAACAAATCCTCCCGCGGATACCGCAAAAGCGCTTCGGGCATTGTGAATGCCTTCCCTGGAACATGAACCACGCCAAAAGTGAAGAGCTGGAGAAACGCCACCCACCTAGTCATAGGAGCTTTTGGCAGCGTTGGAGAGTTGATCATCCTTGCCAGGGCCTCTGCGTCGACCAGAAGCTCAAAGTGCACCCCCCAGAGCAGGTGCTGAAGCCTCCGAACAATTTTAGTGACTCTGCATAATTCTAACTTTGGCTGCGAGTAACAACTCTCCATTGCTGTAAAAGTCACTGACTCGTAGAGAACCAGCCTATCCTTACCATCCTCCTCCTGCGTCAGGACACCGCCCACGCCAAACTTGCTAGAGTCAACGGCCAAGCGGATCCCTCCCGCGTTGTAGTTGAGGTTGCAGAGGACAATGTTGCGGCCCACAATCTCCTTGGGCTTTGCTAAGGCAGCGTCACACCGCGCCTTTCCGGGTCAGCGCCCGCAGCAGACTTGCGACTTCCGCGAACCGTTCAATGAACATGCCAACATAGCTGCACAGTCCCAGAAATTGGAGAATATGCAAGGGTGTCCGCAGGGTTGGCCATTTGAGGAATTTGTTTTGTTTCTTTGCCGCAATTCTCCTGCCGTCAAAAGCCACCACATGGCCTAGCACTTCCAACGCCGGAACACAAACTGCCAGCTTACCCCCTGATACCGTGAGCCCTGCCTCCTCAATTCAAAACAAGACCCACTCTAATGTCTGCACGTACTCCCAGATGAAGCGGCGGATCTTTGGGGCCTCCTCTAGCACCGCACCCCCGTAATTTGTCTTTGGTCCTTTGATGCCGGCGTCGTCAATGAAGATCAGAACCCCCTCCGGTATGTTGTCCCACAGGATCCACGTCATCTGGGCTTGATAGACCTCCACCGAGTTTGTTTCCCCCTGCGGCAACTGTGTCAGCTGCATCCTTCTCAATCCTGTCTTGAACGCGGTTAGCGGCTGCAAGTTGGGATGGAGCTTGCGCTGATCATACCCTCCCATTACATTGACCAAACCGTAACACGCGCGCCCCGCCATCAATTCCAGGAACTTGTTTACGCGCGGAGGCAATCCCGCCTCCCGGATAGTGAAAAAGTTAAGCCGCTGCAGGTTGCGAACAATCCTAAGCGACTTCCCGTCCTGCTTAACAACCGTGAAAATTGGGCTAGAGTAGCTTGATGTTGACTGCTTGTACAACCCCGTCCTCACACGCTCCCAGACCAGTTCCAAGGAGGGTTCCCGCACGGTCTGAGGGATCGGAATTGGCTTGATTTGCCAGGGTTTGTGCGGCACCGTGGGGATTACATAGGGGTTGCCAACCTTGCCCTTCAGCAATCCGCGCTTGTCGGGCCCAAAGGCAAGGGCCTTCTTGCAGAGCACCAACACCAATGCTAACAAATCCTTCTCCTCCGTAATCAACCACCCCGCCAGCCCAAAATTCAGCGCCTTGATTTGCTTGTTTGTGATCCGCGCCAACCGCGTTAACCACCCAAACTTCCTCAACGGACTCACCCAGGGATCCCAGGACCAGGAGATTGGCCTCAGAGGCCCGTTCAGCCCCTGTGGCATGGGCTTGTTCCAGGGCCGGACCTTTCACGCCACAGGCTTGTATTGCCCTGTGTTGCACCTAACCATTCTTACGCACCCACCGTTGTTGTCGCAAATCCTGGCAACAATCAACCCGCGGCTCTCGCCTTTGCTCACAAGCGTGGCACTATGGTAGGGTTTTTGAAACACAGTACCTTCCAGTGGTGCATACTGAGGAAGAGGACTTACTTCTGCCGCTTGCGTCCTCCGCGCACTTCCTTCCGCCTTTTGCTCCTCCCTAGTTGACTGCCCGCACGAGGCTGGAGCTTTCCCCGCGCGGTACCCACGGTTGACTAGGGAAACCCTCCGCAGGGCAGCCCTCGCAGTCGTCCCCATTTTCGGACTCTGCCTCTTTGCCAACCGCCGCCGATTGCACCCATTTCCCCTTCCTGTGGTCGGAGATTGTTGTCTCAAACCTTGCCCCGGACGCATCCTCCACCGTCAGCGCCTCCGTACCTTCCTCCGCGTTGAACATCATTCGGGCCTGGAATCCAAACATGAACGGCTGACCCAAAATCATGTCACTGCACTTGACCAAGAACGACAGCGGCTTCCAAACCTTTGCAACCTCCACCACCCCATCTACCCAACATTCCCCCCCATTGAGCGCCCACAAGCCCATAGCACACTTCCTCCGCACCAGGCCCAACTCATCCACCAGTTTTGACGGGATCAGGTTGACCATCAACCCGCTGTCCACCATTTCCCACACTTTCCTTCCCGCAATCTTCAGTGAGACATAGGCAAGCGGCACCAACACGGCTTTGGATTGGCACAACTCCTGTTCCGCTTCCTCTGCCACCGCATTCACGCGCTGCACTGTTGCTGGGATCCTGCCATCCCCATGCTCCTTCAGTGCCTGGAACATTTCCTTGACAACCACTGGAGAGACCGCGACCAGCTCCCGTAGCGTGAAAGGTATCCGTACCTCACTCCCCATCACTCGCCAAACAATTTCTGCGGCCTTCCTTCTTCCTCCAGAGCTGATCGCCGGCGCGTCGCCCCCCAACCCTTGCGCCCCAACCCTTGGAGCTTGATTTAATGGCCGCTCCTTGGCATCCACGTCCATCCTTTCTGACACAATCCGCTTGTTTGCGGCCAATGTCATAACTTCCACCTCCACACGCGGTGCCCGCCACATTTTGGGCCCGGTGACAATCCCAAGGGACACCTGAGCGGCCCCTGCGGGTCCGGCCCTTTCCCTAAACTGCTCCACCGGCGGTGGCTGACCAGCCCCCAGGTCCACCGGTTTGCCCAACGGCAACATGTAGGTCCCCCCGGACGCGCGAACCAACCCCTTGTTCATGTCCTTGGTCAGATCCGCGCAACCAGACTTCCAATGACCTTTATTGCCGCAATATGTGCACAGGCAAACCAAAAACCCCCCCATTGGTCCGCTACTGGGCTGAAAGCCCCCTCTTGCATGGGGCAGCAGATCACGCAAGAAAGCAGGAGGCGGAGCCGTTGGCTGGGCCGCCATCCGATTCATAAGTATCCGCAAGTCCCGTAGCATGTCTGTTACCTTGTTCACCGGTACTCCCATTGACTGCAAAGGGGCTACGGGCCATTCTGTTGCTGGCGGGTCCACAAGCGGTGCCGGTGTCAGGGCCGGGGCGGAAGAGGCTGTTGGTGTCCTTGAACTTGCCGGGAACAACCAGGATGTATCCTTGATCAGCTCTTCCAAGTCAATCTTGCTCTTGACTGCCTGGTTGATTACGCCCAGGCTCGGAAGGAGAGCAATGCTCCCATACACTGACCGCGTTACCAACCCGCACTCGAATAGGTAACACTGGACCCGCGCGCAAATTTGCGGCGCAAGCCCGCCTAGGAACGCCTGCTTCATGGCCCCCGTCTGACCCACCATCACCTGGTTCTTTTCTAGGTAACTATAAATTTGGTCAAACTGGGACTTGTACTTGGAAAGATCACTCTGCGTCCGCACCCCTCCTTGGGAAATTGCCTCACCCGCCGCTCGCTCAAAGTCCGTCTCCCAAAAGCGGGGCTTGCGCTTCCCCCACCTCGCCATCATCTCGCCCCGGAGCCTTCCCCAGTTGCAAGCCTCATACCCTGCCATATCCTCCACGTCCCGGAGCGTATTCTCTTCCGCGATGAAGAGAATGACAATGCAGACCTTGTCCTCACCCGTTGCGTTTTGGGAGTCCGTGATATCCTTGAATCTTGCCAGAAAGCGCCCGATGTCCGAGGTGTCAAATTGGAGATGGGGGAAGTTCTGCGGCCTAAGCCACACTCGTCGCGGAACCTCAGCCACCTCCGAAGGCTCCAACCGAGGAGGAGCAAAACCGCCGGACCGAGTAGTCGGTGGTGATGGAGGTGTTGGCCCGCCAGCCCCCGGCCGGAGATGGAACAAGGGTGGAACATTTGATCCTGGGGTAGTTGTGGGCAGCATTGCACCGGATAGCTTTGAGAGACCTAGACAAAAGATTACTTCCCGGCCAGACCCCCAGATGTGGAAGGCAAAGGTGAGTTACGCTCCTAAGTTCTCCGCAAGTCAGGAAGTTGTTGATCTAGGCGTCTTTAAGGAGGTTGGATGCAATGAGTTCTTAAGTGAAGTGAGATAAAAGAGAGATAATGAGATGTATTCTTCTTCCTTCAATCCTTCCTCTTCCTTTCCTTTCCTTCTCCGATAGATGGATTGATTGATTCAAAGATAGATAGATCATGACCCAACCCAGAGTTTAGGGTGAGGACTCAGATCCCCCCCTTCAACCCTAACCTAAGTACAACCACAAACGCAAAAGAACAATGAAACACAACCCCTAAGCACAGAACCCTAGCCCAACCCTACCCCTCCATTCCTTGCCCCATATCCCGTGCCCCTGGATATCAACGTACGCCCGGTTTGTCCTTTTCATGGCGCGGCCCTCTGCCGCGCCCTACTTGGAGCCCCCCGGTTTGCCCACCTGCGCGCATCCGCGGACCTTGCGGTCCGCAGGTCGGCCCGCGCCTGCCTAACCCCCAATCGCCCCGCCCTTGCCTTCCAGACTAGCCACCCGGGAGCTTCATCGGGCCGGCTCCATCACTCGGTCCGCGTTTCCTGGGCGGGTCGCGGCCCGGCACCCTTGGAGTAGGCCCGACCCGCACCTGGTGCTGAGCCCCGCAATTCCTACTGCTGAGCCCGCAGCGGCTGCTTCTGAGCCCTCAGCAGGCACTGCTGAGACTGCGCGCACCCAAATGCTGAGCCCAACCTACCCAACTGCTGAGCGCGCATCCCGCGACGCAGCTTGCAACCCAAGGTTATAAATACAACACCACAACGTTGGATGATATCAGTGATGAATTTGATTGGATGATGAATGGATGATGGAAAACAGCAGGGAGAAGAGCTCCTTAAGTACAAAAGATTTGCCTCTTGTGAGCCCATGATAAAACTAGCCAAAAGACAAATTTTCCGCCCCAAAAGAGCTCTAGAGGCTCTACAGGCCTTTTTACTTGGTTTGGGCTACATCAGCCCGCATGGCATCATTCCCTGTACCCTTACAACCAGCCTATTCCAGTCCTTTCTGGTGTTTCCACTGTTACAGGGCTGAACCAGCCCCTTTTCTGTTCAATCCCTGGTTGTTTGTCACCTCACTGGCTGGCTGTTTGCCTCATGCAACCAGCCCCTGGCCATACAAGTGGCCAGGTGGGACCCAGGACACACCTGGGTCCGGTCTCATACTCACATGGGTGGGGTGTGACCAGCGGACATGCTGTCCCCCCCTCCTTCTCACAGATCCCTACAGGGGGCAGTCAAATCCCCCTAACAGGGGCCCTGGGTGTTGATACACCCAGGGTGTTGATACACCCAGGGTGTTGATACACCCAGGGTGTTGATACACCCAGGGTGTTGTCAAGGTAAGGTGGGCTGGGGGGTGGTCAAATCCCCTCTGGCCCGTTGCTCCTCCCCCTTGGTAAAGGGGGGGGGGGGGAGAGCGCCCCTTTGTTGGCCTTTGCTTTGATGGTGGAGGGGTGGTCAGGTCCCCCCCACCGCTGGTTGCTTTGTTGCGGCCAGCTACCTTGTCATCCTCCTGGGTGGGAGGGTGATGAAATCCCCCCCACCCTGACCGGTTGCACCTTGCAACCGGCCGCTGGCTGGTTCAACCCAGCCAGCCTTCCCCCTCCCCCTTGCAATGGCGAGCAAGGGGAGGGGGAGGAGCTGTGGCCGTCAGCCCCAGCCTTGAGGCTCCAACAGCCGGCGGCCACCCCACACGGCTGCTGCGTTTCCCCCTACAACCTCCCCGCGCAGGCCGTTGGGCCCCATAAAAGGGCCGTAGGAAAAAACAGTGGCCCCAAGTGGGCCACGACACGGGCTGCAACATGGGCAGCGGCCCCAATGGGCAGCCCCAAGCCCAAAAACTGAGTAAACCATACTTTGGCGGGCCAGCCCGTCTGGCCAAGTATGTCCAAAATAAACCTTGGGCCCAATTATGCCCATACAAGCCCATCTGGCTGTATTTGCCCACATACCTTACCAGGCCTGTTAGGGCCCATGTACCAATAGGCCTGTTTCATGCGTTTCAAGGCCAGTTTGCCCAAATCCGTGACATGCACACAGGCCTGTATGGTCCGTGTGTGTTTCCAATGGGCCGCAGAGGCCCACATGTGCATCCCATTTGGATTAAACTTATACTTAGCACTTGCATAAGTGCATACGTATTTCAACACACCTCCTTAATCCAAAAGGGGTGACATTTGCATGTTAGTCACAAAGCCTTGATGCTTTTTCCTATCTAAAGCCTTAGTCAAGATATCTGCAATCATTGCTCCAGTAGGCATGTACCTCAACTTAATCTCCTTGCAGTTAACGGAATCACAGATACAGTTATAGTGAACATCAATATGTTTTGTTCTTGAATGGAACACTTGGTTTTGCGCTAACGCAATGGCACTCTGGTTATCAGAATACAACAATGCAAACTCTTGTGGCTTATGTATATCCTCTAAGACTTTTCTCAACCATGATGCTTCCTGTGAAGCTGCTAAGTAAGCTCTATACTTAGCCTCTGTTAATGAAAGACTTATTGCCAACACCTTCTTGGACATCCATGACACCAGATTCTTACCTAAGAAGAATACAAAACCACTTTTTGATTCCCTAGTGTTACCATCTACCCAACTTGCATTGGGATAACCAACCCAATCAAAGTTTGCTGCCTTTGTAAACAACAGCCCCAGACTGTGCATTCTTTCAAGATACCTCATAACTCTCTTAAACGCTGAAAAATGCCTCATTCTTGGATTCTCTAAGTGTTGCAACAAGACACCAATTGCAAAGGCAATATTGGGCCTTGTACACTGCCCCAAATAATTAAGCAATCCAACAGCTGACCTGTAGTTGTTCCCAGATTGAATAAACTCCAGATACTCCTCATCTGTAGACTTCTCTAAGCAAATGTTTGAATGCATGGGAGTACCAAACTCCTTTTCATCCTCTAAGCCATATTTCTTAAGAAGAGCTGCCACATAATGGCTCTGGTCTAACTTAATACCATTCTTGCTCTTACTGACTTTCATTCCTAGCACCTGTTGCGCCAGACCAAGATCTTTTATCTTGAATTCCTTTTTGAGTTTCTCCATGACTCTCTCTTTACCATTTCCAATAATGATAATGTCATCAACCCATACAAACAAAATTGCATCCTTTCTCACAAAGAGAAAAGGGTCAGTCTCAGATGTCTTGAAACCAATCTGTATCAGTTTCTCACTCATGGTATTATACCACGATCTAGCTGCTTGCTTCAATCCATACAGGGATCTACACAGCTTGAGGACATATTCCCCTTTATCTGCTGAAAGAAAACTTCTTACACAGATTTTCTTCATAGCTTCTGGTTTAGTCTCTACTAACCATTCACAAAAACCATCAGAGTAGTTTCTCTTTATTCCATAGTAGCAGAGCTTGGATAAAGCAGGCCAGTATTAGAATAGGTCCTGGACTGCAGCAGGATTGTTGCAGATATTTATTACTTTACCCTCTTTTCTGAAACACTGTTTCTGGCTTCTAATCCACCAACTCAATTGGCTTCTTTTAATCTACAAAAAAATTGGCCATAAGACCTTGGTGGCAAGCATATTTCTGGTCCTGACATGAAGTGAAAAAGGGCCATGGAGGAGGACAAGGTTGAGAGGAGCCAGTTGAAAAGCCTAAAAATGAACACCTATGGAGGCTTAGTTGACAGGAATTGCAAGCAGTGCAACCAGAATTGCAGGAGTAGGACCCACCCATTCTCATACAATACTTTAAGGGGCCCATATTTTAAGCAGAATCAATCAATATCTGCAGAGCAGATGTAAGTATGGGAAATGGTGAGGGAGGAGCTCAACCCTTGGCAAAGAGAGGAAGAAGTGTCTCAATGCTAGAGGGGGAGACTTACAAAATTTGAAGTAGGTGGTGGGTGGGTGGTAGAGGGTGGAGCAGATGGGTAGGGAATCCTGAGGATGGAATTCAAGTTTTGGGGGGATGTGGTGGTTATTTTTATAGAGATAGGCTAAGCAGTAAACTGGTGGGTGTATGGAGGCTCTAAATATTCTGGTTCCTGAAAGAAAAAATATACCTTTCAAAAGGTGGCTCTCACATTCAATCTGTGGGTGGTGGAGAATGTTGAGGTGCAAGAATTGCAATTTGGATGAATTCCATGAATTTTAACCCACAAATATGCAGAAGTATAGATGGAGGATAGTGGAGCTGTATGCATATATGTGCAGAGGATTCCTATGGCCAAGCGAGAAATTAGAGGACTATCAATTATGTGTCCAAAGACCAATTATGTTGTATGCAAGGGTTGCAGATTGTACATTTAATTGTTGGGACGGTAGCTTGTGAAAATCAACGGCTCAAAATGAAGAGATCAAGGGATATCTTAAAAAATGATTTACAGGGATCTTTCAAGGTAGGAATGTTGGGGTGGATTGAATATTAAACTATTGGAGTTGACAAGCACTGGCATAAGAATGCATGTGGATCAAAACAGGGATCAGTCAAAGTCAATTGTGGAGGTGCATAAGTGGCAAGGGTAGTGTAGAAGGAGTCTCTTTTTGATGTTATCTTTTGTTTTTCTTGCTTTATTTTAGGGTTGTATATATAAGTTCATGGTCATGGGAGAGAGAAGAGGGATAAAACCACAGATTAATTGAGAGTCTAACTTGGGAAAACTGGATATTTAGAGAGCTTTTATATTTTTGTGGGGAGAAGTCTAGTAGTGTTAAGGGTGTGGAGTAGTTTTCTGCTAAATATTTGCAAAGACCATAAAGAAGGAGTTCTAGAGATATGGTGAAAATAGTTGCAGGTTTGGATAAGGATACCAATAAAAAATAAGAATAATTCCCAGACTGGAGCAGGATTGGGGCAGATATCTTGTTGTGTCCACAATTCTGTGCCACAATGTTCATTATCCATCCCTTGAATTCACATTCTGAAATCACCTGCCTGTACTTTGATGTCAGAATTTCATTTAGCCTTGCATTTCTCTACATCTTCTGCATCCTTTCTTTTCCCTAGCTAGATGAGACATCATCAGGTTGTGAATAGTCATCCGCATCACAATTTAGATTACCTTAAAAGGCCAGGAAATTGCCTGTTGATCTTCTCCTCAGATAGTCAATTTCATATGTTCTTGCACTTTTCTAGTTTAAATTCTTTACATCAAGCTTTTCCTCAGTTTCCTGATCAAAAAACCCCCCCTTGCACCTTGAACCTTGCACTTGACTTCAAAATTGAGTTCAAACTTTGAGGGATAGGCTTTCTAACTTTTTGGATTTCTTTTGGTGTTGGTCTTTCTCATTTGTTCCAAGTCTTCACAAGTCCTTTCTGCTTCTAATTAAATGGTGCAGGTTTGTGAAAATTGAATAGGTATCAGATATCCTGTGCATTTATTATTTTCTTTATCCAGATTATAACTTTTATCAAAATCAGAACAAACATCTTGTGCTTAATGGCTCACTGATTTTCCTATTGTAGAGGTCTCCTTAGCCAGTTTCCTTCATACATCCTTTAACCTTTCTGAGTTTCAGCTAATACATCAGGCTTGGGCCAATTCACATCTCCATCAAATCATTTTTCCCTCAACCTTTCACTTCTCAAATATTTTGGACTTCAGACTAGCTTTTCACTTTGAGTCTTACTTTGACCTTGTTTGACCATCCCTAAGATTTTCTTTTTTGGACTCTTCAGTATCTGGGTTTAGGTCATGTGAGGATGATAGAATATTCATCAATCCCATAGTATTTCAAAGCAGAACTCATTTTATTTCAAAGTTCTAGATACACTTTTTAAGTTCTTTCAATCAAGCCTCTCAAATTTGTTGAAAACCCTGATTGAATTCCTCCTAGTATTGAAATCAACTCAACCCACAAGTGTTCACAAAAAGGATCATTCACAAATTATCAGAATTCTGATCAGGAATTGTATCCCCCCTCTCCCTTTTTTTTGGTGAGGATTTTCTCAGGATTACAAATCATCTGGGACCACTGTCAATCCTCAAGGATCAGAAGTGATTGTAAAATTAAACTCTGAAGATGTATCCAGCTCAATGCATGTACCTACAAACAAGAGCTTTTATGGTCATAAACAACTCCAAGAGTTCTATGAAACCTCAAAAGGTTCTCCAACACCTTCCCCATCTGCAAAAAAAAAACCAAGACTGGCTAAAATCCCAATGGCAGATCAATCCATCATGATCTATAATCTTGAGCCAGGGATTCTTTTGATGAGGTCCATGTTTCTAGGGCCCTTGAAGATCATCAATCAGTCAGGAGGAGCAATTGATCATCATCTCAATCTTCAAACATACTCTCTAGCCAAGTACTCTCTTGTTTTTAAGAAATCACTTGGACCAAATCACAAGTGGCTCAAATACTTAATCACAAGCCACTTTTATTTCAACAAGTAGCAGAGCAGGGGAAACATGAGTGGATGTGGCTTGCTTTGGCATGATGGAGAGATATAGAAGAGAAAATCATAGATGCCTCAAGTGAGGACCACCAAAAAAACCTAAGGTGGAACAAACAAGGGCAACTGGTTAACTCCCAATCTTTTTATTGCAAGGGGGGAGAGGGAGGGGGGGTGGGGAACAGGGGTCAGAAAAAAAAAAGTTTGACAAACTGGAAAAAAGGGGCAGCTGAAGGAAGCCAAAAAGGTGCTAGCAGATGGTAACAGCATTTACAAAAAACACACACTTTCAAATGATCAATGAAATGAATGAATACCTCACCACTCTGCGATGCAGACTATGGTTGGACAACACAAAGACTAACCGGAACTTAAAACAGTCAAAAAGGCAAAAGGCAAAGAAGAAAGAGATCGAGACAGAAAGGAAAATGATATGATGCCAAAGTCGAGTGAAGCAAATGAATTACGATACTAAGCGATTAAAGAAGATACTAGTCGAGATGATTTTGGATGATAGAAGGTAACCAACTGATCTGGAGAGGAAAGAAAGACAGAACACAATGAGCGCAAAAAATAAAATAAAATCAACTTCAACCAATAATACACTTGATTTATTTTTTTTGGCTTCTTTTCTTCTTGTTATTTTGAGCCGGAGATTTTCAACATGTGCATATAAGAATATCGGGGATGAGCAAAATAGGCCAAAAAAAAAAAACAGGGTCACATCCGCCAAGCAACATTGAACGTCTGATGAAAAAACCTGACCAAACTGTCCCACCTACTTTGACTCCTTGGGTTCTTCAGCCACACGCTTTCCTTGAACTTCAAAAAAAAAGGGAAAGCGTGAGGAAAAGTGTTCGCCATACCCTTCGTCGGAAAGAGTGACAGTTTAAGATGACGGCCGGATTAGTAAGTTGGGGCGTGCTTTATTCAAAGGCGGCTGATCCATCATTCAGCCGGAAAATATAAGCAGAAAGACCTTTGGGGACGTTTGCAGAGCCTAATTGATCTCCAGGCCCAACATCTCGACTACCTTCTTAGCCAAAGTGGCAATTTCAATCTCTCCCGAATCTTCAACTTCGGACGAACTACCGGCTTCACCGTCCGCATTGCCAGCCTCGCTCGAATTGGCGCCCCCAGCCGCAACATTGCTCCCGTCAGTCGAGGTGGCCAATTGAGTGACAAGAGGTAAGATGAATTTAGAAGATCGAATATGATTTTCCAAAAATTGTTCGCCTGAGTCTAAAAGCTGGACACAAGTCCATACTGCTATATGCTGGAACGTTGGATCCGTAGACTCCAGGAAGCGAACGAGATAGCCCTCCAGTCCTCCTTCTGGTTTATCCCAGACTGCGTTGAAGGCTGAATAATCCTCGGCTGTAAGTCAAAGGAAAGCATCATAGACAAACGGTTAAAAAAGTCATGTGGGTAGATAGTTGGAGTTGTTGAGGGCCTTGCCTTTCGAAGATAAGTTGCCAATAGCAGCAGCACTGTTGCCTTGAACTTCAACGCTGACGCTGTTTGTCAAGGGAATCAAAACTTCCAGAATTCCCAATTGCAAAAGATGACCCTTGATATCTTCACTGAGACCGAGGACCGCAGCGCAAGCAGTCATTTCACTCTGAACACTCAGAGGCACACTCAGAACGAGTTCCTTAATTCTTTCGATTGCACCAGCTTCAACGATTGCTGCCTTGTTTTTCTCGGAAGATGCAGCGAGGTTGCGAAGCGTCGAAATAGCGTGGCATTGAATTTCCTCATTTTCATCATAGGCCAGGAGTTCAATTAACGGATTTAAAAAGTTGGCCTCAATAATTGGGGATTCGTTCTGGGGCGTGATCGAAACATTTCGAACACAGGCGGCGGCTGAAAGAATAAGAGGTAAAAAGGATGACCGGAGCAAACGAAGCAGTGGGGGTAGTCCTCCACACTTGACGATTTCGATTTGATATTTCTCTACGGTAGGGGTTGAAATGGATGCGCGAGACGAGTATCAGGAAATGAGGCAAATAAATGAGAAGAGCAACAAGGATCACAAACCATCAGACGCCAAGTTCCGCAACGCGAGCGCGGCCTGACATTGAACTTTGAGACTCGGACTATCCATCAGACCAATCAAACTATTAACTAGTCTTGGTTCCCCTTGAGCCAAGCGTTTACGATTAGCGGCATCGACGGCTATATTACTCAACGCGGTGGTACAGTAATATTGAACATCAGTGTCTGATGAAGATAAAAGGGAAACCAGGACCGGGATTGAACCAGCGTTGACGAGTTGTTGACGATTCTCATCTGAATGAGTCATATTCAATAGGGCACCTGTGGCATTGCGCTGAACTCGAGTATCCTTAGATCGTGCCAAACGAGTCAAAGGTACGAGGGCACCCGACTTGGCAATCTTGGCTTTGTTATCATCTGAGGAAGCGATGGAAGGGGGTGATGAGGCATGATGAAGATCGAAGAAATCATCGACGATGGGAGGAGGGATGGGCTGGTGGCGAACGCACCATGGGTGGCAAGGTTGGTGATACAACCAACAGCATTGCATTGAACTTCCACGTTGGGGCTCAACATTTGACGAATCAAGGGTTCCAGACCGCCGAGTCTGACGATCAGTAGTTTGTTCTCGGCTGAGATAATGATCGACCGGCAGGATGGATACAAGAGATTCGGCGAGACATCAGAGGCAGGTCGAATATTGACAAATGAGAGTGATCATGGGTCAAAGGAGGGAGGGTGACTCAACTGTTGACAGCCAAGTTGCCGAGGGCAGCGCTAGCGGCGCGTTGTACTTCAGTATCGTGGGATTGAAGCAAAAACATGATGGGCTCCAAGGTATCTCTTCCCACTTCGCGAACGTCCTTTTCGGTGATTTCAGCAAAAGCTAGAGCGGCAGAACGTTGGAGATCGACGTTATCAGAGAAGGATAAGGTCGAGAGGGATTTCAGGGGTTCGCCAGTGAAGAAGTTGGTATCCGTCCGACCTGGATCGAAGAATAATTTAGATTAGAAGGACTGCAAAAAGTTGATCAAGGGGGGAGGTGGTAACGAATGAAGATTGAGGAAAGGAAGCGGGGACGGGTGAGGTGGACAGCTACGCACGTTCGAGGAACTGGAGTAGACTGGCAACTGCATCTCTCTCGGGTTCGAGCAAGAGAGGCTCATACCCTGAACCACGACTATGGCCTGTTTTTTTTTTTTTCGGATGGAACCAACGACAAGATAAACAGCGTGATCGGTGAGCGGTGAAAGTGAGCTCGAAGGAAAGAAAGCAGGGAAAGACTGACGCCCGCAACTGCAACAGGAAGATAGGACGTTTCCCATCTGAAAGGATCGGTCGAGAGGCTTGGGGCGGGGAGGAGGTTGTGAGAGGGGTTGAGATTGGTTGGGCTGGATCGAGGAGATGGATCGAAGTTTGAGATGATGAAGATAGGGAACTTGAATCGATGGATGGAGGCAAGTGGATGGTAGTTTGGGTGGTTGCCGATTCGTTGACTGGTAATAGGAAATTCGGGGAGGAGGCGGTCAGGGGGGACGACGGTCAAGAGGGCCGAGGTCCGAGGAGAAGGGTTGGGCGAATGGCTTTAGCCAGCAGGGGTTTTGTCCGGGTTTCTGACCCTGGCGAAAACGGCGTTGGGGCTCTGGGCAGGAAAGGCACGCATGCGCTGGGTTGCCGAAAAGCTGGGTCAGGTTATGGGCTTGAAGGGGGGGCAGGCCTCACTCCCGGCTCACATCACATGCGGCTGGGCCACTACTCGAGTGGTCAATTCACACGCACCACGAAGCGGTATGCGGTTATGTGCACCCAAATAAATATTCACACATGAAAAATACTCACTATGACGCGCATATATCTCAGGGCCAAAACTGCTCCTCAGGAGTTTCTGACTTGACTGACTCGAACTAGACAGTGCCCTTGGGCTCACACTATAGTCTATGACTAGGGTCGATAATTTCCAATCTGAGTTTGAGAGCGTTGACGTAATCTGTAAACTTGTGCAAATGATGGTATTTATGTATGGCGGGTGTATAAATATCTTTGTATACTTTTAACACACCCTGTACTTCACATACTCATCACCCGTTTAGAAGTGTCTGAGCTCAAGGGGAGGGAACACCCAGCAATCCATCACGTCCAATCGGTCTCCAACCAGCCTCATTCGGCATGTTTAGAACTGCTTTGAGCTCCTGTCACGTTGTGTTCTCCAGCGAAAGTTGTGGGCAAACCCATCGCTCTTGTTCCCTCAGGAGTCAGAACCCATTACCAGCGGCATGTAAGCATGAGTATACGTATTTATGTCTGCACATACATCATCAATACCCATGAACCAAAAGGATCAGTGTCAGGGATAGTCCACTCTCAACTTCGCTGCAACCCTCACCCCTCAAGCTAACAAGTTGACCAACTTGCCTGAGAATACAACCTATCTAGGTACATGCTACGTAGCATTGACGGAGTCGAGTTTGACATTCGGAAATCACCCGTGGATCCGACCCACAGCGTACTGTGTTTATCTAGGTTATCGCACACCACCCAGGACGGGGGTCCACGGGCTCTGAACCCTCGAACTGGGACGGACGGTATGACGACTTGATGAATCGTCCTGTCCAATGATCTTTCTCATAAATTCCCAACGGTTTAAGATCACAACTCAAACCATGCAAATCTCACCCTCTGAACTGCGGACCGTCCCTCGATCGTGTACACCTACCCAAGATATTTCATTGACCCCAACTACGCAGTCTAACTTGTAAAGGCTCGCACAAAATCCCTATGGTGCTTTCTTTCGACCACTCTTCTCAATCATTCCGCAGGGACCCAGGTCGCCAAATCGGACTATCCAAGATAATTAGTATTGATAATTCTACATTAGATTTGGAGCTTCATGCGACGACTGTAAGGTGATCGATCCAGCTCTTAGGGCGCCGGCCCAATTATCCAAAGAAGTACGTTTCACTAACCCGCTCGTCGCTATGGTGTATGCACATACATACATTCCTCAGTCAGCTTGCTCATAGTATGGGAGAGCTAGGCACCTGTCACATGGCCGCCCCACAAACTTGACGGATGAAGGGAGAAGTGGATGAGCATGGCAAAAATGAGATAATTATAGGCACTTGGAGAAGAAGGCTCAACGTAAACTCAGAGTGCAAGTTACACGATCCAAAGTTTGAAGTAATGTTTAGAGGTAAGTGCAAGTTTGACATGAATATTTCAATGAAGAAGGAGCCTGGCACAAGCTGAATGTCCTACTTGTGATACAGCAAATGCAAGGATGTATGGAATTAACTACTGAGGATATGATATAAGAAGGAAGCAGTGTGCTTATAGGGTCAAGGACATGCACCGCAATTTGTTAAGTACAACCTGAAAGAAAATCTGCCTACAGTGAAGAAGGAATGTGCATGAGAAGTATAGAATGGTAAAGTGAAAAAAGGAATGAATGATGTCAAAGAAGAAATTGACAAGCTTTTTGAAGTCAGGAATAAAGTGAAACAAGAGTCAAGTTGATGTGAATTGTAACTTTGTAAGCAAGGGGGAAATTAAGTAAAGCAGGTGTGATTTTGAGGTTGAGATTAGTGTTAAGTGCAAGGGCAATGGAATGACATCAGATCAGGTGGTCCCAGTCTGGGCATAAGCCAAGCTTTACTGATGATTCAGAGTAATGCAAAGGATAAACAGAGTGTAAGAAGAAGATTCAAAATATTACTGGTGACAAAGTGAATGAATCAGGCATGAGAGAGTCTTTCTGGTTAACAAGGTTCAAATTCCATAGCTATTGATTCAAATCAATACAAAATGTGCAATGAAAAATCAAAAATGATGACTACTATTGAAGTTGATGGTTCCTTAATCTTGGAGATATTGACCAATTTCTGAAAGTATTGATGGGCTAGTGGGGTTCTAAATTTGTGTAACTTTCAAATTTTGAAGCAGGCCCTGAGGAATTAGAGGCAAATGTTAAAATTAGATCTATGACAATAAACCTTGGGTTTGAAGCCTGATGGCTGCCTGGGTATAAAAATGCAGCCTCCTGCAAGCTGTGAGGAAGTTTTTTGAATCTATAAACCAACTTGACCAATTCATTGATTTAAGAAATGTCCTTGTGGTAATACTCTTTTCATTATGAATAACTAAGTAATACCTAATCATGAATTTCTAGAATTATTTTATTAATCAAAAAAAATTCTGCAAACCTGTTACTTAATATCAAGGCAACCAATCAAATTTTCAACCACTGGAGCTCTTGGCCATTGAGCTAACCTTTGAAAAATTTATTGGAAAGTCCAATAATTGTCAAGAGAAAATGGATTGAAAAAGGGGGAAAGCAAAAAAAAGATACTTATAAATAAGATAAATTTGTTTTTTTACAAAGTTTCAATTTGATGTAAAAAACTTCACCATCCTCACCATAAATTGTTTCTATTCAAGGAGAAATATATGGATAACCTCATTTAATTGAAAAGGTTGAGGAAGGGGGAGTAAATGCAGTATTTGAAGGCAATCCAGAGGTAAATTTGGAAATTAAAATTGAAATTAAAGACGCTATCAAGACAAACATTATGAAAGTTGATAGAAGATTTGATCAAAGGGTCTTCCAAATTTCAAATGAATGAGACACAAAAAGAGGGATTTGAATATGAAGAAGAATGATTAGAAAGATTGAAAAAACCTTGAAATTTGAAGATCTCTATATTCAAAGGAAGATTTAATGGATTTTTTTAAAATATTTTAGAGAATTATCACTTCTGATAGAAGCTTATTATATGGGAGGTTTCACAGAGTTTAAGAATGGGTTCAATAATTTTTGGGAAGAGACCAACCATAAATTAAAGGAAATATGATATATTTATTACATGTTCATTATTATAATGATTCTTTTGTTATTAGATATCTTTAAAATATGATTTCCTGATGAATATTTTTCAGTTCTTAGTCCATATAAATCTTTATGAAAATTCAGAACCTTAGTGAAGGAGAAATAAAAAATGAAGTTAATTGAATATTTCAATGAAATTTTGAAGAAGAAAAAGGAATTTAAAATGAGATAGAAGAAATTGTCTATGATTTTTCATGATTTTTGTTTAAATTTTTTTTAATTGAACTCTTTAACTGAATCAGGAGAGCTTTTAATTTCATGGGATGGTTATCAAGATTTGCACTCTTAAGCGGATTAGGATACAGTATTTTGAAAATTAATTCAATCTTTCTTGCATAGTATTGAATGAATAATATGAATTTGATGCAAATTCAAGATTATTTTCAATTTTTAAATTTTCTGTAGGATGAAAAATATGGTCCAGGTATAGGAATTAAGTAGGATGTGGGGGGGGAATTTTAAATTCCAGAAAGATAGCTTTTTGTTTTCAAATGAGAGATATGTTTTCAGAATTCTTCAAAATAAAGGCTCAAACCTTGAAATTTCCAAGTTAATTTTGTAAGCTCTTCTTTTCAGGATCTCTAAAAACAATTGCAAGGGTTGAGACATACTCTATCTCTTAGTTAAAAGTTAGTAGAAGTAATCAGATTTTTTCCATATTTTTATTTATAGAACATATCAAGTATCTTAGGATTAGTTCAAAGTTGCTGTTAGATATTTTGAATATTTTATATTTAACTAGGAGTAGTTTTTGAGAGTTTTAAATGAATAAAAAATCTGAATTCCTTCCAGAAATTTGTGGATAGGGTGACTGTTTGGTTGAGGAATGAGTGGAGAATTTTTAAGCAAATTTGGCTAATTTTAACCCTTTTATCCAAATTTGCTTTTGGTAATCAAAATAAATATAAATTCTGCTTTCAATTTTTTTTTTAATCTTTTTAGGTTGAATTTTTTTTTGATCATAAGCGTTTGTTTAATTCTAAATAGTATTGAGTTTTTGAAATTTTGATGACAAAATGCTTTATGTGAATGATGAGCAAAACTCTCAAATAGCTAATTCCAGTCAAATATTCTCCAAGAAGACTTAAAAAGAGGTTTTTCAATTATTTCAAATTCTTCATAGATCTTCACTTGAACAAATAAATGAATATTTGTAAAAAAATAAAGTATTAAATCAACAGTATTTTGTGCGTCAGAATAGGTCTATTGGGTTATGAAGTCCATGGAATGTTAATTGAAAGGATAAGATAACCCAGAATGACTAAAGCAGTTCATACTTCTAATGATTAAATGATTTCTTCTAATCTAAATCATAGAAAGAGATTAAATAATAATTGTCTTCCTTTTTCATAGCATTTCATAGGAAGTCCAATCAATCAAATTGTGGTTTTTTTCCTTCCCATGATGACCAGCTCATTTTGAGACATTTGTTTATTGAAATATATCTAAATGTATTTGAGAATGATTTTGAAGTACCATACTATTATTATATAAAATAGTTTTATCTTTTTCAATAGATTGGTCCTTTGGAAAATATTTCAGTTTACCTCTTATCTATATAGATTGAAAATTTGATTATTTGTAATTTTTAAGTTCAAATAATGCTTTAAAAAAATTCTCCAAAAATTTTTCAGGATTTTTATAAGAAACTTTCATCCACCTCTTGGGATCAAAAATTCAACAAAATGATGAAGCAGAAGTAAATTTTCCTAATATTTCAATTCAATGATTAATTTAAAGTTGTATCCTGAGAGGAATACAGCACATTTTTTATTCAAAGAATTAAAGGGTTTTTTTCTCATAAAATATTTAAGAGAGTTGTGATAGGTTAATGATTTTCAAATTTCTGTAAATGAAACATGGGTATTTTTACACAAATCCTGCAAATTAAGCAGATCAAATTATTGAATTCATTTTCCTTCTTCAAAGGAATTCATGGGTGGAAACATTTGCTTATTTTTCCACCCTACCATATACAATGAAATTTTCCCATGACCAAGAACCCATGAAAAAGAAAATGGCAGCCATGGAGAGAGTTTGTGTGGAGGGGTGGGAATGGGGGCTGGAAAAATTATTAAAAGCTCTCCACCTCCACAAAATTCAAGAAATGTTCTCACCATTATTGTTTGCATGCAATGGAAATTGTGTGAAAGGGTTGAAGACTTAGCATAGGTATTCCACGCTCCCTCCATTTCAAATTTATTAATATTTTCTCTGGAAACATCAAATCTTTTTATCCCCCTGCTCAAGTCTACAAATTAAATGCAAATCCCTAGGAAATGTAAAAATTTTCAGAAAATTTCACACATCTTTTACATCCTTCACATTTTATTTACTTATTTTTTGATATTTAAGCTTTAAATACTTCCCCCAAAAGTTCAAAACAATTCTGTTCTCAACCATATTATACCCATTTAGATCTTTGAAGAAACATCATGCCTTGATTTACCTTTTACCTTGCATAAAAAATGCCTAAATTTCCTGGTAAAATTTTCAAGCCTTTTAAAGTGGAAATTCACAATATATATTTGACCCAGGGAGAAGGTTCTCCTAATTTTTTTAATAATCTGCTATTTATATTCAAGTGATATGTAGTATTTATTGATGTGAGAACATACTATGGATTATGCTATAACTTCCCGCAAGTATATTGAGTATCCATATGGTATTTTTAATCCATGATAGATATTGACTACAGTTTCCCGCATAGAAACACACAAATAGTCCCTCCTGGATATCATAGGCATATCAAGTTATTTTTTCAATGGTCCTATTTCAAAAGGAAAGAATTGAAAATTGCATGATCACCCCATGAATGGCTTACTGTTTGAACCCAAAAGTAGCATTAAATAAATTTTAATTAACAATTCAATGTGAGAATCTGTTTTCACATGATAGAAAGAATCAATTCCTTCTGCTTGACTGCCACCAAAACTCTTATGAAGCTGTCCACAAATTTACTGCTACCTGGAATTCATTGAAATTAAAAATACTTGTGCCTTAGGTTCTCATTGATGAAGTGGAACACTATTTCAATATTCATTGAATTTTCCATGCTTGCCTTATCACCTCCTATTTTCACTGAAACTTATTTATTAGATTATGAGCCTGGGAAAGTAACAGGAAATATATTGCCAACCAGGTTCTGCAGCAAAAGTTTTTCCATTGCTGCAGGATCAAGAAATATTTATTACTCTTAACAGGTTGGTCTGGCCACACATCCTTCTCTCTGAAGCCCTCAGCTGATTTTAATTTCCCAGAGACAAGACAAGAAGCTATCAAATGATCAAGCTCCCTCTCCTCCCCAGCTGGGTTAAAAATATTTCTTTAGAAGTATATTTGTAATTGATTTCACAGTAATTACTTTAATATATTTTGTTGCAAATAAAAAGTGTACCAGCCTGGTTAGGGAATCAAAATGTGTTCTCAGGGTTCAGGGAAAAAATTGCTAGATATTTTACAAGAAATTGATTTTCTGGATGCATTTCTTGAGCTATGTAGAGGAGAATAACTTTTAGAAATGAGAGAATATGGGTTCACAAGGAGCATTTTGTAACTTATTGCAGGCTGATACAAGGGAAACAGGCCTTTGATCTGATAAAAAAATATTTTCAAAATGGAGGAAAGCACAGAGTCTCAATTCAGGATAACTTTTTTGGTGAGGCTTTCCCACAGAGAGGTCAAAATTCCCAGGCTGTATTCTGTGATTATGCCATTGTCAATGTGTACCTACAGGAATTCTTTTTAAGCAATGGAGGAATAGTTTGAGGTGCTCTGGTTCTCTGTGTTGGCCTTAAAAGAAATTGAATCCAGCTTGCTTCAAAGATGAAGCAACCAGAAGTGACACACCTTCTTGGTGCAATAAAGCACCTTCTTGAGGAATAAGACTTTCCCTTTATGGAGTTTATAACTAAGCAGTGGTTTCAGGTAAATTTTTTTGATCAATTTTTCTATGAAGAATGATGCCTTAAAATAAAAATATGCAAGCAGCTAATTGAGTTTGGACAAGAGCTTCAACACCACACAAACAGCCAATAAAGTTTGGTTAGGTGCAAAGGTTTCCTCAAAAATGATAACTTGCTTCTGGTTGTAGCCCTGAGCCACTGGAAAAGCCTTGAATAAAAGGAAGCTTCCAGTTTTATTGTGCTTGGTGGTCAGTAAACGCCCATATCCCAGAATATTTGACTTATCTGCAAGGGTTTCCAACAATTAGAATACATCTATTTCCATCATAAATGATATTATCTTGTGATTTATGGCTGATATCAATTTTTTTGGTGTGCTCCAATGCTAGTGCTTTTTTTTTTTTTTTTTTCGAAAAAAAACAGTGAATGTCTGACTATGGTAGGATGGTATGTCTTAGAATAGTTGGTCTAAAAAGCAAAGCAAAACAATTCCATCAATAGCTTCAATTTGTCAAAGGAAGGATTAATTGAAGATTGGAGGATGAAAGGTATTTTTTTGATTTTGTTTTGAATGATAATCTACTGATATTTTCATAAATGAATGCTTCTGGGGATTTCTCCAAGGTAATTAAAAAGAAATTTCATGAAATTGAAGGTGGGATACACAAACAAAGGTTAAAAACCTCCAAAAATAAAATAGATGGAATGAAATTTGAAAAGATTCACTAGTGATTTTTTACAGGAGAGGAGAGGCACCTGTATTTCAAAAGACTTGAAAATGTTCTTAACAGGCCAATAATTAGTATTTCTGCAACTCAAAGGATAGAAAATCACAAGAACTACAGAAAAGAGACAGGCTCCTTGATGGGTGCATCTGAGATAAATTCAGAGGATGAATTAGTCAGTTTTTGCAGTAAATTTCCCACCTGAAGTATTACTAGAATTAAAAAATGGGAATAATTTACAAAATTATTGATTTTTGATTTACGAAACAGGAAATGAAAATTTGGATTCAAAAATAAATAATTTGGCATTTCCAAATGAGGAGGAGGAGGAAATTGAGTATGAACTTCCCATAGGCATAAGGCTTGCCATTGATCCAGTCACAAAATTCAATAAAATTTGATTTCTTTCCCCTCAATTTGAAGATCCATCATCCCCAATTTTTGAGAGGGAAAATGGAAAGAGGGGGGAAGTGAGCCCAGAGGATATCCTGGGTAAAGAAAATCCCCCATCTTACATGTCTTATATGGACTAAAGATCTCTCAAATTCACACATACTCAAGACATGGGTCCAAAAATGAAAGACATATTTACAATGGGTATTTCAAATTAAATATAAATTTCTAAAAGGGTGATGTTGAATTGACGGCTCCAGCCGTGTGGGAGTCGTGTAGGGCCCCTCAACGCGTGGGGCCCCTACACTACTCCATATAATTTATAATTTATAATTTATAATTTATTATAATTTATCATTTATCATTTATTATTTATTATTTATTATTTATTATTTATTATTTATTATTTATTATTTATTATTTATTATTTATTATTTATTATTTATTATTTATTATTTATTATTTATTATTTATTATTTATTATTTATTATTTATTATTTATTATTTATTATTTATTATTTATTATTTATTATTTATTATTTATTATTTATTATTTATTATTTATTATTTATTATTTATTATTTATTATTTATTATTTATTATTTATTATTTATTATTTATTATTTATTATTTATTATTTATTATTTATTATTTATTATTTATTATTTATTATTTATTATTTATTATTTATTATTTATTATTTATTATTTATTATTTATTATTTATTATTTATTATTTATTATTTATTATTTATTATTTATTATTTATTATTCATTATTCATTATTTATTATTTATGATTTATTATTTATGATTTATTATTTATTATTTATTATTTATTATTTATTATTTATTATTTATTATTTATTATTTATTATTTATTATTTATTATATATAATTTATAATTTATTATTCATTATTTATAATTTATAATTTATTATTTATTATTTATTATTTATTATTTATTATTCATTATTTATTATATATAATTTATAATTTATTATTCATTATTTATAATTTATTATTCATTATTTATTATTCGTTATTTATGATTTAGTGGAGGCTACACAACTTGATTTTAGTTGTTTAGCGTGCGTTACAACTCAAATGGGATGTGTAGCATGCAACACAGCCCATTTGAGCCATGTAGAATGCCACACAGCCCATTGAGCCATGTACACGGCTCTGCAGCCATGAATTTAAAATTACCCTTTCAAAAGAGGTGGTGCCACTGCAATAGGGATTAGTTTATCATATTCCCTTGAAATTAAAAAAAATACTTCAGATACCAATATGCTGGAAATCATAGTCCCAGGGTCCCGTGGTAGCACTTGAATGGTTCCAAATGTCTTAGGGGGAGTAAATTTTTGCACTGAAGTATCAAGGGAGCCATTTCAGCTTGATTTCACTAGAATGCTTCCATCTCCTATTCCAGAATGAAGGCCTAGAGAATTTGATTTCACCACATCACATCAGTAAATTTCAAAAGCCCGGGAGGGCTCACACAATCCCCAAATTATCTCTGCTTGAAAGGCCCATGCTTGGAGAACAAACTCCTCTCCTACACCATGTGCCTCTGTCCCATCCATGGAAATTACCTGAAAATACCACCATTCAACCTCAGCATATCATAACCAGGAGGAGCCTTAAATAGCTTCATTCTTCACAGATAACCCAATGCCTATCAATTATGGTAATCATAAGTAGTAAATTAAGAAAATGGGCCAATTTATAACTTTTTATTTCTGGTTCAGGGGAAATAATTCATGCTCAAAATTGTGGAGATAGCGCCTCTTATTTACATAGTGAAGTATTTTGATGGTTTTTTTGGGCAGGGTTAGAGTGGTATGCTGAAATTTTACCATTTTATTCACCACTGGTATAAACTCAATCAGAGGTGGAGGATTATGCAGATAATTCTAGGGCATATTTCCACCAAGGGATCAGGAATAATCAGAAAAAAATTGAAAAAAAAATAAGCCCAGAAGGAAAGAATGAACACTCTAAAAGGAGAGCTTCCTTATGGAAGTGAAATCATAAATAAAATTTTTCACAGAAATGCCAAATTGCTCATGTGAATGAAAAGCACTGATATTAGGAAAATTCCTCCAGAACAATTGAAAGATGAGAGGGAGCTGGTGTTGCAAAGATCCAATATTTTGAGATTCAATCAACTTAATGCAACTGCACCACAATCACTTATAATTGATAATAAAGCTCAAAAAATATGGCATGAAAATTCATGAGATGGGCCTCAACAAGTTCAACTTTGACCAGAAACAATTGTGGGGGAATCAATTAAAAAAAATAATGGATTTCCTGTTCTCACAAAACCTGCATATGGCTCTTCATTCAGGTGATTACAAAAAATATCTCTGGTCTCCTTTAAATGGCACACATTCAATGGTTTCAGCCATATTGGAGAGTTATTTCAATCACCTGCAGTCCCAATGGAAGATTCTGAAAAGATATGGAGAAAACACATTGTAGCTGCAGCAACAAAAGGCAGGTGCCATAAATAAAATAAAAATTTGAATTCAAGTCATCCTTAAATCATAAAAGTTTTCAAATGTGACTCATAGGCTCATCTTCAATTCAAATTTTGCTGGATTTTGAAAAAGTTGGTGTGATTGGAATGGATATCTTGAATTTGCTGCTCAATGTGATGATCCAGATGTTTTATGAGATGAAAAATAAGTTCTTGTGGATGGGATAATGCATAATTCCAAAAGAAAAACTGGAGTGGAGATCTGATGGATTCTCAAAACTGGTAAGAATGATTGACCATCATTTTATGGTTGGTTTTTGAATTGGCAAAGGGATAATAAAACTAATTCCCCAGTAGGAGGGAAATAAATATGAGGAAAACCAAAGGATCCCTCAGAAAGCCCCAAAGAAGTTTTAAAAATAATTGTTTTTAAAAAATCTGAAATCTGGAAAGAGGGAAATCATTCATATCACCAATGAAATATTGATGAATGAAGATTGAAACCATGCCCTGCCTTGGAATTTAGCTTTCTTATGTACTGAAGTTTCTTTTATTTATTTTTGAAAAAGAATTTGGAATTATTTTTTTAAATTTTTCAAATAAAAAAAGCATCTAACAAATCCCCCCTGTGAGTGGTAGTCAAAATAGTAAAACTTAAATTAAAAATGATTTTTATCAGAATCATGCCACATTAGATTTAAAATTTCAGTGTGAAGAACTCAGAATTTTTATTATTCCTTCTCTTCAAATATCAAAAAGGCTACTTTGATTCCATTTTTTTAGAAGGAAATATTAAAATTTACAATTTTTACTTTTTCCTCAAAAATCCCTGGTGTGATTAATTGGAAGAATTGAAATTTATTTGCTTTAAAAATCCAGTGAAGATTATCGACTTCTTGAATTTAAATGGTGGGGCTCTGATGAGGTTCCCAAAAGCAAAAACTCAAATAAAATTTTGAATCAAAGTAATTTATTTGTGAATCAATTTACCATCAGAACAGCAACAGAAGCACAGCTAATTTTTATTCCCACACCTGCAGCTTGCATTGAAACAAGAATTATTCTTTGGTTGATAATTGAGTTAAATTCCACAAGTAATTTGTCTTTCCAATTTGAATAAAATTCAACATCCAGATGAAGAAAGGATATTGTTTGAGTTTCAAGAAATACCCCTATCCTGGGGGAGGAATAATTTTTTTCCCCAGAAAATCATGGGCTAAATGTGGCAATGATTAAAGGTAACAGAACCTTTCCTTGCTGGAGGAATTTACCTTTTAAATTTTTTATACATGTATTCCAAGGGTGGGAGGGCAATTTCTAAAAATTTTTTGATTTTGAAGCTAAGCAGACTTAGATCAGGCTTTAACTGAGATGAATGATTGCATCCCTGGTGATTTTCTGATTATGGTGGTGGCGGGAAAAAAAGCCTGATCCAACTGTTGAGATTTATCTTTCAGGATAATGAAGAAGTGAATGATCACAAAAATCTTTCAGATCCTTTACTTGATGAAGAAAAACGGTTTTTTGTGGTTGGTTTTGGACAGATTGATTCCCAAGGTTTTAAGTAAATCTTTGGAAGTGGGTGTTTTAGTACTCTTACACTAAGGGGGTGAGTGGGAATGAAATTTTTTGATGAATGATAGGAGTTAGGAATATCCATTCACATTTTTGGTCTGATGTAGAATCACATATCAAAAAATCAATTTTAGTGGCCTTAAAATTGATTTTTCTCAATGATGAAGCAGTATTTCTGGCCAATAATTTAAGGAGTCAAGAAGATCCAGGAATAGGAACTTGAGCAGGGACATAAGATCATGTAGGGTATTTTAAACTGGGGTTTCAGTAAGAAAAAGATTCTGGGAAGATTTTATTGAAAATATATCCACTTTGATCTTGGATTGACTGGTTCTACTTTCACTGAATTTTAGTTCCTTTTTTTTTAGCCATGATGAACACATACATAGAGTAACATTTCTTTGAAATATAAAAATTCAATGAGTTTTTCCTAACTGGTCTTCATGCAAAATTAAACTTTACAAGTTTTTTGAGAACAGGAATGATTGATAAAGATTATGGGTTTGTTGAGTGAGTTGATTATATTTTGTGAAAATTGGATATGTTCTCAGAACAACATGGGAAGATTTTACTACTTGGGGTGGGATGGATTGAAATTTGGGACCATTATATTTTTATTTGATGAGATAATATAGGAAGCTATGCTTGTGAATTTCATTCACCAATTTTTTCAGTAGGTAGAGTGTAAAATGAGTAGGGTTGCATGAGTTTATTTGGATTACTTTTGATTTGAGGAGGCAGGTGGGAATTCATGAAAATTAAAGAAACCATCAGGGATATTTCTTGTAGTGAATTCAACAAGCCCATTTCATTGGAAAGTATGGAAAACAGGGATACCTGTGGGAAATCAGATGGGCTGAAAATGTCCAATGTGATTCCACTGACTTTATTGGTCCAGATTTTTTTTTCTGAAAGGGTTGAGATATTCCAAAGAGAGGTGATGGATTTTGATAAGGGGTTTTCCTTGTCAATGAAAGATGGAAAGTATTGAATTTAGTGCTCAAAAATTATGATTTTAGAAATGACTTTCAGTAAATGTAATGGTGGAAGGTCACAACCACTGGCAACTGACAAGATGTTGGGCTCCAGGTGGGATTTGGGAATGAGGTTTGTGCAAGGGAATTTGGAAAAAGGAAGGATGGACATTTGGAACCAAGGATTCTCTTGGGATTTTTAATTGATGCAGAGGAATGAAACAAGATTTGAACTCATTAAATTGGAAAAAATGTTTTATATACATCCTTCATGAAAAAAGATACATAAAGCTACATTTAGAATTTTGCGTACATTAATCCTGGTTTCAAAATCCATCTCAACAAGCAAGGAATTATTGGAGATTGTCTTTTCAATAGAGAAGCCACCAGCAGGCCCTGGAGATTATGAATAGGGTATGTAAGGCCCAGTGCAGAAGGAGTGTTTGAAGGAAGAAGTCCTAAGGGTATGTTTGGATCCATAAGAGCTGTATGATAGTCTAAACCCATCTTATTCAAGTGGTACCAATTGTATTGGTCAGATTTCAAATTTGAGAGTAGAAAGACTAGGTCATATAGGACTGGGGAGAAATAAAGAACCCAAGAAAAACCATTAATGAAGTCATGATTCAGTTGTAATTGGGAATTTGATTTTAAGAAATAGATTTTGTGTTTGGTGAGGAAGATATTGATCAAGGAACCCATGTTAAATTCATTTCAATTTATAGTGATGTGAGTTTTTGTGGGTTCCCCAAATTTTGTCTCCATTTTTGAATATTTCATGATGACAGATGGTGATCACTATCAAACAAACATGCAGAAAAATTGCTTATTTATGAAGGAATGAAACTAAAAAAAAGTGCATCAATATAGAATTCACTAGAAAGGTCTTTGTTAATTATTGGGAATGGAGTATGAAAGCGGAAGATATTCATAAAATAGTTTTTATTATGTTTGTTAGCATCCAACCAAAACTCATGAAAACTGCTCACAACTCCACCTACTATATTCATAAAATTTTAATGTAGCAAGAAGAACCCAAATTTATTCAGTGTGGAATTCAGGTGGGGTAAAAAATATTTTTTGATCTTTTGTATCATGCTCCCAAAAACCATGAAAATGGTATACTAAGGTACACAACTTTCTTTATGTGAATCATTACTACCTCTATAAATATGGCATGGTGCACCATGATTGTCACATTCAGGAGCATGCTACTGAAAACCATGAAAATTTTACAGTGTGGTACACAAATTAATTTATGTAAATCATGCACAACTGTATGAATGTGCTACAGTGCAACATTATTGTAATATTTGGGAGATTCTTTCTGAACACCATCTAAATTTTACACTAATTCACACACCTGTATTTATTTGAATAATCTCTATGGATGTGGTATCACCATTAATTTCATGTTTGGTAGCATTCTACCAAAAACCATGAAAATGGTACACTATGGTTCCCACCTGTATTTATTTAAATAATTAAATCATGCAAAACTGTATGAATTTTTTATGGTGCACCATTATTTTCATGTCTGGGAGAATGCACCAAAAACCATGAAACTTATACACTATGGTACACATATATATTTATGTGAATCATGAAAAACTCTATGAATTTTTTATGGTGCACCATTTTTTTCATTTTTGGGATCCTGCTACCCAAAACTATGAAAATGGTGCACTATGGTACACAGATTTATTTATGTAAATAATTCAAACCTGTATTTATGTGGTATGGTGAGCCATTATTGTCATGTTTGATGTTTGGGAATATTCTAAAATGAAAAATTAAAATGGTACACTATGGTGCACACCTGTATTTCTATGAATCATTAAAATATCTATGAATGTGGTATGTTGCACCATTATTACCATCATTGTCATATTTGGGAGAATGCTACCAAAAAACTTGAAAATGGTATACTTTGGCACACACCTGGATTTATTTGAATCATGCATGACATGCTATGAAACTGAAAAAAAAACAAACTGTTTTCAAGACGCCATTACCACTTCTACCTCATCCATTGCAAATAGCCCATCTAATACCACAAGTCTACTCTTGAAATCATTGGAGTTAAATTACTAGAACCATTTTCCACAAAAATAACCATTTGAAAAGTTCAATTACCACTTCTACCTCATCCATTGCAAATAAACCATCTCATGCCAAAATTCTAATATTGAAGTCACCGGCCATAAATTAATAGAAGAATTGGCTGGATTTTCTGGCCAAGCCACTCACTTCCAAAAAACATCCAATAAACTGAATAAGGGAAATGAGTTTTCATTTTATACATTGCTGCTTATCACATGAAGAATTGTGTTTTCTTAACAGGTAAAGACCTGTTATAATTATGGCCAGAAATTAGCTTAGGCAAATGAGCAGTATTCAAAGCAAAAGAAATGATGGACACCTTGTGTAAATAATTGCTGATGGGCTCTCACAATGGGGCAATAGGTTGGATGATATTGGTGATGAATTTGATTGGATGATGAATGGATAATGGAAAACAGCAGGGAGAAGAGCTCCTTAAGTACAAAAGATTGGCCTCTTGTGAGCCCATGATACAACAAGCCAAAAGGCATATTTTCCGCCCCAAAAGAGCTCTACAGGCTCTACAGGCCTTGTTAATTGGTTTGGACTACATCAGCCCCCATAGCATCAGTCCCTGTACCCTTATGACCAGCCTATTCCGGTCCTTTCTGGTGTTTCCACCGTTATGGGACTGAACCAGCCCCTGTGCTGTTCAATCCCTGACCTCACATACTGGCTGGTTGCCTCATGCAACCAGCCCCGGGCCATACAAATGGCCAGGTGGGACCCAGGACACACCTGGGTCCGGTCTCAGACCCACATGGGGGGGGTGTGTGACCAGTGGACATGCTGTCCCCCCCCCCTCTTTCTCACAGATCCCTGGAGGGGGCAGTCAAATCCCCCTACCACGGGCTCTGAGGGTTGATACCCCCAGGGCGTTGTCATAGAATGGTGGGCTGGGGGGTGGTCAGATCCCCTCAGCCCAGTCGCTCCTCCCCCTTGGTAAAGGTTGGGGAGAGAGCGCCCCTTGGTCTTGTTGCTTTGATGGTGGAGGGGTGGTCAGGTCCCCCCCACCACTGGTTGCTTTGTCCCGGCCAGCCACCTTGCCTTTGCCCTAACCACCTAGGGCTGGTGGGGGGGTGGTCAATTTGGCCCCACCGCCGGTTGCCACAATGCAACCGGCCCGGGTGGCAAGCTGGTTACTGCCAGCTGCCCCCACCTCCCCCTTGCAATGGCAGACAAGGGGAGGCAAGGGAGCCGGGGCTGTTGGCCCCGGCCCTTGCGGCACCAACAGCTGGCGGCCGTAATTGGCTCAACAGCCGCAACAATGTCCCCGCGCGGGCCATTGGGCCCCATAAACAGGCCAAAGGCAAAAAAAGCGGCCCTGAGCGGGCCGCAACACAGGCATCAGCCCCAACTGGGATGCCACATGGACGGCAGCCCCAACCGGGCTGCGACACAGGCCGCAGCCCCAACTGGGCTGCAACATGGGCTGCCGCCCCAAGCACAAAAACTAAGTAAACCATACTTTGGGGGGCCAGCCCGTCTGGCCAAGTATGTCCAAAATAAACCTTGGGCCCAATTATGCCCATACAAGCCCATCTGGCTGTATTTGCCCATATACCCCACCGGGCCAATTAGGGCCTGTGTAGCAATAGGCCTGTTTCACGCATTTTGAGGCCATTTTCCCCAAATCCATGACATCCACACAAGCCCATATGGTCCATGTGAGTGTCCAATGGGCCGCAGAGGCCCACATGTGCATCCCATTTGGATTATACTTATACGTAGCACACGCGTCAGTGCATACGTATTTTAACACACCCCCTTAATCCAAAAGGGGTGACATTTGCATGTTAGTCACAAAGCCTTGATGCTTGTTCCTATCTAAAGCCTTAGTCAAGATATCTGCAATCATTGCTCCAGTAGGAATTCACCTCAACAAAATCTCCTTGCAGTTAATTGCATCACGGATATAGTTATAGTGAACATTGATATGTTTTGTTCTTGAATGGAACACTTGGTTTTGTGCCAACTCAATGGCACTCTGGTTATCAGAATACAAGAATGCAAACACTTGTGGCTTATGTGTATCCTCTAAGACTTTCCTCAACCATTTTGCTTCCTGTGAAGCTGCTAAGTAAGCTCTTTACTCAGCCTCTGTTGATTAAAGACTTATTGCTGATACCTTCTTGGACATCCATGACACCAGATTCTTACCTAAGAACATGAAACAAATTGTTGATTCCCTAGTGTTACCATCTTACCAACTTGCATTGGAATAACCAACCAAATCAAAGTTTGCTGACTTTGTAAACAGCAGTCCCAGACTGTGCGTTCCTTTAAGATACCTCATAACTCTCTTAAACGCTGACCAATGCCTCATGCTTGGCTTCTCTAAGTGTTGCAAAAAGACACCAATTTCAAAGGAAATATTGGGCCTTGTACACTGCCCCAAATAATTAAGCAATCAAACAGCTGACCTGTAGTTGTTCCCAGATTGAACAAACTCCAGATACTCCTCATCTGTAGACTTCTCCAAAAGAATGTTTGACTGCATGGGAGCACCAAACTCCTTTGCATCTTCTAAGCCATATTTATCAAGAAGAGCTGCTACGTAGTGGCTCTGGTCTAACTTAATAACGTTATTGCTCTTACTGAATTTCATTCCTAGCACCTGTTGCGCCAAAAAAAGATCTTTTATCTTGAATTCTGTTTTGAGTGTCTCCATGAATCTCTCTTTACCATTTCCAATGATGATAATGTCATTGACCCATACAAAAAATATTGCATCCTTTCTTACAAAAAGACAAGGGTCGGCCTCAGACATCTGGAAACCAATCTGTATCAGTTTCTCACTCATGGTATTATACCACAACCTAGCTGCTTGTTTCAATCCATAAAGGGATCTACACAGCTTGAGGACATATCCTCCTTTATTTGCTGAAAGAAAACTTCTAACATAGATTTTCTTCATGGTTTCTGGTTTAGTCTCTACTGACCATTCACAAAAACCATCAGGAATTGACATATAAACAGTCTCCTCCTCTCCAAGTTTTGCATTCATGTATGCTGTTACAAAATCAGATTGCCTGATTTCTTCACCCAAATCCACTGCCAGAGCAATGATGTACCTGAAGGTGGACAGCCTTCCAGTTGGTGAGAAAGTTTCTTGGTAATCAATACCCTCTCTCTGCTTGATGCCCTGTGCAACACATCTAGCTTTGAACCTTTTAAAAGCTCCATTTGTGTCAAACTTCTTGTTTAACGACAATCTAGACCCCACAATGGTCTTTCCTTTTGGAACAGAATCCTGCTTAACCACTTCAAAGACACTATTCTTTTCTAGGGAATCAAATTCCCCAAAAATAGCACTCTTCCAGTTGGCTCTCTGATCAGAATTCATAGCTTGGCCAAAGCTATTTGGGTTAACCCTGTTACCCATTTCTGAACTCAACTCCAGGACTTCATTGAGCATACACTGTTCCTGAAATGTATCTTCCTTATATCCTGCGGCAGCATAATGGGAATTCCATTCCCCGTACCTATCAACTGGCACTCTAAACCTACCACTCCTTCTAACTGGAGGTGGAGGCTCATCAGGTTCCGAATTAACAGACTCCCCTGAAGCGGGCACTGAACCCTCCGGTGGCACATCTGCCATCTCTTCATCTTCTGGAACCACATGTTCGGCAGCCTTTGCTGGTGAAATAGGTGCTAATTCTATTTCTTGCTGTGACTTGTTCAAAAAAACATCTTCACTCTTTTTGAGTGGAAAGGTAATTTCATCAAATTTTACATCCCTACTAAAGATAACCTTTCTTGTCCCTGGACAATAGATCCTATAAGATTTCCTTATTAAGTCATAGCCTACAAGTGCCCCTGTTGTGGCTCTAGGGTCTAATATTTCCAACCATCTCATTATGGTGGACACTATAATACACCAAGCAACCAATTATTCTTAGGTGTGATGTTTTGGGGTACAACTTCCAAAACTGATATTGAGGACTCTTCCCATTAACACTTACAATGTTATGCAACAGAAAGACTGTACACATCAACTCAGCCCATAAGAACTTTGGTAGACCAGATTGACACATGATAATTCTGACCTTGTCCAGTAAAGTCCTATTCATTCTCTCAACTATTCCATTATTTTGTGGAGTACTTGCAGTAGTGACTATATGAATGATACCATTAACTTTCAATAACCTCTCAAAATCTTTACTCAAAAATTCACCACCTCCATCAGTGATAACCCTCTTGATCTCCTTCATTATACCATTCTCTTTCCAGACTTTGAAGATTACAGAAACCTCCTCTGTGGTCTGATCCTTAGATCAAATTGGTTTAACCTAAACATAATTAGTTGCAGTATCAACTAAATTGATGAAGTATCTTGCCCCACCAAGGGACTCCGGTGTGAATGGCCCTTCCAAATCAATGGAAAATTCCTCTCTAGGAACATCAGTGCAATCTCTACTCTTTGAGAGCACATTTCTAGTCTTAGCCCTCAAGGTAAAACTCTCACAGTTGCTGTCCTTTACCTTATAACCACTTCTATTGTGAGCAACAGTGCTCAGAGCTGAGATTTTGAACAAGCTTGCACACAAAAGCTTGTTCCGAACTTGTCCACTAAGAACAGTTCTCCCATCCATATCAATAACAAACCTATCTTCTTAAAGATAACAAATCTGGAAACCTTTTTTCCACAACACTCCAAGAGACACAAGGTTATAACGCAAATCTGGTACATAGAACACTTTCTCAAAAGAAATTTTGAAAACCAAGTGATTTGCAAGAATAACTTTTCCAATTCCCTTAATCTGAATTGTTCTGCCTTTCTGACCAATATTTACAATTCCATCATAATCATTAAGATTTGAAAATAAATTTGGTTCAAAGAACATGTGATCTGAATAACCAGAATCAATCAAAACAAGAACATCCTCCTTCAATCCTCCTAATAGGAAAGAAGCTTTATTGGTAACTGATAGGTTCTCATCTTTGAGGTTAAGATTACTCACTTCATAATCAATCAAGTCCATTTCTTGATCCTCATCAATTTTGGCCTTCTTGTTGGGACCTTCTTACCCAAAAACAATTTCCATTGGGCCATCAAACGCCACCATTGCAATGTTTTTGGTAGTGAGATTGACCTCCTTTTCATTCTGTTTGGATTTCTTCCTCTTCTTGGCCTCTTTGCACTCCTTAGCATAATGCCCCTTATTCTGAAAATTATAGCATAATACCATGGACAAATCCTTTTTTTCCCTTCTTGCAAGATTTTCCAATCTTTCCAAAAAGGGCTGTTCCAGAACCCCCCTTCATCTTGAACTGAAGATCATCCTTTTAAATAATTTTCAGCACATCCTCCTCCCCAGAAAGAGGATCCAATTGAGAAATAATTCTGACTAAAGAATCAAACTCCTTTGGTAGCTTCTGAAGGATTAAGAGTGACAAACAATCAGGATCCATGTTAAGTCCTGATGACTTAAACTTGGCTATGCTAGACCTAGCCTCTGCAAAAAACTGTTTACAATTCTAATATTGTAACTTGAACAGTTTATTGAAAGCTATACCCTTCTGGTGAACAGAATCACCAGCATACTTGGACTTAAGCAACTTCAAAAGGATGCTTCCCCTCCTTCTCTCATCCTCCCTAAGAGTATTGGAAACCCATGTCACATGATTCTCATCAAGATGCCTAAGGATGAGATGATAAGACTTTTTCTCCACTTCTGAACTGATCAAAGTGTCATCTGCATCCATGATCTCCCAACAACAGATGTTATCCAGCTTACTATCCATAAGGACAGCCTAAGCATTATAATTCTGACTGTTCAGAACTATCTTTGTTGAGATAACATCAGGGATATAGGAAATATTCTTGGAAAACTTGAGGTCTTTGAGTTTCTCCAGAGTAAGGTACAAGGGTCTAGATGGCTTGGAATTATTGATGATGTTGGTACTGATAATGTGTTATAATTATGGCCAGCAATTAGCTTAGGCAAATGAGCAGTATTTAAAGCAAAAGAAATGATGGACACCTTGTGTCAATAATTGCTGATGGGCTCTCACAATGGGGCAATAAGTTGGATGATATTGGTGATGAATTTGATTGGATGATGAATGGATAATGGAAAACAGCAGGGAGAAGAGCTCCTTAAGTACAAAAGATTTGCCTCTTGTGAGACCATGATACAACAAGCCAAAAGGAAAATTTTCCGCCCCAAAAGAGCTCTACAGGCTATACAGGCCTTGTTACTTGGTTTGGAATATATCAGCCCGCATGGCATCAGTCCCTGTACCCTTACAACCAGCCTATTCTGGTCCTTTCTGGTGTTTCCACCATTATGGGACTGAAACAGCCCCTGTGCTGTTCAATCCCTGACCCCACATACTGGCTGGTTGCCTCATGCAACCAGCCCCTGGCCATACAAATGGCAAGGTGGGACCCAGGACACACCTGGGTCCGGTCTCAGACCCACATGGGGGGGGTGTGTGACCAGTGGACATGCTGTCCCCCCCCCCTCTTTCTCACAGATCCCTGGAGGGGGCAGTCAAATCCCCCTACCACGGGCCCTGAGGGTTGATACCCCCAGGGCGTTGTCATAGAATGGTGGGCTGGGGGGTGGTCAGATCCCCTCAGCCCAGTCGCTCCTCCCCCTTGGTAAAGGGTGGGGAGAGAGCGCCCCTTGGTCTTGTTGCTTTGATGGTGGAGGGGTGGTCAGGTCCCCTTCACTTCTGGTTGCTTTGTTGCGGCCAGCCACCTTACCTTTGCCCTAACCACCTAGGGCTGGTGGGGGGGTGGTCAATTCCCCCCCACCGCCGGTCGCCTCAATGCAATCGGCCTGGGTGGCAAGCTGGTCACTGCCAGCTGCCCCCACCTCCTCCTTGCAATGGCGGGCAAGGGGAGGCAAGGGAGCCAGGGCCATTGGCCTTGGCCCTTGCGGCACTAACAGCCGGCTGCCACCCAGCGGGGCGGTTGCAATTGGCTCAACAGTAGCAAAGATGGCCCCGCGTGGGCCGTTGGGTCCAATAAACAGGCCAAAGGCAAAAAAAGTGGCCCTGAGCGGGCTGCAACACGGCCAGCAGCCCCAAACCGGGCTGCGACATGCGCGGCGGCCCCAATGGGCTGCCACAAGCCCAAAAACCAAGTAAACCATACTTTGGCGGGCCAGCCCATCTAGCCAAGTATGTCCAAAATAAACCTTGGGCCCAATTATGCCCATACAAGCCCATCTGGCTGTATTTGCCCATATACCCCACCAGCCCGTTAGGGCCTGTTTATCAATAGGCCTGTTTCACGCATTTTGAGGCCAGTTTCCCCAAATCCATGACATCCACACAGGCAGGCATGGTCGGTGTGAGTGTCCAATGGGCCCCAGAGGCCCACATGTGCATTCCATTTGGATTATACTTATATGTAGCACATGTGTCAGTGCATACGTGTTTTAACACACCCCCTTAATTTAAAAGGGGTGACATTTGCATGTTAGTCACAAAGCCTTGATGCTTGTTCCTATCTAAAGCCTTAGTCAAGATATCTGAAATCATTGCTCCAGTAGGCATGTACCTCAACACAATCTCCTTGCAGTTAATTGCATCATGGATATAGTTATAGTGAACATTGATATGCTTTGTTCTTCAATGGAACACTTGGTTTTGCGCCAACTCAATGGCACTCTGGTTATCAGAATACAACAACGCAAACCCTTGTGGCTTATGTGTATCCTCTAAGACCTTCCTAAACCATTTTGCTTCCTGTGAAGCTGCTAAGTAAGCTCTTTACTCAGCCACTGTTGACTAAAGACTTATTGCTGATACCTTCTTGGACATCCATGACACCAGATTCTTACCTAAGAAGAATATGAAAAAACTTGTTGATTGCCTAGTGTTACCATCTGCCCAACTTGCATTGGAATAACCAACCAAATCAAAGTTTGCTGACTTTGTAAACAACATTCCCAGACTGTGCGTTCCTTTAAGATACCTCATAACTCTCTTAAACGCTGACCAATGCCTCATGCTTGGCTCCTCTAAGTGTTGCAACAAGAAACCAATTGCAAAGGCAATATTGGGCCTTGTACACTGCCCCAAATAATTAAGCAATCCAACAGCTGACCTGTAGTTGTTCCCAGATTGAACAAACTCCAGATACTCCTCATCTGTACACTTCTCTAAAAGAATGTTTGACTGCATGGGAGTACAAAACTCCTTTGCATCTTCTAAGCCATATTGCTTAAGAAGAGCTGCTACGTAGTGGCTCTGGTCTAACTTAATAACATACTTGCTCTTACTGAATTTCATTCCTAGCACCTGTTGCGCCAGAAAAAGATCTTGAGGATGATTGGCTGGATTCTGATGAGTTGTCTGAGGTTTTGGGATTGAAGTTTTCATTTGGATGCTTTTGAGATTCAGGAATTGAGGAGGTGATGGTGTCAATTGGTTCCACATGAACATTCTTGAGGTTGATGGATGAGAGAGTATCAAGTAGATTGGAATCAAAATCAAGGAGGGATTTGAAAGGTGATTCAGATGAAGAAGAAGAGTCACTTAATTCCACGCCCTCAAAAATTTTAACATGCTTAGAGCGTATGTTCTTGTCAAGTTCTGGGACAAAGATTTGGTAGGAGTTGAGGTGTAGATTGTGGCCTACAAGTATACCTTCCCATCCCTTCTTTTCAAACTTCCCAAGGCTATGAGGCAGGTTAAGGACAATAGTTTTTGAGCCTAGCATGCAAATTAGGCTAAGCTTGGGTTTTACTCCATGCCACATTTTGGATTGGCTCAGCTTTGACTCCTTGGAGGGAACAAGATTGAGGGTTTAAGTACATCCAACTAGGACTTCATCCCACCAGTAGTCCGGAATGGACATGTCTGTGAGAGTTGGTGTAGTTGCTTCAACCAAGGTCCAATTCCTTTTTTTCGATATTGTTTTATGCTGAGGGGTGTACGGTTTTGATTTGGTGTGTTCAATGCCTAGATCTGCAAAGAAAGTGGATAGTCTAAAATTGAAGAACTCGTTGCCATTGTCTGAATGGAATTGCTTAATTTTATTTCCAAATTTGTTGGAGCTTAGTTTGACAAAGTTTATCACTTCATCTGTTAAATCAGACTTGTGCTTGATTGGGAGGCATTTTTTGAAGCAAGAATATTCATTGGTGAGGAGGAGGAAGTAGCAATTTTCAAAATTTGATATGGGATTGATTGGGCTGCAAAAATCAGCGTGGATACAAGTAAATGGTTTAGAATGGCAAGGGATGTGATCATTGAAGGATGAGCGGTGGATCTTCCCAAGCACACATGATTGGGAGGGTGAGTCTTTCCACTTAATTTGAGGGAATTCTTTTGAAAATAACTTATTTTGGTCAGAGTTGATGTTTCCAAAGCATTTATGGATAGTTTAGAGGCTGATAAAGGAGTGGACCAACTTGGATTGCTGGAGTGAAAAGTCCTTGATCAATAGAAGATTGTCCTCAATTTGGCCAAAAAGGAAAGCTTTTCCCTCAAAGTTCACAACAAAGTCATTGCGTCCTTATCAATGAAGAGAGAATCCTTTGTTTAGTAGTTGTCCTAGCAAGACAAGGTTCACTGCAAGTTGAGGAAAAAAGAGTGATTGGTTGAGCAGCACTGTGCATCCAATCCATCTGATATTATTTTGGAAGTTCTGATCCCTTCATCTATCAGCAAAGTGCTTTCCTTTCTGGTTTGGATTGCAGTGTCATCCTCCTCCAGATTGTTGAAGAAATTGACAGAGTTGAACATTGATTGGGAGGCTCCTGAGTCTAATATGATGGTTTCTTTGGTTGATTGTTGAGAGTTGGTCATTGTGAAAGTATAAGAGAGATTGGCAGTGGCAGTCTTGGTTTTGGACAACTTGGCAGAGTTATTTCTATCACTCAAGCCTTGATTTTGTCCTGGTCTCAGGTGTGGATACAATCACCAGCCCAAGTTTTTTGGATGAGAGGACTGGGGATTGTGCCAGGTGGTTCTGCACTTTATGACTTCTTTCCTGCTTTTTTTGTTCATTATGTCCAAGGCATAGGTTCTGGCCGCAATTTTGTTTTTGATTTGATTCAAGTGTTGAAGCACCAGGTCACCGTCAATCTTAGATTGCCCTAGTGAATGGGTGATGGTTGTTTTGAGACATTTGAGTTGAGGAGGAAATTTATAGAGGATTAAAAATGCCACAATGTTTTTTTCCATCTGAATTCCTATTTTGGAGATCTGGATTAGGCAGGCCCTCACTGTGGTGATGAATTTGTCAACAAACTTGGTGTCAAATTGGAGATTCAAGAAGTTGAAGAAAACCCGTGAACAATTTTCTGTCTGGGAAGAAGCATAGAATTTTTTGATAGACTTCCATAGTTCAATGCCATTAGTCAGATGGTGGTCTTTGAAACAGTTGATGTAATTCCTGTTGTCCAGTTTGACAAGAATGTATCCAACAAGCTCAAAATTTATGTTGACTGGGCATTTTTTGGGTTCTGAAGTGTGAATCCATTTGGATATTCCTTTGAGTGCAAAGATTCTCAAGAGCTTGGAGCGCCAGAGAAAAAAGTTGGATTTGGTTAGAGTTGGTATGGAGTCAGTGAGATTCTTGAGCAGTGACAGGTTTAAATCTGCTGGTCCAGGTGATGGGTCCCTTGGTAGTTCAAGTGGTTGTTGCAAGTGTCCTTTTGTCTTTTAACCGTGAAGATTTCAAAGTTTTGAATCACCTGAACCAGCAGATCTGAAAAGGAGAGTTTCAATGAAATGACAAGGATGGAACGGTGAAAGGAATGAAATAACAAGGGATAGGTTTCTCACTCTGAGGGACAACGGAAGAAGAATATTTTGGTGACAAATTAAAGGAGACAACAGCAGAGGAGGGCAGTCTGAGAGTGTGGAGACACATAAGCAATTGATTTTGAAGAATTAGGGGTGGAGGCAATCTCACAGATGAACAAACAAGGGAGGGAAGTCATAGGTTGATCATTGGTTGAATTGGTAGGGTGGGTGTTGATAGTTTGTAGGGTGAGCATTGAAGAGATGACAATGGTTGGAATAGTGATTGAGAGAAGGCTGAGGAGAGCGGAGCAAGTTGAGAAGCGCAAGGATGTGAATTTTGAGTGGAGGGCAGAATTGATGATGGAATTGGATGAGAGGAATGGAGCGGAGTTGATGATGGAATGGGATAAGAGGGATGGAGCAGAGTTGATGATGGAATGGGATGGGAGGAATGGAGCAGAGTTGATGATGGAATGGTGACAGGAGTTGTGAAAGATGTGTAATACTGGGCAGTGGCGTAGAGGAAAGGGGAACTGAGGGACTTCCTTCCAACAGATCCTTGGTACCCAAATATTTCATCCTCAGTGGAGGTTGGACTATGACCCTTGCAGTTCTAGTTCTGTAAGTTGGCTTGAGTTGGATTCTTCAAATCACTGTGTGATTAATGCTTTTTGATTAATGATTCCTAATTCACTAATGGTTGATCCTTTTGAATTTTTCAAGTGCAATGTTGATGAAATGCTAAGCATTCCTCAGTTACATGAAAAAGTGAATGCAATGATCTTGGAATCTCCAGATCATGAGCAAAGCGGCCTATTGAATTATGTCATTCAGAAGATTACCAAATATCAATTGAAAGTCAAGACTTGAACCTAAAGTATTACAATCAAGTAGGGGCAGGTCAAAATTGACAGATAGGCAGAAAGAACCATCTTGGTTTGAGCATGTTGAAAAACAACTCAAGGGGGAAAAAAGGACTACAAGGGCTCAAAAAAAGAAAAGACAAAATATTGTAAGTCTTTTCTTTTGGGATATGTTAATTTTTTGGGTTTAATGAACTTAGCTACTAACTAATGATGAATTGTTAGTCAAAGTTGGCAGAATCTGAATCTGAATTTAATAGTTCAGAGGACAAGACTGAAAGTGAATTGGTATCACTCAATTTTGAATCAGAATCCTCTTCAGAGGAAGAGAACATGCAGCAAAGCTCAACCAGAAGCTCATCTTTGGTGAGTATTCATTTAATTGATCTGATTTAAGAAATGAATACTAAGTTATTTTTCATGGTAGGAAACAAATTTGAAATACCTAAATCAAATACCCTAGAAATTCCAAAAGTTCTTGGGTGAGGTTTGGGATCCAATAGGAGATGGGAATTGTAGATTTAGAGTCATTGCTAAATCTCTTGGTTATGAAGAACATGGTTGGTTTAAAGTTAGGAAGGAAAGGATTGAAACATTAGAGAAACATAAAGCATGCTAGATCAAGATTCTTGGTGGTTCAAAGGAGGTTGAAAAGATTAAAAAAATAATTGATGTTGGAGACATCAATGAAAAGATTCCCTCCCCAAAGTTGCTGGCTAAATTAGATATGGGTCAAATCATAGCAGACAAATATTCCAAACCTATATGTTTCATTTCATTGGAGTCATGTGATACTTATACTCCAATGAAAAATGGTGTTACTGATCAATCAGATCCAATTTTCATTTCCTTTTTAAACAATAACCACTGGTTTCTATTACTACTTGAGGGAGAAATGATTCTGATCCTGCCAATTGTAGCAAAACCACATTCCTTGATTTCTAAAAAAGCCTCTGGTTGGGTTGATCATCTCAAAGATCAACTGCAAATGTATTCTAGATTTTAATACACTTTGACTTCATTTCATCATTGGGTTTCATATAAATTGTAATTCTAATTCAGCTAACAAGTTCCATTAATATAAAGGGTTATCACATTTTGAACATCATTATGTTTAGTGTTTTGAGTTAACATCATTATATTGAGTTTTTTGAATGAAGGAGATTTTAATGGTAAGTCAGTTCAACTTGTGCTGGGCTGATTCCATCACAAGCTTAACTTATGTTAAGCTTGGGATGGGATCAGCTTAACACAAGTTGAACTTTTTTTTTTGGTTTTTTTTCCTTTAGGGCTGGTCAAAAGACTTGTATTTTTTTGGGCACTTTTACTTTAGGGCTGGTCAAAAGAATTTTATTTTTTGGGCACTTTTACTTTAGGGATGGTCAAAAGACTTCTTTAATTTTTGGACCCTTTTACTTTAGGGCTAGTAAAGTTGAACTTACTTTGGGATTGTCAAGTTACTTTTATTTTGTTTGGTGTTTTTACTTTAGGGTTTTTCAAGTTACTTGTCTTTTTTTGGTGTTTTTACTATAGAGCTTGTCAAGTTACTTGTCTTTTTTTTTGGTGTTTTGAGTTTAAGGCAAGTCCAGTCGCTTGTGTTTTTTTGGTCTTTTTACTTTAGGGCTAGTCCATTGGATAGTACCAGTTTTTTTGTTATTTATTTATTTATTTATTTATTTGTTTTTTTAACCATAAAATGAACATTATTTGTTTTTTTGGTTGATTTCTGTTTTTTGGAAAGTTCATTTAGTTTATGGGTTATGTTAATACCCTTTCATTCCTTTTCCATTTTTTTTTTGGCTCACCGCGGTCTGGTGGCATCAGGAATCCCACATGGGGGCGGGCAAGGCTGGTTCAGCCGTGGGGGGTTGTACATGGCTCAATGTGGCGTGAATTTAACATTTCCCTTTTTACATATATTTTTTTGGATAACAGGGCATTGAGGAAGGAAGATTTTATCTTGATTTGGTGAAATTTGAGATTATTCTTAATTGCATGTGAGATGAGAATTTTAAGTGATGTGAGTTTTCCAGTTGGGGAAAAGGTGGATGAGAAGTCAATTACTTCAACTATTCAAAAGACTTTGACACAGAGTTGGGCTTTTTATTCAGAAAGTTTGTTACATGCATCATTTTTTTCTCTGAATACCCATTTTCAGTTCAAGGGTTTAAAAAACAAGGGAATTTCAACTAGGATGAAAACTTGAATTTTTTTCCAGGCTTGCAATTTCTTTGTTGATGGCTTGGAGACATTTTTCAAAGTTGGTGCAGGAAAGAGATTCTTGATATGTTTTGGGAATTTTCTCAAGAGACTGATGGAGAATGATAGGGCCTGTGGCTGGTGCGGTAGGGGAGAGTGGATGTATTGAGAGAGTTACTGGAATTATTTTGTGTGATAAAATTTTGGAAGCATCAATATCATTGAGAATAAAAGAGAATTTTCTTGAAGAGGTAAGACTGGACTGAATGGTTTAAGAGTTTTTGGAGAGCAAGTTAGAGATTGGAGAGGATTCAAAGGAAGGTTCATTGGATTAAGGATCAAAGGAGGGAGTGAAAGATTCTTGGAAGGAGTCAAAGGATCAATTTGAGAAGGAAAAGTTAATTGAGGAAAGTGAGAGTTTTGAGACACCTGTGAAGATGTGCTCCACAAAAAACATGCTTAAGGTTTTGGATTGTGCCAAAGTCAGTGTTGAGGATTTTTTGTAAAGAGAATTAATTGAGTTAACCAAGAAGGATGCCCTTGAAGAAAAAAGGTGATAAATTGTTTGGTAAGTGAGTTTTTGGAATCAGTTCAAAGGAGAGACATCCAAATGGTTTCTATAAACTTTAGTTTGATGAGCTTTTACACCAGACAGAGTGCAGAGTCTTGAATTCAATTACTCAGGATGGGATTAATATTGGAACTCCTGCATTATATTCTCTGATCATTGTGCCCAAATCATTCTTTTCATTTACTATTTTCTTTCTTCATTTTCATTGTTTCTCATTTTTTTTATTTTTCTCAATGTCTACCCTTTATACCCTGCTGCTTGTCCTCCGCTCATTGATTACAATCTTCTCCAGACCACCCTCTGTCACGCCTCTCTGGAACACCCACACCTTCACCTGCACCTCTGCACATACTTTATGCTCAATTGTGTTTCTCTATATAGCTGGAATCCTGGCTCAGACTCTGGGTAAAGTTTTTTTTGTGAAACCACAAGATAGCCCCATTGACCCCAGAAATCTGAGTGAGGTAAGTCACTCACCTATCTTTTCACGCTTCAACTGTTATAATTATGGCCAGCAATTAGCTTAGGCAAATGAGCAGTATTTAAAGCAAAAGAAATGCTGGACACCTTGTGTCAATAATTGCTTGATGGGCTCTCACAATGGGGCAATAGGTTGGATGATATTGTTGATGAATTCAATTGGATGATGAATGGATGATGGAAAACAGCAGGGAGAAGAGCTCCTTAAGTAAAAAAGATTGGCCTCTTGTGAGCCCATGATACAAAAAGCCAAAAGGAAAATTTTCCGCCCCAAAAGAGCTCCACAGGCTCTACAGGCCTTGTTACTTGGTTTGGGCTTAATCAGCCCACATGGCATCAGTCCCTGTACCCTTACAACCAGCCTATTCCGGTTATTTCTGGTGTTTCCACCTCAATGGGGCTGAACCAGCCCCTTAGCTGTTCAAAATCCTGGCCGGTTGTCTATTACAACTGGCCTGTTACCTCACATGCTGGCTGGTTTCCTCATCCAACCAGCCCCTGGCCATAAAAATGGCAAGGAGGGACCCAGGACACACCTGGGTCCAGTCTCAGACACGCTTGGGGGGGGGTGACCAGCGGACATGCTGTCCCCCCCCCTCTTTCTCCCAGATCCCTGGAGGGGGAGGTCAAATCCCCCTACCAGGGGCCCTGGGGGTCAATACCCCCAGGGCATTGCTACGGTAGGTGGGCTGGGGGGTGGTCAGGTCCCCTCCAGCCTGTCGCTCCTTCCCCTTGTTAAAGGGGGGGGGGGAGAGCACCCCTTTGTTGGTGGGGGGGTGGTAAATTCCCCCCCACCACCGGTTGCCTCAATACAACTGGCCTAGCCACACCTTTTGGTGGGGGGGTGATCAAGTCCCCCCCACCATGACCGGTCACTCCATGCAACCGCTTGCTGGCTGGTTCAACCCAGCTAGCCTTCCCCCTCCCCCTTGCAATGGGGAGCAAGGGGAGGGGGAGGAGCCAGGGCCTTTAGCCCCAGCCCCGTGGCTCCAACAACTGGCCGCCACCCCGCGCAGCAGCCGGGCTGCCCCCTACAACAGCCCTGCGCAGGCCGTAGGCAAAAACAGCAGCCCCAAGCGGGCCGCAGCATGGGCAGCAGCCCCAACTGGGCTGCAACATGGGCGGCGGCCCCAAGGGGCCGCCCCAAGCCTGAAAACTAAGTAAAACATCCTTTGGCGGGCCAGCCTGTCTGGCCAAGTATGTCCAAAATCAACCTTGGGCCCAATTATGCCCATGCAAGCTTATCTGGCAGTATTTGCCCATATACCTCACTGGGCCCGTTAGGGCCCATGAACCAATGAGCCTGTTTCACGCGTTTTTAGGCCAGTTTCCCCAAATCAGTGACATCCACACAGGCCCATATGGTCTGTGTGAGTATCCAATGGGCCGGAGAGGCCCATATGTGCATCCCATTTGGATTACACTTGTATCTAGCACACGCGTAAGTGCATACGTATTTTAACACACCCCCTTAATCCAAAAGGGGTGAAATACGCATGTTAGTTACAAAGCCTTGATGCTTGTTCCTATCTAAAGCCTTAGTCAAGATATTGGCAATCATTGACCCAGTGGGAATGTACCTCAACACAATCTATTTGCAGTTAACTGCATTGTGAATATAGTTATAGTGAATATTGATCTGTTTTGTTCTTGAATGGAACACTTGGTTTTGCGCCAACGCAATGGCACTGTGGTTATCAGAATACAAAAACGCAAACCCTTGTGGTTGATGTGTATCCTCTAAGACTTTTCTCAACAATGTTCCTTCCTGTGAAGCTGCTAAGTAAGCTCTATACTCAGCCTCTGTTGATAAAAGACTTATTACCAACACCTTCTTGGACATCCATGACACCGGATTCTTACCTAAGAAGAATACAAAACCACTTGTTGATTCCCTAGTGTTAACATCTGCCCAACTTGCATTGGATTGACCAACTAAATCAAAGTTTTCTGACTTTGTAAAAAACAGTCCCAGACTGTGCGTTCCTTTAAGATACCTCATAACTCTCTTAAAAGCTGAGAAATGCCTCATGCTCGGCCTCTCTAGGTGTTGCAACAAGACACCAATGGCAAAAGCAATATTGGGCCTTGTACACTGCCCCAAATAATTAAGTGATCCAATAGATGACCTATAGTTGTTCCCAGATTGAATAAACTCCAGATACTCCTCATCTGTAGACTTCTCTAAACAAATGTTTGACTGCATGGGAGTACCAAACTCCTTTCCATCTTCTAAGCCATATTGCTTAAGAAGAGCTGCCACGTAATGGCTCTGGTCTAACTTAATACCATTCTTGCTCTTACTGACTTTCATTCCTAGCACCTGTTGTGCCAGACCAAGATCTTTTATCTTGAATTCGTTTTTTGAGTGTCTCCATGACTCTCTCTGTACCATTTCCAATAATGATAATGTCATTGACCCATACAAACAAAATTGCATCCTTTCATACAAAGAGACAAGGGTTGGCCTCAGACGTCTTGAAGCCAATCTGTATCAGTTTTCCACTCATGGTATTATACCACAATCTAGCTGCTTGCTTCAATCCATAAAGGGATCTACACAGCTTGAGGACATATTCCCCTTTATCTGCTGAAAGAAAACTTCTAACACAGATTTTCTTCATGGTTTCTGGTTTAGTCTCTACCAACCATTCATAAAAACCATCAGGGATTGACATATAAACAGTCTCCTCCTCTCCAAGTTTTGCATTCAAGTATGCTGTTACAAAATAAGCTTGTCTGATTTCTTCTCCCAACTCCACTGCCAGAGCAATGATGTACCTGAAGGTGGACAGCCTTCCAGTTGGTGATAAAGTTTCTTGGTAATCAATACCCTCTCTCTGCTTGAATCCCTGTGCAATGCATCTAGCTTTCAATCTTTTCAAAACTCCATTTATGTCAAACTTCTTGTTTAACACCAATCTATACCCCAAAATGTTCTTTCCTTTTTGAACAGAATCCCGCTTAACCACTTCAAAGACACTTTATTTTCTAGAGAATCAAATTCCTCAAAAATAGAACTCTTCCAGTTGGCTCTCTGATCAGAATTCATAGCTTGGCCAAAGCTATTTGGGTTAACCCTGTTACCCATTTCTGAACTCAACTCCAGGACTTCATTGAGCATACACTGTTCCTGAAATGTATCTTCCTCATATCCTGCAGCAGAATAATGGGACTTCCATTCCCCTTACCTATCAACTGGTACTCTAACCATACCACTCCTTCTTACTGGAGGTGGAGGCTCATCAGGTTCCAAATTAACAGACTCCCCTGAAGTGGGAACTGAACCCTCTGGTGGCACGTCTGCCATCTCTTCATCTTCTGGAACCACATGTTCCTCAGCCTTTGCTGGTGAAATAGGTGCTAATTCTATTTCTTGCTGTGACTTATTCACAACAACATCTTCACTCCTTTTGAGTGGAAAGGTACTTTCATCAAATTTTACATTCCTACTACAGATAACCTTTCTTGTCCCTGGACCATAGATCCTATACAATTTACTTTTTAAATCATAGCCTAAAGGTGCCCCTGTTCTGACTCTAGGGTCTAATTTTCCAACCATCTTATTATGGTGGACACTATAAAACACCAAGCAACCAATTATTCTTAGGTGTGATGTTTTGGGGTACAACTTCCAAAACTGATAATGAGGACTCTTCCCATTAACACTTACAATGTTATGCAACAGAAAGACTGTACACATAAACTCAGCCCATAAAAACTTTGGTAGACCAGATTGAGACATAATAGTTCTGACCTTGTCCAGTAAAGTCCTATTCATTCTCTCAACTATTCCATTATTTTGTGGAGTACTTGCAGTAGTGACCATATGAATGATACCATAAACTTTCAATAACCTCTCAAACTCTTTACTCAAAAATTCACCACCTCCATCAGTGATAACCCTCTTGATCTCCTTCATTATACCATTCTCTTTCCAGACTTTGAAGATTACAGAAACCTCCTCTGTGGTCTGATCCTTAGGTCAAATTGGTTTAACCTAAACATAATTAGTTGCAGTATCAACTAAATTGATGAAGTATCTTGCCCCACCAAGGGATTCTGGTGTGAATGGCCCTGCCAAATCGATGGAAAATTCCTCTCTAGGAACATTGGTGCAATCTCTACTCTTTGAGAGCACATTTTTAGTCTTAGCCCCTCAGGTACAACTCTCACAGTTGCTGTCCTTTACCTTATGGCCACTTCTATTGTGAGCAACAGTGCTCAAAGCTGAGATTTTGAACAAGCTTGCACACAAAAGCTTGTTCCAAAGCTTTCCACTAAGAACAGTTCTCCCATTCATATCAATAACAAACTTATCTTCTTTAAGATAACGGATCTGGAAACCTTTTTTCCACAACACTCCAAGGGACACAAGGTTATAAGGCAACTCTGGTACATAGAACACTTTCTCAAAAGAAATTTTGAAACCCAAGTGATTAAGAATAAATTTTCCAATTCCCTTAATCTGAATTGTTCTGTCTTTCTGACCAATATTTACAACTCCATCATAATCACTAAGATTTGAAAATTAATTTGGTTCAAAGAACATGTGATCTATACAACCAGAATCAATAAAAACAAGAAAATCCCCCTTCAATCCTCCTAATAGGAAAGAAGCTTTATCAGTAACTGATAAGTTCTCATCTTTGAGGTTAAGATTACTCACTTTGTAATCAATCAAGTCCATTTCATGATCCTCATCAATTTTGGCCTTCTTGTTGAGACCTTCTTCCCCAAAAACCATTTCCATTGGACCATCAAACGCCACCATTGCAAAGTTTTCAGTAGTGAGATTGACCTCCTTGTAATTCTCTTTGGACTTCTTCCTCTTCTTGGCCTCCTTGCAGTCCTTAGCATAATGCCCCTTACTCTGACGATTATAGCATAAGACCTTGGACACATCCTTTTTTGCCTTCTTGCAAGATTTTCCAGTCAATCCAACAAAGGCTTTTCCAGAACCCCCCTTCATCTTGAACTGAAGATCATCTCTTTCAATCCTTTTCAGCACTTCCTCCTCCCCAGGAAGAGGATCCAATTGAGAAATAATTCTGACTAAAGAATCAAACTCCTTTGGTAGCTTCTGAAGGATTAAGAGTGACAAACACTCAGGATCCATGTTAAGTCCTGATGACTTAAACTTGGCTATGCTAGACCTAGCCTCTGCAAAAAACTGTTTACAATTCTAATATTGTAACTTGAACAGTTTATTGAAAGCTATACCCTTCTGGTGAACAGAATCACCAGCATACTTGGACTTAAGCAACTTCAAAAGGATGCTTCCCCTCCTTCTCTCATCCTCCCTAAGAGTATTGGAAACCCATGTCACATGATTCTCATCAAGATGCCTAAGGATGAGATGATAAGACTTTTTCTCCACCTCTTAACTGATCAAAGTGTCATCTGCATCCAGGATCTCCCCACAACAGATGTTGTCCAGCTCACTATCCATAAGGACAGCCCAAGCATTATAATTCTGACTGTTCAGAACTATCTTGGTGGAGTCAACATCAGGGATATAGGAAATCTTCTTGGAAAACTTGATGTCTTTGAGGTTCTCCAGAGTAAGGTAAAAGGGTCTAGATGGCTTGGAAGTAATGATGATGTTGGTACTGATAATGTGTTATAATTATGGCCAGCAATTACCTTAGGAAAATGAGAAGTATTTAAAGCAAAAGAAATGCTGAACACCTTGTGTCAATAATTGCTTGATGGGCTCTCACAATGGGGCAACACGTTGGATGATATTGTTGATGAATTTGATTGGATGATGAATGGATGGATGAAAACAGCAGGGAGAAGAGCTCCTTAAGTAAAAAAGATTGGCCTCTTGTGAGCCCATGATAAAACAAGCCAAAAGGCAAATTTTCCGCCCCAAAAGGGCTCTACAGGCTCTACAGCCCTTGTTACTTGGTTTGGGCTACATCAGCCCACATGACATTAGTCCCTGTACCCTTACAACCAGCCTATTTGGGTTGTTTCTGGTTTTTCCACCTCAATGGGGCTGAACCAGCCCCTGTGCTGTTCAATCCCTGGGCCAGTTGTCTGTTACAACCGGTCCTATTGCCTCACACACTGGCTGGTTGCCTCATGCAACCAGCCCCTGGCCATACAAATGGCCAGGTGGGACCCAGGACACACCTGGGTCTGGTCTCAGACTCACATGGGGGGGTGTGACCAGCGGACATGCTGTCCCCCCCCCCTCTTTCTCTCAGATCCCTGGAAGGGGTGGTCAAATCCCCCTACCAGGGGCCCTGGGGGTTGATACCCCCAGGGCAGTGTCAATGGTAGTGGGCTGGGGGGTGGTCAAATCCCCTCAGCCCCGTTGCTCCTCCCCCTTGGTAAAGGGGGGGGAGAGCGCCCCTGATCTATGCGTTGCTTTGATGGTGGAGGGGTGGTCAGGTTCCCCCCACCGCTGGTTGCTTTGTTGCAACCAGCCTCATCATCCCCTGGGCAAGGGGGTGATGAAATCCCCCCTGCCCTGACTGACCGCCTTTTTGCGGTTGGTTGCTGGCTGGTTCAACCCAGCCAGCCACCCCCTCCCCCTTGCAATGGCGAGCAAGGGGAGGGGGAGGGAGCCGGGGCGGCTGGCCCTTGCTCCTGCAGTGGTGGCCGCCGTTTGCAACCGGCCGGGCCCGCCCGGGATCCCTTGGCCGCGGCGACAGCCCTGCGCAGGCCGTTGGGCCCCGCGTGGGCCAAACTAAGGGATACAAGGGGCCCTGAGCGGGCTTTGGCACGGGCAGCAGCCCCAAGCGGGCTGAAACACGGCGGCAGCCCCAATGGGCTGCCCCAAGCCCAAAACCTGAGACAAACACACTTTGGTGGGCCAGCCTGTCTGGCCAAGTATGTCCAAAATAAACATTGGGCCCACTTATGCCCATACAAGCCCATCTGGCTGTATTTGCCCATATCCCAACTGGGCCCATTAGGGCCTGTGTACCAATGAGCCTGTTTCACGCTTTTTGAGGCCAGTTTCCCCAAATCAGTGACATCCACACAGGCCCTTATGGTCTGTGTGAGTGTTCAATGGGCCAGAGAGGCCCATATGTGCATCCAATTTGGATTACACTTATACGTAGCACACCTGTAAGTGCATAAATATTTTAACATCTAGAAGTTTGAAAAAAAGGGGATTCCTGGAAAAATCATTGGGTTCATACCTCAACTATTATCCTACAGGATCATACACAAATCTGGAGCAATCATTCAGTCCAAACATGTGAAGATCTGCAAAAACAAGAGTACTACCCTGAACCCAAACTCTGACAAACTCAACTCCCTCAACAAATTACCGCACCCAAATCCAAATCCAGAGGGTCAAATCCTCAGATTAGACACCAGGGAATCAGATCACAAACCAGAACCCAATCAAACTAATACTCCCATTAAAACAGAAGAAATATTGGTCACTTCAGAGCTATCTGATGAGGAAAATGACAAAGAAGAAATCAATCAAACACTGACCAATCCCAATAACAATTGAGTACTCAGAGACAGAAACGCTCTCCAAAGACCCAAACAATATGGATTTGTTACAACATCTGTGCCCAGAACCATAGAGGAAGCCCTTAGGTTTCCACCATGGGCAAAATCTGTGAAGAAGGAGCACAACACATGTGAAGATCTACAAGTTTGGGAAGATTACTTTGGACCCACACCAACCAATTTAATTGACACCATCCACGTATTCAAACTCAAAGAGAATTCTCACAGTGAACCTCCAACCTGCAAAACACGACTTTGTGCGAAAGGATTTAATCAGAAATTTGGCATAGACTACTTTGAGACCTACGCACCAACTGGAAAGACCACTTCTCTTTCAGCTCTCCTCCTATTTGCTCTTGACAAGAATCTTCCAATGCTCCAATTGGATTTCAATGGTGCCTTCTTACATTCTGAAATAGAAGAGGAAGTCTATATTTGGAGACCCAAAGGAAGCACCAGAAAATCTCCCATCCTGAAACTAAAAAAATTGTTGTATGGTCTCAAGAAGGTGCCCAGAAACTGGTACAGAAAACTCAGCAAGTGGATTGAATCTCTTGGATATCAACCTTCAGAATCTTATCCCTGTCTCTACAACCATACTAGCATAAATTCATCCCTGTTCTTCCATGTGGATGACCTGTTGGTAGTTGGCAACACAAAAGATTTTGAAGATCAATTCCTAAAAAAATTCCCAAATTCAACCAGTCACAAACCAACACTATCCTGGGCATGAAAGTGGATTGGGATCAAGATTTGATCTCTTTTTCACTGCCTCTACCTATTGCGCAAGGTCTGGAAGAACTCAAAATGACCAATAGCAAGCCCATATTGACTCCACCCACCGCAGGATTACATCTTCTCCCAGCATCCAAATTGGAACACACCTTGTTCTTAGCCTTGAAAATCAACTATTGATCACATTTTGGTAGGCTCAATTCATTTCCGGACTAGCCACCCCAATATTTCATTTGCCATTTCTAGCCTTGCCTGTTACTTGGAAAAACCCAGGATCAATTATTGGAACAAAGTTGTTTGAACATGAAGATACCTAAACGCAACCAAGCAGTTAAAACTGAGAATATTGAAAAAGAAAAACTTTCCCAACCTCACCTGCTACAGAAACGCCACTTGGGGCGATGACCCTTCCACCCGGAAATCCCAATCAGGCATTCTGTGCTCCCTATACGGTGCTCCCCTATTCTGGACCAGTCAAAAACAAAGAAACATCACGTATTTGTCTAGCAAAGTGGAGTGCAACACTCTAAACAATGGACAACTTGAGTGTTGCTGGATCAAGCATCTGATCAGCAAGATCTGGAGAACAGACTCAGACCACATTCCACCTAACATTCACCTCATCAAAAATAAAGGATTGGAAGATAAAGTGATCAAATTTGGCACAAACTCAAAGACCAAATTCATCAACTTGAAAACCAAAGGAATCAGGGAGGATCTCAAAAAGGGGTTAATCAAGCTACAATTAATAACATAAGACTTGATGGTAGCAGACGCACTCACCAAGGCAGCAACCAAACACTCACTAGAACGCCTGGTCCAGCATGTCACAACTTGACCTGATTTCCAACCAAGAGGGGGTGTAAGAAGAACAATGGAGTTTCCACTGTGAATACTTAACTTGTAGAGCACCACCTGAACCGCAACTCACTGTGGGCATGTCATCTTTTCCTCTTGGATAATGAATTGGCCAGATGACCACTCTACTCTCTCTCACCTGATGCCCACTCTTCACCAAGCCAAACACAGTTCCTTGTTTCAATCCTCCAGCAAAACACCAATGGCCAGATGATCTGAACACCTCCGGTATGATCAGTTGTTTTGACATCATGTCAACTTGTGCTGACAAGTTCAATCACTCCAACATAGGCTTGCGTCCCATCCGCTCTCAAGCTCAATTAATCCAATCATCACCTTCTTCATCCTATCAGTTCTCAATAGTATGCTCTTCTCCTTTCTTATATTCTCTCCAAAACTAGTTCTGAGTGAAACCTTGTGCTATCCAGTCACCTCAGTCTCCATGTCTCCTCTCCAATGCTCTACCATAACTCAACAAGATTCCTAAGTCTTGAGCCTTCAATGCCTACGTTGGTTATACTCTCATCTACCACCCTCTATT